>CM061918.1:15608530-15695742 GCA_031002005.1 Vandiemenella viatica
TGTGGACCAGGTGACAAATCTTGTGTACGAGACGCCTATTGAGACTGAAGAGGATCTCCTGGCAAGAATTCTCGTTACCTGCGACACCGGGGATGTTAGAACAGGTACGAAAGAACTTTTTGCGACGATTCCGTGCCTGCATTGACGCCGGGGGACGGCATTTTGAACAACTGTAGTATATATAGCAACTTGTGAAGGTAAATGTAATTGGTTATTACTGTACCGCATACATAGGATTTAGGATCAAATTACTTGTCCATCAAGAGGGGAAATTTATGAAGATATTGTGAAGTTTACAGCGGGAATTCTGTACTTCATGATCAGGGTTCGGAAGTTGGGACCCTTAATTTAAGCGCTGTGTGAGGCTGAAGCAGAACTTGAATAAATTTTCACTTATAACTCTCGACTCGGTCTTTTTCAGAACGGTGTCCCTTACATCACATTGATAAAGTTACCATACTCCATCGTTCATGAAACACCATCATGGAATCACTCTGTATGCATTATTCGCTGGTATTTTGGAAGTGCAAATATAGTCTATATATAATTGAACCTCTGTATTTATTTGAATAGTTGACACCAAGAATTAGGCTCCTAAAGTGAAGGACACATTTCGTAACTGTAGTTGACAATATTTCCACTACCTTTAAATACCAAGTTCAGAAATGAACAAGAGTTGACCAATTGAGATCTGGAGGAAAGGAGATAGATGGAGCCTACTCAAGAAGTAACTCTCCAGTAAGTCCTTTAATAAAAAAAAAAAAAAAAAAAAAAAAAAAAAAAATGCAAAACATAATCAAAATAAATAGACGAGTCACATAGTGTAACAATATTCCTTTCCACAATGGATTTCACTATCTGCCTGTGTCACAATATACGTAACTACATGCTACTAAATACATCATCGTATGTCCCGAAGTTATTAAATAAATAATAGTAAAAAAAATAAGAACGGCACACAAGGTTCGTTCAGTTTATATCTGAAGCATAATTTTTACTGGGAAACCTAAATTCTCAAATTCGATACCCCTGTCCATATAAGTAGCACGTAAGAAATTGGGTGTCTATACGGACTTACAAATCACGTTTTTTACCTTACGTATCTCATAATATCGTGTTAGAAGTAGTTTTCGGAAGAACGGTAACAATATCGTATTAGAAGGTAGTTTGTCTTAGAAAATTTGATCACGTAACTAAAACAGCGGACGAGAACCGTGGAGGAAAAAAAAACAGTAAAAAAATCTTTGGTATGAATTGTTAAATTATCTGTTATAAGGTTGACGCATATCGGAGATTTAATACAACAAAGTGAAAGGTTGAAAGGTCAGTTGGAGAAAAAATTTACAGAGCAGATGTCAGAAAGAAATCCGTCGCGTTGCGATTTTAGGTCTTTTTAAATTTGAGAATACAATTTATGAATACAATGATTATATAATAATTTGCAAAACATTTCGATGACGCTCTGGAATGCATTTCACTGTGACCGTATGGCTACAGACGAAGAATAAAAAGTGTTTAACTAACAACAAAATATTAATACACATTCTTAGTGGCTTGACCTCGCTGTCCAGCTAGTCGAGGAAATGTAAGATTTTATCACAAAATTCCTCAGTAACCTGAAACGTCTGTAACTTCTTAAGTTCAGTGGTGTGATGTTTCTTTACCTTCGCTTGTGGATCTGGCAGTAGGATGGATGCGGGCTCGATATCACTAATGTAGATACCAGAAATCGTATTAGGCAAATGCTGTAATGATTCCTTCATAAAAACAAATGTTGATATCGTTTCTATTCCTTCTTAACCATATTTCCGGGTTACGGATACTTTCTAATTCATAATTTCTGTAATTTTGGCTCTAAAGTTTACTACGCAATTAATATTTGTTCCGCTCTACATTTTCAATGGTTCAGCTTGTAAACTAACTGTTTACACTGAATTTAATCCTGGTGAAAGTATGGTTCTCACGTTATGGACATTTCAATCTCACCAAAGGGAAAACCAAAATTATATTTTTATTAGAAGCCTAACCGATGTAATTAAGCACACAGTTGGCTTTTATGTTTATGTGACTTAATCTTTGCTAAACACAAAGAATTACAAACTAATGCAGTCCATCAAATAGTTACTATTACTATTACTCCGCTATTAACTAAAAGTGTGTGGCGGAGGGTGGATTGCAGCTATCCTGGAAGGTAATGGTTTGGAAGGGATATACGGGATATACGGGATATGGCAGGAGGCGCCCATGGGCTATTGTGAGGAACCATCCCAGCATTCGCATGGAGCGATCTGGGGAAACCATGGAAACCGAGATCAGGATGGCCGGTGTACTTTATCGAAAGCTACTCCTGTCGGATTTTATGTTTAGTCGCCCGATAAATCCTTTCTATTCCACTCCCTAATCGCTCATGGAAAAAATGAGTACAGAAATGGATCGGTTCTGGCCCTGATTTGTCTTATCTTATTTTCGCGGTCATTCCGAGATATGAATGTTGCTGGTAGCAATATTTGTAAGAAGACTTGGTCGATTTAAGCATCACTGAATGTCATACGGGGATTTATAAGTTTTAATAGCCGGAATGCAGGATTTCATGTCAGAAACAGGATCAAAAAAAAACAAAAAAAAACACGCTCCCACCCTTCCACAATTTGATTATTAAAAAGTCTCATATAAAACTCACTAAGTATGTGATGTAAGGATAAAGGTTTTTAACACTAAGAGGCAGCGAAGGAGACATAGTAGGTAGTTCCAATGGAGTAGAGCTAGTATGTCGTCCACTCTGGCGAAAAATACTATTTCATATCTTATATTATTTCACTGAACAGTGATACCAACTACGTTTACTCAGATATTTCTATACTGAAGAAAATTAGATCAGAAGATGTGAATACATCTCACAAAGCACTCTACCAGAAAAATTTTGAATATCTGCAAACAGTATTTTTATTGCCATGTTCTGTTTTTACAGTTTGGATGAATATGTGTTTTACAGGTACACTGAACTTTTTTTCGAACCAGTCACTACATGACGAAACTTGTTCTCCCAGACTAAATCAGTTGACGCTTTGGTACTTACAATAAAATACATTCTTATAAATCATCTTTTTTATACACTGTCGTCAGCGAGTGAAAATTAACAGCTGCATTGTGCAGCATGCAGAAATAAGAATTTTTTGAACGTTTCCCCTCATGAATGAAACGCTGAATTTGGTGTAGGTGGCCGATATCATCGTGGCACAGGGATAGCCGTCTCGCATCTCTGTAGTGGGGGGAATTTTCATTATTGAGGGAGGTGTGTGGATAAGCTGGTGGTTTGCAATTCGTAAGTGCCTGAAAGTGTACTAAAGCCCTGCATTAAACCCCAAATCTCAAGGCAGCGCTTATGGAGTGATGGCATGCGATACTTCGATGGCAATTCGCTCGTAGGATGGGGACTTTAAAGTCGCCGATCTCCTTGTTTTCTTTTGGAAGAGTAATGAATTTATACCGGATTTCTCTATATTTCTCTCTTCAGCTCTCATTCCACGACACAACACCATGCAAGAATGAGCATGCCATCGCAGTCATCCACGAGGAAGGCAACAGGAGAAAATCCTAGATAAATTTCCACGGGAAGTTGCTATGGTCTAGTAACATCGTCGATAGCAAACATGTTTGCCTAGACACCGTTTATGGCACTAAATAGAAGAGCAGCTTTAGAGGGAATAGAAACAGAAATAAAAACTTGTAATGAAATCCGACAGGACCTGTTAACCAGACGAACCAGCATCATTCTGACGCTTCTAATACCAATTACATTTCTCAAGGATAATTACCATTCTAGGATTCAGTAGTAAAATTTTGACGATTCCTTCATGAGATCAGGAATAGCCGTATATTACTTTCTATTGTAAACATGATCACTCCATCAATAACGCACCATCTTGTATGAAATAGGAGATCAAGAATTATTTTCCATATCGCATTTTGTTTTTCTATGTCGGTTTTAACAGCTTAACAATGAAAATTTGTTATATAAGTAAATTTCTGAGACTAATAACAAATCCCGGTCTTATTACTTTAGTTGCAATCGTAAACTGATAACAGTAGGATTTTCTTGCCCTATAATTACTATGTGACTGAATGTACCAAACAAAAATAGCTTGGTATTCAACTCGAAGGGTGGTTGAACTCTCCGGAAAGAGATATATATTGGAGGTAGGGTGACCAGTACCTTTCCTCCTTACAGTTTAACGTGGAATCCGAACTATGAAAGCTCTCTTGTGTATTTCACACTAAACAGCAAACTGTGCGAGAGGTGATAGTTGGATTTAGGCTCTATGAAAATCTTCACGAAGACAGGGATTCGAATCACGGTCCTTTCGAGCCCCATCAGACGTCTTAGCCACTGAGCCACAAGGCCGCTCCGGGCCAAATAATGAGCTATATATAAAAGAGGTATTATTAGCTTTTGAATTTCATCTCCAGCGAGTTCCGCATCGACCTTCGAAGCGAGAGCAACTACCTACAGGAAGATAAGTGTTGATGACTGGAAGTTTAAACTACCGGACTGATTTGGTCTCGAATAGGAAACCGAGAAGGCACAGTGGAAACAGGAAACGACCCGGCGTACTGTACACGGAAACAACAGGCTATCCGGCAACGGACTACGGCTGACGGCAACGGACATGAAATGGACAACATTAGGGAAATGGACTGGTCAAGATTAAGCGAAGGAAATCAGAATATGGAAACATCCGAAACCGAAGCGGAATATAGAAGTGAAGACGATGGTGACACATCATGAAACAGAGCACAGCAATTATACAAGTATCTATGAACAAGATATCGGTGGAAATTCCGAATTTGTGGAAGTGAAGGGCAAACGAAAATGTGGTGAGAATTCCAGAAGGAAAGTAAAGCAAGCCAGAGGTAATCCAGATATTGCTACTAAAAAACCGCTTCAGCCCACTAGAGGGACCAGAAAAACAGGAAAAAGGAAATGAAGAAGAAACAAGTAAGAGCACTCACAAATTACAGCACAAAGAAATACTACCACCAATAGTTATTGGAACAGTTAAAGAATTTATAGAAATGAATAAAGTAATTAAAGAGAATTTAAAAGGAAACCTGAAAGTAGTTTATAAAGGAGATTCATTGAAATATCATGTAGAAAGCAGCAGAGAATACGAGTTTATAAACAGATTTTCAAGGAGAACGGAATACCTTCATACACGTAACAACTGCCCAAAGACAAACCTCTGAAGGTGGTAATAAAGGGCCTACCGCCAACAATAACAACAGACGAAATTGAAGCAGACTTGAAAGAAAAAGGTTATAGAATACAACAGGTACATCAGTTTAAAAAAAGAGATACAAACTCAAAGGCACTAATACCACTCGCAGTATACCAAGTAACACTGGATGCAAGCACCGACTCTGAACGTATCTACGATGAACATGCAATACTGTACACAAGAGTGCTAATAGAAAGATATAGGAATCCACTTGGCCCACCGCAGTGTACAAGATGTCAGCGTATAGGCCACACAGCAAACTACTGCGCACTGCCATATAGATGTGTCAAGTGCGCCCAACTCCACAACACAAAGGACTGCAATATACCAGACTCAGCAAAAGCAAAATGTGCTAACTGCAAAGGAGAACACGTCGCATCATGGAGGGGATGCCCGGCCTTCCAAACAGCTATTAGGCCACCGAGAAATACCCAAAAATCCAACGAGAGATCCGTAAAACCATAACTCACCAAGTCATACAACTGCCACCACTGATGACAATAGAAGCCACAGCAATCAGAATCCACACACGGGAAGGTAAAGTGGCACTGGCCGCCACATACTTGACACCGAAGCGGAACTTGATAGACCAAGACATCGACGCAATCCTCTCATCAAACAGCAAGGTGCTCATGGGGGGAGACCTCAATGCAAAACACGAGACATGGAACTCAAAATTTCAAAATGCAAGAGGACAACAACTACTAGAATTATCAATAGAAAGAAACATCGAAATAATTGGACCAACAGACCTACATACATACCGGACAACAATAGAGGTTACCCGGACGTACTAGACATTGCAATTAACAAAAATATTATACAAGACATTAGGCTGGAAACTATAGAGGATTATCATCGGACCACCTACCAGTGAAAATAAAATTTACAAATTGGATTCCAATAGAAACTTTGAAACATAAAACAACTGAGATAGATTGGAACTACTATACCAGGAATAATCCATAACAAAATAAGTGGCAACACATCCAGTCTCCACTAAGGATCAAATCGATCAGGCGTAAAGCATATGGAAAAAATAATTGGTATGGCGAGCAACAAAGCAACAGTAACATACTACGAAGAAATTAAAAAACAACGACTTACCGCCGATATTGGAAGATCTACGCTACCTAAAAAACAAACATAGAAAACTATGGCAAAAATACAGAGACCCAAAAGACCGCAAGGAATATCGCCATTACGCAAAAGAATTAGAGAACCGATTAAGAGAAAGAAGAATCGAAAATTGGGAGGAAAAGATGTCTAACCTCATCCTAAATAATAGAGAAGCCTGGAAATTTATAAGAGCGATAAGAACCAGAAGACCACCAAAAATAGCAATAGACGGACCTGCAGGACCGGTATTTACACCAATAGAAGGCGGAGGTGCTGGCTGAAACCTTCGCACAGCAGAATACAATAACGAAACAACTCAACGAATCACTGAAAAGAGAAGAAGAACACATTAAACAACAGGCTTCAACAATAAGAAACGAACAAATAAACCAGCTACCGGAGCTGACAACTCCGAAAGAGGTACACCAGATCATCAGGAAACTGGCCAACAACAAGGCCCGGCCCCGACAATATAAAAAATGAACACCTTAAAAATTTGCCAAGAAAAGGTATCGTCCTACTAACAAGAATAACAAATGCAATTATGAAGACTGGCTATTACCCGGACAAATGGAAGATATCCAGGATAGTACCCATCCCGAAAGTGGGAAAAGATCATAAAAAACCGTGGAATTACAGACCAATCAGCTTAATAAGTGCTACTGCAAAAGTCACCGAGAGAGTAATACTCAAAAGAATCACCGCGAATCTACAAGAGAACAAAACAATAAGAATAGAACAGCATGGATTCCAAACGAGAACTTCGGCGACAACTCAATTACTACGATTAGTAGAGGAAGTAACAGAAGCCTTCAATAAAGGAAAATCAGTAGCAGCGCATTTATAGATATTGAAAAAGCTTATGATAAAATTTGGAAAGACAACTTAATAGTCAAAATGGACACCAACACTAAAATACCCCGGGTCTATACAAAACTAATAGGAAATGCAATAGAAAATAGACAATCCTATGTGACAATAGACGGAAATCAATCCACGAAACAAAAAATAGAAGAAGGAGTTCCACAGGGAGCAGTCCTATCACCGACGCTATTCAACATTATATCAATGATCTTCCAACACCACCAAAGATCCAAATAGCCTTATTCGCAGACGACGTAGTAATATTTACTTCAGGCTACAACCACGAAGCGAATATAAAAAGGCTTCAAAAAGCACTAAAGATATTGGAAACATGGTGTGAAAAAAACAAAATCACAATCAACTCAACCAAAAGTGCTGCAATATACTTTACAAGAAAAAGACCGGATTTCGACCGACTGCCTAAAATAAGTATAAGAAACCAAAAAATTCAGTGGACAACATCGCACCGATATCTAGGAATTACACTCGATCATAAGCTACTATTCAACCACCACCTAAAAGACAGATGTAAAAAAGGACTAGCAGTGATCTTAAATCTGTATCCAGTGCTGAATGCAAAAGACCTAACAATAGCAACAAAATTAAGAATATACAAATCAATCATAAGACCATTCATTTTATATGGCTGCCAAGTATGGGGAACGACTTCAAAATCAAACATACAACGGATACAAAGACTACAAAACAGAGCCCTAAGGACGATATTAAGTACTCCAATAAGCACACCCATCAGGCAACTTCACGAAATGACAGGAGTACCAACCATCCAGGATGAAATTACCATCAAACACGACAATTATACAATAAATTAGACCAAAGTAGGAAAACCAATGAAGAAAGACTCAAAAATCTAGGAAATAAAAAAGCCAAACCCTGGAACAAATATAAATACCCTCTAAATATAATAGAATAAATGAAATACCTCAACTACAACCAGTAGAACTACAAAAGGTAGTGGAACTGTAGGAAAAAAAAAAAAAAAAAAAAAAAAAAAAAAAAAAAAAAAGTGTCGTCAGTTGTTCGGAAGACGTCGAGGCGAAACCACATTGACCGAATCCAGACTATACAAAATAGAGCAATTCGTTTTGCATTCAAGCTACCAAGGGGTACGCCGTCCTCCGCCCTTCACGAAATCAGCGGTCTCGAGCCACTAAAAATAAGATTTGCCAAATTAGCTAGGCAATTCTACAAAATTGCTCCCAATCAGCTAACCCGCTGATAGAGCAACTTGGCAGCACTGCAAGAATTAATGACAACATTAGGTGGCCCGTCCACCTAACACGATAACGAGAACCCGGAATGACAATCCACCAAAGCCACACCGATTATGATAACCAGTATGAAATGGAAGGAGATACAGTACCGCTGTAAGAACTTCCTCCCACTCCGGGAAAGATGGAACCTGGATGAATTATGTCAATGGCAATCAATGGCAAAGTTGTCGTCAGACTATAGGGTCCCACCCGTCCCCCCTTCCGAGGCTTTAGGGATTTACCGCCCCACGGCCCTCTCCCGAGTGGAGAGGAACCCCCGGGCGCGCTGAATAGGGTTGTTACTGGTTCTGGAAACCCAGCGGTGTTAACGAAGGACCAGAACAACACTCCCAGTAGGCAACACGAGTGTCCGAAACGCCACTGGCGTTTCGTGCACAGCATGGCGTCAGGATCGAAGTCGCCGAGACGGAGATCACCATCGGTCCAAGAGGAGGACAGTGAAGATTACCCGAGATCACCTTCGGGCTCCGAAATGGATTGCTCGGAGCACTCCGACTCCTCAGATTCAGAACCTGAGAAACCGACTCATCCAGTCACAATCATCAGAGTGACAGAAGAAAAGAGTTCCTAAAGAAAAAAGAAGATTTCCCAAGCCTGCCGCAGCCCACAAATGGGTTCCAGACTGTTAAAGGGAAGAGGAAGCGTAAAGGAAATCCGCATAAGCATGCTAAGTTCATCAAGACCAGTTCCCAAATTGAAACCAGCAATAGATTCGCCTCCCTGGAGGATAATGAACAGCCAGATCAGATAACAGCCAGCTATCAACCTCCATCAGAGCACTTGGAACAAACAAGACCCACTGAAAATGATTCCAATACTGCAGCTGATCAAGCCCCCAAAAAGGGAACGAATTCCTCCAGTAGTGATCAAGGAAGTTCAGAAGTATCTGGAGATGAATCAAGCCCTAAGAAGCCACCTAACAGGGGGCCTAAAGGTGGTGTACAGCGACGGTCACCTAAAATACTTTGTAGACAACAAAGAGGACCACCAAACCCTACTAAATTCTTCAAACAGCATAGAATAGACCATTTCAGCCACCAAATGCCAGATGAGAAACCACTGAAGGTGGTCATCAAAGGCCTGCCACCATCAATCACAACAGACAGCATCCAGGAAGACTTGGCTTCCAAGGGATTTGTCGTTCTATCTGTTCATCAATTTAAAAAGCGGAACCAAGAAACCAGAGAGCTTATCCCACTCGCTACTTTTGCAGTGACCTTGAAACCTGGTGCAGAATCAGACGCGATCTATAATGTTCGCGCAATTCTCTATACAAGAGTCAAAATAGAACGCTACAGAAACCTAAACGGCCCTCCTCAATGTATAAAATGTCAACGGCATGGACACACCGCAAACTACTGCAACTTTCCTGCCAGGTGTGTAAAATGTGCAGGGCTGCACTCAAGCAAGAACTGCACTATCCCTAACAGCCAAAAAGCGAAATGCATCAACTGTAACGGGGATCATGCAGCCTCCTGGAGAGGTTGTCCCATTTATCAGAAGATAGTGAAGCCTCCGAATCCAAAACAGAAAACCGACGAAACCCAAATCTTCCTAAACAAACGTTACAGCAAAAACAAGTGAGCACGATTCTAAGAGCCAAAGTAAGAAGCAAAACAGAACAGACCAGAAACGTGATCCAAAAAAGAAGACAACAGAAGACTACCACTCCTTCGCTGATACACTGAAAGGCTCTAGGAGAAACAAGAACAGACATATAGAATCAGAAGAAGAAGAGGAGTCTGATAGTCAAGTCGATTTCCTAGACATGAAGAAATTCCTTAATACAATGAAAAAAGTTAACAGCGCCAAAGACAAGTTTACCAAACTCTTTGCGTTCATGGAAGGTGTTATGGCCATGCTGAAATAATGGCCAGAACTCCGTCTTCACAGAGCGACATAAATATTGTAATATGGAACGCAAATGGAATAAAAAATAAAAAGCTAGAATTACTAGATTTTTCGAACCGGCACAAATATATAATTCTGCTTGCAGAAACACACCTTAAACCCAAGGACACCTTTAGACTATCAGGCTTTCAAATCTACAGATCCGACAGAATAGGCCAGAGAGGCGGTGGTACTGCAATTGCAATCAGGAATTCCCTATCACATGCAGTCATCCAAAATATCAACTGCTGGAGATGGAAGCAACGGCTGTAAAAATCCACACCAAAGAAGGACATATAATCCTTTCATCAGTTTATTTGCCACCGAACAGAGCCCTAACTGAACATGACTTGGACGAAATCCTATCAAAAGGGAACAAAATTATAATAGGTGGTGATTTAAATAGTAAGCACACAGCATGGAACTCCCGCACCTCCAATGCTAAAGGAGAGCTACTATACCAACTGTCTGAAAGGAGGAACATACAAGTCTATGGACCCACTGAGGCTACATACATTCCAAACCGCGCAACGTCCAGCCGGACGTCCTCGACATTGTCGTAGCTAAAAACATCACTCATGACATACACCTTCAAACATGGAGAGATCTTTCGTCAGACCACAATCCAGTCGTGCTTAAGTTCAAGAATTTTACTCTACCACATAACAGCCATAAAAAAATAACAGAAACAAACTGGAACTACTTCTCCAGACAGATCCACAACAAAATAAACACCACCTTCAATGTATCGTCGCCTGATCGCATCGAGAAGGCTATCAACCACTTCAATACTACAATCAAAGAAGCCGAAAGAAAAGCGTCCGTTACCACCACCATCATACACAACAACGTCTATCAAGAACTGCCAGCCATACTCGAAGACCTCAGATACCTAAGGAATCGTTACAGGACACTCTGGCAACGTTTCCGCGACCCTGCCGACCGCCGTAGATTCCGTCACTTCTCCCGCCAACTCACCGCGCGCCTAAAGGAGAGAAGATCAGAAAGATGGGAAGATAAAATGTCCCATCTCTTATTAGAAAACAAGGAAGCCTGGGACCTAATTCGATCCTTAAAAGAGCCGAAGGAAGCGAAATCCCCAATATCAGGCCCGGCAGGTCCGTGCTTTCTGCCGTTAGAAAAAGCCGAAATCCTGGCAGAGCACTTCGCCGCCCAACACACAGAAGTGGTCTACCCCCTAACTCCAGAGGAAGAACAGGCGGAGGCCGCAACAATTCAGCGAGTAGAGGACAGACTAAGCAGACCCCCTTCTGACCAGCCAGAACTGACAACACCCGGTGAAGTGAGAACAATCATCAAGAAATTAGCCCCAAAGAAATCACCTGGAATCGATGGCATTGGCAATATTCACCTAAAGAACCTACCAAGGAAAGGTCTGGTACTTCTCACCAGAATTTTCAATGCATGTCTCCTACAACATTACTTCCCTTCAGCATGGAAGACGGCTAAGGTTATAGCTCTGCCAAAAAGGGGTAAAGACAAAACAATTCCCAATAATTACAGACCAATTAGCTTACTCTCTGCTACCTCCAAGCTGCTGGAACGTATTCTGCTGAAGAGAATTAAAGCAAGCTTAGATTTTGGACAAATCATCAGGAAAGAACAGTTCGGTTTCCAAAACCGAGTAGGAGCCACCTGTCAGTTAGTAAGGCTCACGAGCAAATCAGCAAGGGTTTCAACTGGAATAAATCTACAGCCGCCATATTTGTCGACATTGAAAAAGCCTATGACAAGGTGTGGCACACCAAACTAATAGACAAGCTATTCCATCACACCGACATACCCGACTGCTATATTGCCCTCATAGCCAGCTACCTCAAGGACAGGAGGTTCTTCGTCCAAATCGAAGGCCAGAAATCATCTACCTTCACAATTAATGTGGGCTTACCGCAGGGATCTGCCTTATCGCCTCATCTGTTCACCATTGATGTAATGACATACGAACCCCGCCCAACGTTTATATTGCACAATTTGCGGATGACACGGTCATCTACGCAACCGGAGGTGACCACGAAAGAAATATTTCCAACGCCCAAGCAGGCCTTGACGCCTTTAGTCTCTGGTGTCGAGAAAATAAGGTGAAGGTGAACCCTACTAAATGTGCCGCAGTGTATTTCTCAACTAAACGACCAAACCTGCAAAGACAGTTGGAGCTAATGGGGCAAAGGTTACCCTGGGTTACCGAGCACCGGTACTTGGGGATAACGTTAGACCGTAAACTACTCTTCCGTCAACATGTCCTCGACAGAAGGAAAAAAGCCCTAGCCGTGGTTATGAATCTGACACCAATCTTCATGAGCAACGACTTGAAACTCGAAACAAAAATAAGAATATATAAATCAGTTGTCCTACCCTTCATTATGTACGGTTGCCAGGTCTGGGGACTGCATGCAAATCTACCCTACTACACTTACAAAGAGTGCAGAACAGATGCTTAAGAATGATTAGCCATGCTAGCATCTACCACGCCAATAGACCTTCTTCACGAGATCACCAACATGCCTACCATCAATGCAGAAATTTTTCGACAAGCAGAGAAATTTTTCACCAGGCTTGATACTATCCGCCCAGAAGTTGACAGATTGGAGTCAGTAGGTACAGTACTCCCAATGGAATGGCACAAATTCAAAAGTGCCACTCAGCACATTATGACACCAATATAAAGGATATACTACCACAACTGATCCTTATAAGAACATTCAAGGGGTTTCCCATAAAGGCTGTTTATACTGGTCAAAAGCTGGATTTTTCCCTAACGCGAATCATAGCGATTTCCAATACAATCTATTCGAAACTGTAGATAAAGCTACATACAGTAGCGGGGCTACAAAACGCCGTTGAGGCAGTGAAAAAAAAAAAAAAAAAAAAAGGCGATGCTACTGGTCCGACTGCTCCCCATTCGAGTGTGTGCTGCTAAGCTTGACGCACGCACTTCGAACGTTAAGATGTCGTCCGCTCCTTGCATTGAGCTTATTTCAAACTTCCGAGGAAGCGAGTACACAATGCAATCCATGCCTTCCCACTTGAACGGTGGGAAGCTCGTCTTGCGCCTGGCAACGCTGTTTGGGAGGTATTCGTCAGTGTCAAGTTGGGCGAAGCTATATACAAATGGCGAATACCAACCGACAGCTTCAGCAGTTTTAAGCAAACGTTGTCAGAACCCCATTTATGGTGCCAAGCATGCCGACGCGTCAGCTACCGACGCCAAGCATAGAGACGCACGTATCACGTGCCCTCTTATTTTGCGGAGGGCTTTACTGAAGCTTCCTACCTCCAAGAAGCCACGCAGCGTCTGATGTCACCAGCTTCCCCAACATCAGAGCGCTCAGCGGAACCGGCAGATGGCAGCACTGGCCAAACCAACGACGGCACGAGCGACAACTCCGTTGACTGCAGCGACGGAGAGGAGCCCACCGTCGAGGGCCCAGTGCAGCAGCTGGTCGTCTACACTACCAGCAACATCGACGCCCTGTCCCTTAAAATTTGGGAAGAAACAGAACTAGCAATCTACACCTGGCCTGTCGCTGGCGGGCTTTTGGTCAGCTGCTCGTGCCCCTCTGACTACGCCGTGGTCACCAAACTGCTGGAAAGCAGAGGCCTACACTTTGCCATCAAGCAAGCTGGCAAACCACGTCGCCTGGTAGTCCGTGGACTGCCAGAAACCACCACTAGCGAGGAAGTCACCAAGGGCTTCGCGGAGCTCGGAGTTGCCGTGCGGGATGTGAACCCCATGGTGAAGCCGGGCACCGAGGAGCGACTGCCCCTTGTAGCCTTCACGGCGGACCCGCCAGCCACTGCGGCCCTCCAGGTGAAGACGCTACTCGGCACGGAAGTACGTGTCGAGCCCAAGAAGCGCCCACCTGCTGCACTGCAGCAATGCTTTCGCTGTCAAAGATTCTCTTACCAGGCGAAAGACTGCAAATCGGCGGAACGTTGTGTTCGTTGTGGGAGGGAACACAGCGTTAAAAAATGCAGCCTTCCTCGAGATGCAACACCAACGTGCGCCAACTGCGGGGAGGCGCATTCCAGCGCATACGCCGGCTGCAAAGCAAGACGAAACCTACGAAAGCAGGCAGCCAAGCAACGACGGCTCCGTACGCAGTCCGCTACGGTCCCTGGGTCAGCAGCTCCAGCGTCAGACGGGAAGAGGCGCGCGCAGCGCCCTCCCCACCACCGCACCACGGACGACAGCGCTACCAACACCAGGCAGCGCGCGCAGCGGCACCCCCACCACAGCGCCCGGCCCAGCTCGCATACGGACCAGGGCGCTCCCAGCAGAAGCAGAGCGGCCACAGGCCGCAGCGGACGCTCGCCGCCACGGCGGGCTCCCAGCCAAGCTACAGGCGGCCATGCAGCCGTCCTTCAAGAACTTGTACGAGCTGTGTCACACCTGACGCAGCTGGTGGCCAACATCAAGCCGTATTAGATCCTCCCCTACTGGAACCCGAGCCTAGCCCGACCTTCGCCAAATTAATTCCCATCAAATTAGCAAAAGGACGGAGGGGCAGGAAATGCCCAGAGCGTCCAGTGTCACCACGGCTCGCCGTGGGGGCACAAACCTCCAGTCGACGACGACGACGGTCCGACTGCTGGCTGTGGAGTGTCTGTCCAGTGCTGAGATTGCTCTTTTTTTTTTTTTTTTCCCATTCCTCCCAGGTGAAGCCCAGGAGGCGGGCTGTTGTAGGGCCGGAAGGGCCCTTTTCAGCCAATGGGTTTACAGGTATTTACAATGTTTTATTTAATTTCACATAGTAACATGATATAAAAATATTTACAAGGATTCTTAAGATAAATTATATTACATAGATGGATACAGGAATGAATTATTATACAAATAGGTTGAAGATAGATGAGTTAATGAATTTATGGTAAATGGTACATATTTTAATAAATGGTGATTACTTAATGCTAACAGTAGACTTATATCCTAGTTTTTTATGAGGTGATGTGATGGACGTACATTGCCAAATGAGCTGATGAATATTTACATAAATATGATGTTTTGTTGTTTGGGACGTTAGGGAAAAGAAAAAAAAAAAGAAAAACGGGGGGGGGGGGGGGTAAGTGGGTATGGTTCTCTGTTTTAAGTATTATTGAGCGGCGGCATTGGGAATAGGGAGGAGATGTGCTGGGGGAGGTACTGCATTGATAGTTAAAAGTAATTCCCGCATTTCTTGGTCTATTGTATCATCCGTAGAGAGGGTCATACCAAGTATATGCGGGGGGTATATATATTTAATCTTGGGATGTCTATGTTGTTGCAACTTCTCTGTGGTCAGGTGGAAAAGATCAGGTCGGTGGAGGAGAAGATTTTTTGCATAATTCATTCGGAGTTTGAACAGTCGATTTTGAAGGGTGGAATTCTGGCGAGGAGGTAGACGTCATTAGAGGGGGTTTGTGGGGGAAGACGCATTATTGTTCGTAGGAGGCGGCGCTCTATGGATGCAATTTTCTGAAATGAAGGGGGGGAGATAATGGAAGTAATAGGCGCAGCGTATTCCATCAGGGGGCGCATGAACATTTTGTAGGTGTGGATAAGGGCGCTGGTGGGCAGTTTTGGGCGAAGTACTTTTATTAAATTTAGGCGGGATAGGAGTTTTTGTTTGAGGAGTGTAATATGTTGGCCGAAATTGAGGGTGCGATCGAGGTGGACACCAAGGTATTTAGCGCTGGGGGAGAAGTTGATGGGGGTGTTCCAAATTTAAATCTGTATGTGATTTTGTCTTGGGAAGGGGTAGCTGTTTTGTGTTTTTGTTGGAAGAGTACTGCCTGTGTTTTTGTGGGGTTCGGCCGGATGCGCCACTTTTGTAGGTAGGATTGTAGGATGAGAAGGAATTTTTTGGCACGGGAGTTGATGGCTCTGGTTGTGTGGTACGACAGCCAGTAGGCAATATCGTCCGCATAGAGGGCGAGGAAGCCGGCAAGAGGACTGGGGATGGGGATGTCGGCGGTGTATAGGCTGTATAGCAAGGGGGAGAGGGCTGAGCCTTGGGGTACACCAGCTTGGGGCGAGAAGGGAGGGGAGAGGGAGTCCCCGACCTTAACATGGCAAGTGCGGTTACGTAAGAAATTTTGAATTAGCTTTAAAAAGCGGGGAGGGATGCCAAAAGAGTGCAGTTTATATAGTATTCCGTTATGCCACACAGAATCAAAGGCCCTGTTGATATAAAAAAATATGGCTAGGGTGCAGGCGCCGGAGTTGAATGATTTGGTGATGGATGAAGTGAGACGGAGTAATGGGTCAGTGGTGGAGTGGTGAGGGCGGAAACCTGATTGAATGGAGGGAATGATGTTTAAGGAGCTGGCAAATTTTTGGAGGCGGAGTTGAATAATTTTTTCAAATGTTTTCCCGATGACGGGAAGCAGTGAAATGGGCCTATAGGAGAGTGGGTCGTTGGCGGGTTTGTTTGGCTTGGGGATCATGACGACCTCTGCTCGCTTCCAAGAGGATGGGAAGTGGAGAGGAGGAGAATGGCATTGAAAAGGAGATAGAAGAGAGGAAGCATGACATGGCGGGGGGAGGAGCGTAGGAGAAGTCGCGTGATTTTGTCGTGTCCAGGTGTGGAGTTCCGACCCGAAAGGATAGAGGTTTCTATTTCATCCTCAGTGATTTCATCTATTAGTTCGGCTTGTAGGTCCGTGGGTGCAGAGGGAGAGTCAAGAAGTGAAGGAATGGAGGAGTCTACAGTCTGTTTGAAGGTCTCGTCGAAAAGTGCGTCCGTGGGCAATGAGTAGATTTCCTGCAGGGTCTCGGCAAACATGGCGGCTTTTTCGTTGTCGTCGGAGGAGGTGAGATTATTAACGGTTAAAGGGCGTGTGGGGCGGGAGTACTGTCCTGTTAGAATTTTGAACTTCTTCCAGAACAGCCCTCCCTGTTTGTAGTCGAGTCTGTCACAGGTCTGTTGCCATTGTCGTTGTCTATGTAAGGTGATTGTCTTGCGGATTTTAGCGTTAAGTCGATTCCATTCTGTTCGAAGCAAGGGATTGGGATCACGTTTTAGTTGTCTGTATAGTCGTCGTTTGGTCTTAATGAGCGATAGAGCCTCTGGCGGAAGAGTGGGTTTGTAGGGGTGGATAGTTTTGGAGGGTATTGCTTCCTTGGCGGCGGCGGAAAAGGCGGAGTCTACTTCTTGCACGACATATTCTATATCATCCTGGTTTGAAATGTGGAAGGGACGGTGGAGCCTGGAGAGGATAATGGTGTTGAAGGTTTCCCAGTTGGCGTTTTGGTAGTCTTTTATTATGCGGGGGGGATTTGATGCGGTGGTTCTGTAAAGTGAGGTTGTAAATGAGAAGGGAATGTGGTCGCTCGTGATGGTCTCAGCGAGGACCACAGGGGATAGGGAGTTGTGGAGAGAAGGGCTGTAGAGGATGTGGTCGGGATTGGAAGAGCCTAAGTGGGAGATGAAGGTGGGGGAATGAATAGGGTGGTGGGAAATATGAAGAGATTGGAGGCAATCAACTAGCGCACGGCCGTTGGTGTTGGTATGATGGTCGCCAAGGAATGCGTGTCGTGCGTTGAAGTCCCCTAGTATGATGTAGCGCTGGAAAGAGGAGAAGTAATCTAATAAGGCGACAGGGATAGGGTCTGTGGGTCGGACATAAAGTGAAGCAATTATTAGAGGGGGTGAGTTTTTCTTATATACCATGACAGCAACACATTCTATATCAGAAAAGCAGGAGGGGAGGGGGAGAGGGACTGCTGAGAGGGATTTTAGGGTAAGGATGGCCACACCTCCGCGGGCCTCACCTGGCCTATCACGGCGAAAGGTGTTGAAGCCGGAAATGTGAAGGTTATACTTCGGGGTTGCATAGGTTTCCGCCAGGGCTGCAATATGGATGTTGTTGGCAACAAGTGAGTGATGAAGCAATGTCTTTTTGTGTCGAAAGCCACCAATGTTTACAAAGTATAGCCGCAGGTAACTATTCATCCATGTCTGGTCCATTATGTCTCGTGGGGAAGGGTGGGGGGAGTCTGTTGATGGTGAGGTGTATCTGGTTGTTGTCCTGAGTGATTTTAACAGTCCTATTGAGGAATTGTCTACATTGTTGCGTCAGGTGTTTTGTAATGTCAGGTTTACGGTCTTGGAAAAGGTTAACGAGGATAGAGTAAAGTAGTCTGATGACGTCGTCTTTAAGAGCTACTTCCTCAATAGAGTCAGAGTCAATGGTGTCGGGAGGGTGGGAGGGTTCATCTGCACACTTGATTTTGGCGGCCATGTCAGGGGCAATGGCTTCTTTCGGCTTACTGGGACATTTTCTGGCTGTGGCGTTGTGGGGGCCTTGGCAGTTGACACATTGTGGTTTATCCTCTTTTTTGAGCACATGGTGATTGGGTGGTCCCCTCCGCAATGGGTGCATGTGGGGGTACGCTTAGCGCAGGAGGAGGAGGGGTGTTGGTATGAGAGGCAGTGCGAGCACTGCGCAGGGAGGGGAGGGGGGGGGGTTGGAGGGCTCGGTTCGGTATCTGAACATCTGGAAGTGGAATCCCTCTTCAAGGAGATTGTCTACTGTGTGCTGAGATTGCTCGGGTGCCGCACTTCCTTATATACATGTCCGCGACCGGCGGTTGGCTGTCAGTGAGCGTGGCTATAGTTCTCGTTGCGGCCCGAACTAATATGGAGCCCTCTATGGCGGCAGCTGGACAGAGGTACAACGTTCTCTGCGGATTCTTGTCAAGGCTGGTTTCCATGCCTCTCTAAGACATAGACCACTGTCTGTATTGAATGTGTTGGCCAGTCAAATTTTGATCGCTTCTTTGATAACAGATTCACAAAAATGTGAAGTTCTAGCCAGTATCTTGACGTTATTGAACTCTACTCTGTGGCCATGGTCGTACACATGCTCGGCGATCGCTGATTTGCTGTATTGTCCAGGCGGAGGTGGCATTTATATTCTTCACACCGGTTTTCTATAGTTCGGATAGTATGACCGATGTAGGTCTTTCCCCACTCGCACGAGATGCTATAAATCCCCGGAATCCTTAGGCCAAGATCATCCTTTACAGAAAGTAGGTAGTCCCGTATTTTGGCTGGTGGTCGATATAAACATTTAATTCCATGCCGTGGGAGGATTCTGCCAATTTTCCAGGAGGTGTTTCCGGCGAATGGCAGAAAGGCGGTGGCCTTGGGCGTTTCTTCCTTTTTTACTGGAGTTTTACCCGACTTATGTTCAATTGCACTTTCTATGTGGCTCTCGGTGTTCCCCCAGGGATCTGGGCCACCCTCTGGGTAGGCTTAGATGACGTTTCTGTCGCACCCGGGGGTTCCGAGTCCCCCCCTCCTTCCCCGATGCTTTCTTGTATCTATATATGTGCAAGTTAGAGCGTTGGGGGAAATTATTCTCCGTCTGGAGGGATGTGGTAGGTGGATTGTGCTTGAGGTGTTTGTAATAACGCCCCTTCTATACAGTAATGATTGGAGAATTTTGAAACCTGCTGGTTAGATCCTATACTTATAGCGACTACCAATAGAGGGGATATTGCTGGGCGTCGGAATTGGGTACTTATAGGGGCGGTTGTAGGAGGCGTGTTGCCACCGCCTCTGCCACCCCCGGGACTTATGCCTGGCGCCCACAGTCCATCGCTCCCGGTTTGAGGCAGGGGGTTCAGAGGGGATCGCTTCCCCTGATTGACGGAATGCTTCTGGTTGGTCAAGCTGCATCAAGGAGCACTACGGTGTTGGCCGCAGCTCAAGTGCGTTGAGAAACCTTACTTTGACTGCTCCAGAGTTGGGGGTGTCCTGGTGAACGAAGACGAAGCACTCCAGAACCTTAGTGCACCTCTGCTGCCAGCGCAGCACAGACACCAGAGTCGAATGAAGCGGCCAGTACCACGGTCTCGGGGGCTGTTCTTGGTTGAAGCTCGCCTCCTTTGGGTTCGGCCCCTGGGGCTCAGGATTACCATCCCTGCTGATGAGAGCTGTCTTTAATGCGGCAATAATATATCCTCTATGTAAGTGTGGATCCGTAGTGCACTGGCTTGCGAATGGTGGGGCAGCATTGACTCTGTGAACGTTGTGGGACCTTCGGGCCACCGCAACGGGATCGTGCACTTCGACGGTTTTCTGTGGAGCTGGGACGAGTGCATGGGAACCTGTGCTCGCACTGGACACAAGTTTCGGGAGGATGCGGGGGGAAATCGTACAAGGAGCAACCCCCTAGTGTGGAAAGCCGCATATTCACTGACGATACGTTCGGTGGGATGGCGTGGCGGAACATGCGAAGTGTTATTCCTGCGCGTCGCCCGGTCGCTGCGGCTTCCGCCCATCCCACGGGGTTCGGGTGGGGCCGTGTGCTTAGCGTAGGAACCACAGAGAGGCTTGAGCTATACGGCGAGGTTTTGTAGGGGTCTTCGGCCTGGCTCATGGCTGGCGCCGCCTCCGCGTCGGTTCCCCGGGTAATGCGGAAGAGCACAATCCCGCGTCGGGGGCGTAGTGATGGTGGTAGAGATCCACAGTATGATTCGTGAGGGGGTTATGAGTTAATCGGGTACCTCCGATGACGGATTCTAGAGCCTATAAAGCGGCTGCTGGTGAGGCCTTCGGCTGATCCTACAAACGGAATGCCTCTCGGTGTATCCGTTCCGCCTAAAGACAGTTCTCAGTTGTTCCAGCTTTTGTGGCAGGCTGTCTTTATCAGCAATCGCTCTAGCCCCATGCACCAGAGTATTTAAAAACAGTGTTACGCTGCACAGGATGTTGGAAACTTGTGGCGCTCAGATACTGGTCCCTGTGGGTCGATTTTCTATATACACTATGCCCTACCGTTCCGTCCAGCTATCTTTCAATCAAGATGTCGAGAAAACGTAGGCGGCCATCCTTTTCGATCTCCATGCTAGGATGAATTCCGTTAAGATATTCCAGAAACTCTTGTAATCTTTTGTTACCATGGGGCTACACCACAAAAGTGTCACCGACATATCGGTAAAAACACGTTGGCTTTTTCTTCGAAATGGTCTTTGGGGATTTTTTTTTATCGAAGACCCGGAACGTCTCTCTGCGGACCACTTCCGCTGTTTTCGCTGGTAGGACGCGAACTGCGTGTTCGACAGAGGTGATGATGTCAAGTTTTGGCACGCGTATTTGCATCGGAGCGAAGTTGAGGCCTTTGGGCAAGACAGAAACGGTGGGGTCGTAAAGTTGAATCCCGCTCAGGTTCACCACTGTGCTACTCACGTGGGGCGCTGAGTCCCCGCCAGCCGGTTGTATTTAGACAAATGTCTAGCTATTGTTCGCTCCCGCTCCAGATTTTCTTGATCGGATGTAGCAGCGTCTACCCAGTCCCACGAATCAGACGACATTTTTTCCCGCTGTCCTACCAAACAAGCAAGATGTCTGTCTAGTTATATCCTCTCTCTCATCTCCTTGTTATTAAATGATACCATATTAAAATTATCAAGTTTTTATTACACCAAAACAACCAATTTACAATTTAAAATTACTAATATGTTCAGTATCTTTCACATGCCGTGGCATGACTTACAACATACACAACAGGTGTTATGTTTTGTTTTCTTTCCAAAGGTTGTGGTTAGGTTGAGATATGACGAGTACTAGAAGAAGAACATTACCAACAGGGCCGGCTTAAGAAATTTTGAGGCCCCCTGCAAAGTTTGATTTCGGGGCCCCCTACTTCTTTTCTAGATGAACTTTTGCATAAACGTTTGATAATTTTCGTGACTTTATATATATATACACATATCTGTGTGTAGAGCTCATACAACGATTAAAGAGACGGACTGAGGTTTCTCTAAATCTGTGTACAAACGAGCCAGAAGTATATTGAGTATTGGCTGATCAGGGCCAACTTCGCCGAGTCTTTGGTGTTTTATCAATGCATCTCATATGCATCTCCCAACTACTGTCACTTTCATTTCTGGCCAAGCCCTGCTGCCCATTTTGTCAAATGACAATTTTATAGCTATTATGTTTATAATACACTTTTTTTGTACGACATTTCTTTTCTTGCCTTTCTTCGCTAGTACATATAGGTTTTGGGGGCTGGAGACACGTGTGCAGGCATACACATTTTAACCCAATAACTCTTTATATGAAACGTCAAAAGATTAACTTTATTCGAACGAAATTACATAAACTAGACGACCCGTGCGAAAATTTCGCGAATAAAATGCGATGAATAGTGAGGTTGAATGCTTGTTATATAATGAAAAGTAGAATCGTACTTTTTTATCAAATATTTATTTTTCAGTGTAATAGGTACACATCAAAATACTTACAACATATTACAAAACGATTAGGAAAATTTAAGACACTCTGTTTTTTCGACAAACTGTCACTGACCTTAACAGAATACAACCAACCTGAACAAAATACAATCAACATCTCTGTGATATTTGTTGCTGTGCGAATAAAATGTTAACATTGGAATTATATAGCAAAACAAAACTGTTTCCATAACAAAAAAAATATCCGGAAAGCTACTTCTTCTTCTTCCATCGTTGTGCCCAACTCAGGAGCGGGAGTGAACTTATTTTCGACATGTGTTTTTACTCTGTTCCCAAAACCTCTTCATCCTTTCGCTGTGTTCTTTCCTTCGTTCTTCCGTCCACGTGTTCCTTCTTCTGATATATTGGTTGTTGGTAAATTGGTGATTGTTGACCATGCTACTAAATTGGCATCTGTCCTATATGATGTCGTCTGTTATTTCTATTTGTCCGAGATCCTTTTCAATTTCAATTAGCCAGTTGTTTTTAATTTTCATTGAAATGGCTAGGTTTAGAATTCTTTTTGTTAGTCTGTTATTACTCATTCTGATAATATGGCCGTAGAATTTAATTTGTCTTTTACTGAATGTGTCTGAAATTTTTTCTGAATGCTGATATAGTTCGTTTGATTTCCTTTTCATCCAAATTCCTCCGGTACAAACAGGGCCAAAGATTTTTCTTAAAACTTTCCTTTCTTGCTTTTCAATATCTTTAACCTCTTCAGTCCCGAGGTATCCTATGATACCTTCAAAAATTATTTTTTTCTTGGGCCACTGCACAGCTGAACCTTTTCTGGCCTATCGTATCATCTACAATATATATCGCGCTTCTCACAGCTCATATATTCGATCTCCTGCTTTTGGCAGCCCTGATTGGAAACTTGAGATCCTGCAGCTGTACAACATGAATCGTCGAAATAAAGGTAAAGACGTATATTTTTTCCATGAAATAAAGTAACATGAAGCAGTAAAGTTATGTGTATAATTTTCCTGCTTGTCTCCCGAGGTATCCGAGGTGACAGACGTATTTCGGAATGACAGCCAGCAAATATTGCTACCAGCAACATTCATATCTCGAAATGACCGCGAAAATAAGATAAGAGAAATCAGGACCAGAACCGACTTATTTCTGTACTCATTTTTTCCACGAGCGATTAGGGAATGGAATAGAAACGATTTACCGGGCGAGTAAACTTAAAATCCGACAGGAGTAGCTTTCGATAAAGCACTCCAGCCATCCTGATCTGGGTTTTCCATGGTTTTCCCAAAACACTCCACGCGAATGCGGGGATGGTTCCACACAATAGCCCATGGGCGCCTCCTGCCATATCACTTATAACCCTTCCAAACCATAACCCTTTTCGATAGGTGCAATGCACCCTCCACCACACACTTTTAGTGAATCGCGGAGTAATAATAATAATAATAATAATAATAATAATAATAATAATAATGATAATGATAATAATATATACCATCTATAAAAATTAATTATTGTTTCAAAAAAAATTATGGTCATTCATTGTTAACGAGCATTAACACAAAGTAAATAACACAATAGTAGTTCTCTTGCGCTTTTATTATGAGCTTGGGACTGAAGAGGTTAATCAACGATCTGCCTCCAATAATCAAAGTTTCTGATGCCTATAATGCCTCCGATTTGATTACAGTGTTATAGTGTCTTAACTTGGCATTTCGGGATATTGATTTTTTGTTGTATCTGTTCCACATGATTCTGTTGGCTTTTTGTAATTTAGTTATTCTCTCCTTGTTTGCTTCACAATTTAATGCTGCTGGTTGAATAATTTCTCCTAGATATCTGAATTTAGCTACGTGAGAGATATTGCCAAATCGCGTTTTTAAGGGTTGTCCATCTTGGTACCGTGAAAATCCTTCGATATATTGGGTTTTAACATATGAGATTTGGAGACTACATTTAGCTGCAATTTCATGCAGTTTTTCAAGTGCGTAGACTGCCTCTTGCTTGTTGTTGGAGAGAATTGCCAGATCATCTGCAAAGGCCAAACACCGCAAGTGAAGTTTATTTCTGAGTAGCCTGCCAATGGTTATTCCTTTTACTTCATTCTCACAGGTCTTTGTTTCTTTGTCCAGAACAAGATTGAATAAAAGAGGTGACAGTGCATCTCCATCTCTGCTGGAAGATTTCTCAGGCGTGCAGCCGGGTCAATTGATCGCAGATGTACGAATTTTCGATGGCGTAACATGCCATCATCTTCAGGTAGCGTCCACTGGTCGGCATGAAGAGCGCAGTCCGGGACGCGACTGCTGGTCTGCAGCAGCAGCCACGCCAATTTACTGCCTATTAATATCTGGCAGAGGGTTTCGGAGGCTTTGTCGTTAGACATTTCCTCCAAGTTTGTTGGGTGAGTCATATCCTGGCTGTAGGTGTATCATCAGTTTTGGCGTTCTTACTTGTCTGTCATATCATTCTGAGTGACTAATGGTTCATAACGAGTGCCATGGGTCCGGCATGTGGTCCTAGGCCAGTTGGATAGTTCCCCAGCTCTTTAATTAGGGGGTTAGCAGAGTTTTGAGCAAGTTTGTAGAACTTGACAGCGATCTCTTTGAATCTATTCCTTAGTGTTTGGAGACCTGTAGCTTCATGTGTGGCGTTAGTAGGGAACCTGCTATCTACGTGCAGGGCTCTCTTTAATGCTCGATTTTGCACAACCTGTAAGCGGTGCATATGAGAGTTGGCAGCATAACCCCATACAGGGCAGGCATATTCAAGTATTGGTCTGATCAGGGAGCAGTAAATCCGCACGCCCGTGGACGCAGGTAGCTTGCTGTCCTTATTGATCAGCGGGTAGAGTGTTTGTAGCCTTGCGCTGGCACGTTTACGCAGGTCCTCTATATGGGCTCTCCACGTGAGTCTTGAGTCCAGAGTAACTCCCAGATATCGTACAGTTTTGGACCAAGGTATCAAATTATTGTTAAGTTTCAACTGAGGGTCCGGCTGCGGTCGCAGGCGTGGCCCTCTTCTTCTAGTTAACATGATGGCCTGGGTTTTAGCAGGGTTGATCTCAATTCTCCAACGCCTAGCCCAGGCCTCAGTTTTCTGTAATACATTTTGTAGGCGATGGGTGACGATGGCCTTACTGCGGCTGCTGGTGAAGAAGGCGGTGTCATCTGCGTAGGTTGCTGTGCTAACGTTTTCTTGGGTGGGCACGTTGGCAGTATACAGGCAGTACAGCAAGGGGCCGAGGACCGATCCTTGGGGTACGCCAGCCATTATTCTGCGTCGGGTTGATGTGACCTTGTCGACTCTTACGCTGAATGTACGTTCCTCTAGGTACGACTTTATCAGCTTAATTAATTTGCCGGGAAACCCTTGCTCATATAGTCTCAGCAGGAGGCCAGCGTGCCAAACAGAGTCAAAGGCTCGGGAAATATCAAGTAGGACCATACCACAGTATTGTTTAAAATTGAACGCTCGAGTGGCAGTCTCAACCACCCTCATCAGCTGTTGTGTGGTCGAATGTCCACGGCGAAACCCTAGCTGGTGGTTGGGTAGAATTCCCTGCTGTTCGATGTGGCGATTTAATCGTTTCAGGAGCAGGCGCTCGAACACCTTGCTTACTGAGGGGAGCAGACTGATGGGTCGGTAGCTTTGTGGCAGCGATGGATTTTTCCCAGCCTTATGGATCGCTGCGATTACTGCGTGCTTCCAGCTTGATGGGTATGTCTGTGTTAGGATGATGTTATTGAAGAGGGCAGCGAGGTAGTCCTCAGCTGCCGGCGGCAGATTGCGCCGGGATTGGATAGGATTGGCAACATCTGCGTAATCTGCTGGTCTGCTCCGGTGGCGTCGATATTTAAACCCTCCGACCCCGCCCCCTCCCACTCCCGCCGCTGCGCTCCGATAGCGGTGGTGGGGATAGTGCGTTGCAACGTGTCGAGCAGTGACCATCAGTTTGTACGCCACCTCCGTCACGCACAGTGCCTCGTCTCCGGTATTTGTGGATTCGCTTCAATGCTGGGTTCCAAGCTTGGCTTAGTTGGAACCCGTTGTCTTTGATTATGAGGTTACCCCGTAGCCGGATCTCAATGGCTTTCTTATACACACAGTCACAGAAGTGAGATGTGTTTCTCAGAACTTCGGTGCCCTTGTATTTAATAGATGTCGTGTCTCGAGACAATGTTCAGCAACTGCGGATTTTGACGGCTGCTGTATCTCGGTGTGGCGTTTATGTTCCCTACACTGTTCTTCGACCGTGCGAATTGTCTGCTTTACCGCACTCGCATGGTATGTGATACACGCCAGGTTTCTGTGACCCAAATCATCTTTAACTGAGCCAAGTAGGGCTTTAATCTTGGCCGGCGGGCGGTAAACGCACTTGATGGTTTGTCGGCGTAGAATTCTGCCAATCTTGCTTGATACATTGCCAGCGTACGGGATGAAGACGGTGGCTCTTGGCTTTTCCTCTTCCTCAGTTGGTTCTTGAGTGGTCTTCCACCTGAAGGCACGCCGAATTTGCCGTTTGTCGTAGCCATTACTCTGGAACACGTTCTTGAGGTGTGTTAGTTCAGCAGGCAGACTGTCTTTGTCAGAAATCACACGTGCCCTGTGAACCAGTGTATTTACCACTCCTTCCCTCTGTGACGGGTGGTGGCAGCTGCTGGCATGTAAATACTGGTCCGTGTGAGTAGCCTTCCGGTAAACACTGTGCCCTAGTGTGCCATCCGGTCTTCTCTTTACCAGCACATCCAAAAAGGGTAGTTGGCTTTCTGTTCCACCTCCATGGTGAATTGAATCTGGCTGTGGATGGAGTTCAGGTGTTGCAGGAAAGATTGAAGTTCTTCTTTTCCGTGTGGCCAGACGACAAACCAGTCATCAACATATCTGTAGAAAACCGTTGGTTTTAACTGTGCCAATTCCAGTGCTTCATCCTCAAACTGCTCCATGTATATGTCGGCAACCACAGGTGACAGTGGGCTACCAATAGCTACTCCATCTCCTTGTCGAACCCCTGTACCAATTTTAAAATGTTCCTACACCTCACCTAAGAACCTTACTTTTAAAATGGTATCCCTTAATGTCTGTTTGATTAATTCTCTGGTGTTTCTGTCTACTTTGTATTCTTCTAGCGTCTTAAAAAGTGTTTGTCTGTCAACAGAGTCATAAGCTTTTTTAAAGTCTACAAAGGTGATTACTGTTTGTTGGTTTTTACGGATTTGTAAGATGGTTTTGAGATCTAAAATTTGTTCTGCACATGACCTACATTTTCTAAATCCTGCCTGATACTTGCCAATAAGATGATAAATTTGTGTTTCAAGTCTCATGAGAAGTGCCTTGGATAGAATTCTGTAAGTAATTGGTAACAAGGAAATTCCTCTGTAGTTATTAATGTCAGTTTTATCCCCTTTTTGGTGAAGTGGGTGAATTAGTGTACATTTCCAGTCTTCAGGGATTTTTTCTTTGACCCAGATATCATCAATAGTCATATGAATTTTTTGCTCAAGACTCGTACCACCTATTTTCCACATTTCAGCAATTACGCCATTTTCCCCTGGGGCTTTGTTATTTTTAAGTCCTCGGATTATTTGGTGAATTTCTTCTAAAGTTGGAGGTTCTGAATCTGAATTTGGAGTGGATTTTTCAAAAGTAAGTTGTCATTTAGGGGGTTCACAATTTTGAAGGTGTTTGAATTAATTTGCTTGGAGCTTACAATTTTCCATATTATTTGTTTCTAGAGTACCATCTGGACGTTTGAAACAGAGGCTAGGTGCCTGGTATTTTGACAATTATTCTAGCTACTTATTGAATAAAAAAACATTTATTGACATCTCTGTGATATCTGCTGCTGCAATCTAGGGACTTGGCTCTGAACTTTCTCATACGCGCTACCACTTTAAGCACCAAATTCCTAAAAATGCTTTCTTAATTTATAATTTTACCTAATTGGAGACCTTAATCTTTAAAACGATATGATATTTATCGATTTCGACTAGGTATCAGTAGTGTTAATACCTGTTTTCAAACACAAAAAGTTCACTTTTCAACCACCAGAGGGCAGCACCAACTGACGGCGCTAGTGTGGCCCATGTGACGTCACTAGTTCACCAAACCGCCACCAGAGGGTGCCACCTGTCAACCGCACGGCTTGTCGTCACCGCTATTTCCGGGGTACCGCTATTTCCGGGAGTACCGCTATTTCCGGGAGTACCGCTAACCTATGACGCGACAGCAAGGAAACTCAATCTGAGTATTTCTGACACAACTCCCCCGGGGACAAACAGCGGAAGTATCACACGCCATTTTATTTTCAGCGCACAATTAGCGACGTCACAGGACACCGCTATCAAGAATAACATTAGGAAATCCGTTGCTTGCTGTTAACGTTCGTTATGAAATTTCTTCCTAGTATTTTGTCATGTGTTATTGATATATTGAAGTATTTTAATTATTAAATTACCATAAATTAACTTCTAAATTTAATTTTTTCTTAGTTTTTGGACAAAACTTATTGTTTCCTTCTGCAAATACTATTATTTGGCCAAAATAAGTCCTTACTTGAAAATCCCCCCCCTCACTCATCTCTTTCTTATAACTCATGCACATTTTGTAAGGTCATTTCTTTCTATGGATCTAACAGCCATTTTTTTGCCACTCCAATTGTCTTATTGCTCTTAACATCACATTTAGTGGAAATTTCGGTGCTATTTAATGGCTATACATTTCATCCCATCATCCTCATTAGCAATTTGCTACTTATACACTTACAGAGCTCTATTTCATCTGCTTCATGTCTTTCAATGATACCCAACGCGACTCTTGTGATATGGCACTTATAAACTATGTTCTCTCTCCATTTCTAGCATTTTATACTCGTGATAAGGGTACAAAACTATCCCATCTTACTCAAGGAATATACAAAATTGTGAGGTAGGGGTTTAGTTAAATAAAAAAAATAATTTATTGGTAAATCATATAGATTTATTGAAATACAATTTATAGGATAATAATACATCATTCAGAACTTATAGTTTTATCTCATGTGCGTCATAGGCCTTTCTTGCCTTCACATATGGACCCCCCCCCTTTTTAGCTAATTCTTCACTTAAGGTCCATTTATTGCCTTACATGTTAAGAAATTCCATGACACTCACACACACACATAAGTGGTGGAAATGAACTACACAGCCTACATGTTAGCAGACGAGTGAATGAAAGGTATCACCTTATTTACACTCTAGCAGTCTTCCCTTGCGCACTATATTTCAAGTCCATAAACTATGGACCCTATGTGACGTCACAGTGTAGTATATTGAGAGATTTTAGCTATAATATGTTCTAACTTTCGCTCGGGATAACTTTTCTCACGCTGCAGCTATGTAATGTAATTCCACCCAACAAAGCATAGCTCAAGGTTGGGCAAAGTCACTTCCCGTGGGAAGCAGTCCCCCTACCAGGGTAACTCCGAAAGCCCTTAGCCAGGGATTTTAGACGAATAGGATTAAGTCACATGACTTCTCCCCACCACGTTTCTACTCTGGAGAGCGCAGTCTGGAACGGCCTCCGGGGCAGTCGTTTCGCCGATTCAAAGGATGGACCACGTCGCCATACGGCAAGCAGATTTTATTAGGTAATGGCTAATGCAATTTATACCCTCTGGCTGGCTGAGAAAGAATATCCGAGTGACAGGATTTTATTAGTAGCAGATGCCTTTTATGAGAGCTAGTTGATGCAGTATTTTTCATTTATTTCAAGTGTATGTCTATGTGCCCATTTTTACTAAAGTATTAAAGACACTCAATTCTTTGAACTACATGTTTTCATTTGTATCACTGATTCCTGCTCATTACTAGCTTTAAGTGTGGGCAGAACGTAGTCACTCTGATCTTATGGCCACATATCTTCGAAAGAAAATCGAGGAGTGGTTGATCAGAGGCGAATCCAAACTTTGGCCGTGGTGACTTGCCGCTCAGTTACTACAGCCGCATAAAATGGTGTCTGATTCCGGGGTAGATTACGTAAAATCAGTGATCGATGGTAGCAGAAATATTGGGAAAGTATTTTCCTATTAGTACGGCAAAGGGACAAATATTCTCTTTCGCTGTAAAAACCATTTCTTATGTGTAGCAGCCGCAGAGGGTAAATGCAAAGCCAGAAACAGTAAGAAGAAGTCAGTATTGCATAGTAATTTTCGACGCTACAAGGAGCGCGAGTTGGAACCGAAACCGGATACTGCAAGCAGATAAGAAGAAGCTTCGAGGAGTTCGCGATCCGCCGGAAAGAGGGCAGCACGGACCGAGTCCCAGCAGCCAGCGCGAGAGCAGTGGAGGGGGTGACATCGCCAGCAGCCAATAGGACGACGACGCCACCACAACACGAGCGGTCGGCGCCAGAATTCAAGTCTCGCAGTCTCAACCCAGCAGAAAAGTGAGTAATACGCAGTGCGCAGTGTTTCACGATGAATACCGCAACGAGTGAAGTAGGTGTTGAAGAGAGCAGTGCGGGAAAGCTCTCAGTATCAGAAGCATTAAAGTTGATTCCAAATTCGTTTAGCGGAGATAAAGATGAACTGCAACCTTTCATTGAAAATGTTTCAACTGCATTTAATTTAATTGCTAAGCAAGATCATGATGTTCTCCTTCATTTTGTAAAGTCAAAGATCACTGGCCAGGCCAGGGGGAAATTGCTCGTCCGAGCTTTTACCAATACATGGGATTCTGTAAAAGATATCTTGATTGAAAACTATGGGGAGAGGCGTTCATTAGATCACTATGCTTGTAACCATTTTGCAGCTCGTCAGGGTAAAGCAGAACCGATTGTTGAATGGGCCGCGAAGATCGACAAATTGTCACAAGACTTTAGAAATGCAGTAGCTAAAGAAATTCCTGAAGAAGATGTAAAAGGGAACCTCACTCTTGTTGATCGCCTGAGTCGCATTACATTCATTCAAGGGTTAAGTAATGTCAGAATACAGACAGTAATTAGAGCACGGGGTTCCACTATCACTTTACCAGTAGCTGTTGAATTAGCACTCGTCGAAGAAAGTGCATTGTTGTCACAGAAAGAAAAAGCTGTTATAGGGCGTTCAGTTACACACACAACACAGAGTAATGCCATGAAAAAATGTTTCTCTTGCAATAGAACTGGCCATATTAGTAAAGAATGTAGGAGCCAACCCGTTTGCCCAATCTGCAGACAAAAAGGTCACCTAGCCATATCATGTAAAGCACGCACACAGTTCAGAAGAATTAGTTATGTCACTTGTGCATATTGCCATAGAAAAGGACATATGATTGCAGACTGTAGAGTAAAGAAGGCAGTTTGTTATAAATGTAATCAGATCGGGCATTTCGCGTCACATTGTCGCAACAATGACACAACACAAAAGACAAGCAAAGGTTCGGGAAACGAGCGAAGAGTGTGAGAAATGGCAGCCACTCTTACACTCGTCAATACGGCAAAATACATACCGTAGGCTGTGAACATGAGAATGATTTTGTTAAGATCACCTGTGAGCAAGTAAACAATGGGGAATTATTCTTTCTTCTTGACACGGGGGCACAGCTGTCTCTTATACACAAGAATGCATTGGCAAATCTCGTTCAAATGTCGCGTGGGTGTGATCGGCCGAGCGGAAACCTTTCAATTTCCCACTTAATACGACAGATTGGAGAGAGGGAAGCTGTGGTTGTTCGCCTTGGGCACCTACCTACCCCTTAGAGAGTAGTCTGCAGGCATATTGCCAAGGAAGTAACTGAGTCTTAGCTACTGAGAAACTATAGAAACGGCGTAATCTCACTGATTAGCATTAAACATTTACATAAATATTATCATACATCTTTATTTACGGAGAGGTGACTTATCTCTTAGGAATGACAACAACACATGTTAATAACTACTGGTTTATTATACTTGAAGACAGATCGGCGTACATGTTACACTATTGGCTACATTGATCAAAGGAATGATTTGTCACTAGAAATACTTCATGCTGATTGGTTAATACTCATTGATCTTCCATTGGTGAGCTATTACTGACTTTGCGCTATACTGATTGGTCGACATACTAACTATATTTCATTGGTAGACTGATTACAGGGCAAGGCACATTAAACCCTATCGAAATGAGTGACTGTCGGCGAATGCATTAGAATCCTATCTAGCGGTGGACATGCTGTTATGAAGACGAACACGCGAGCAGTGGATCAAGCAAGCTTTAAGTACCTGTTAGGTGATGGTGTTGAACGGTGCGTCCATGGATGGATATTCTTGGATGTTGTCGAGTCCGTGGTGGAAGTTGGACTGCCGAGTCCGTGGTGTAAGTTGGACTGCCTAGAGCGGTGGCTCCATGTCTACAGGAAAACTGATTAGGGATTCTGGTGGGGATAAAAGGTGATGTTAATTGGCTCACTAGGACTAAGTGGAGATGGTCAGGGCGGAGTTATAGTGCGAGTAGTGGGGACTGCATAGTGTGGTGGTTTCCAGGCTGACATAAGCTTCGCAAAGCTATTCTATATGCTGTGGGTTCCCTCTAGTAAGCACTCCCACACAGTCGGGAAACTGCTGCGGTATACAGGCTGCTGAAATTTCAGTGAGGCGCAGCCTGCGATAAGAAAGTAGCATAACGCAGTCGTAAGCCATGTACCGAGTTACAGGCGTGTGTAGCTACGTGCTCAACCTGAGACCTTCGTGCTTCGTTACAAAAGATAACATTGGCGCAGCGTGAGATCTGGCTCGCTGGTCCAACTGGATGTGAATCGGAACTACGATGAGTTTGAATAAAGGCTTCAAATCAATACTCTAGACCTTAGAATACGCGAACCCGCGACACAAATAGATACAAAGAAAACTTTAAGTATTAAGGGAATTATGTCACACACAGTGAGAACAAAAAGGAACTATTGTTTTGCAACTAAAACTAAGTAATCATGTATTCATTAAACATGAGTTTCATGTGGTTGAGGAGTCTGTTGATATAGTTAGAGAGGGGTTAATTGGGAGAGACCTTTTAATCAAACAGGGAGCTATAATTAACTATGAAAACATGTCTGTATGAATCAGTGGTCATTCTATTCCAATACTAACAGAATCAGAATATATTAGTGGGCCTAGTGAGGCGGGCTAGAGTAGTCTCAAAGGGATCAGACAACTCAAGAGGCAAAATGTTCTCAATCGAAGCGAAACATAAACACAGAGGTACTGCCCGAAAACTCTCGCAAAAGACGAGGAAAACGTGTAAACAGAAAGAATAGCATAGCAACAAAAACACAAATAATGCTCAAAACAGTAATGAATCCAACACAACATATACAGAATGAACAACAGGAACATAAACAAACTGTAGAAGTATCTAATCGGAGAGATGCTAGTAATTCAAGTCACAGTAAATATAGTTTAAAGCAGTTGAACAACAGTTCTAAAGGCACAAAAGAATTTGCAAGTCTTCCGGAGGATTACACAGTAAAGTTAGGGCCAATGAGAAGAACGCATTTTACGAGTTCAGGTGCAATGCCGAAATTGTGCAGAAGCTATTGTAAACAAACAAGAAATTATTCAAGGTGTTTTCATTCCTGAATCATTGGTCAAAGTAGAAAATGGTACTTGTATTTTATCCATGTTAAATACCAGGGAGGACAGTGTTGAATTTTATTGCGGAGCATTACAGGCGCAGCCATATTGTGCGCGGAGAGCGATATGACGTCAGAGTCACGTGATCCGCCAGCTGACAGCCCATCCGCCATTAGAGTTGTAGAAGGTAAACAAACAACTAAACACGTGCAACCAACACAAGGGAAATCACGCACCAGTTTATTAATGGAAAATTTGAGGCTAGATCATTTGAATGAAGAAGAAAAGCGATCCATTCTAGAACTTTGTTTATTGTACAATGATATATTTCACCTCCCAGGAGATAAGTTGACACACACCAACACAGTCACCCATGAAATCAAGTTAAAGCCAGAAGCACAGGGTACAGTCATCAAACAGAGATCGTATCGAATTCCAGATACTATGAAACCCATTTTACAGAAAGAAATTGAGCAAATGCTTGAGAATGAGATCATTGTTCCATCAACTAGCGAGTGGAATTTCCCAATACTTGTCCTACCTAAGAAACCCGATGCCAGTGGTCAACAACGATACAGAATTGTGGTAGACTTTCGCAAGTTAAATGAAATCACTGTAGGAACTGTTTTTCCGCTTCCACTAATTTCAGAAATCTTAGATTCATTGGGGAAGGCAAAATACTTTTCTACCTTAGACTTAGCTCAGGGGTATCACAAATTTTGATTAAAGAATCGGATCAACCGTTAACTGCATTCAGTGCAGGTCAAGGTCACTTCATGTACAGGAAATGGCTATGGGCCTTGCCTCCGCACCCGCAAGTTTTCAGTATCTATGACAGTCGTTATGAGTGGTCTACAGGGTGATCGATGTTTCGTGTACCTAGATGACGTAATCTGTTTTGGACCAAACTTGGAAGCACACAATGAGAGGTTAAGAGACATTTTTGACAGATTAAGAACACACACACTTCGCCTTCAGCCAAACAAATGTAACTTCTTACAAAAAGAGGTCACCTATCTGGGACACAAGTTGACAGAACATGGAGTTTACCCAGACCCACAGAAAATTGAAAAAGTCAAAAATTATCCAACTCCACAGACAACAAAACAATTGAAAACATTCCTTGGGTTTGCAGGTTATTATCGCCGTTTCATAGAGAACTTTAGTAAGATAGCTAAACCTTTATATGAATTATTAAAGAAAAATGTTCCATTTGATTGGAGTCCAAAAACTGAGAATGCTTTCCAAACTCTCAAGGAGAAATTGATCTCAGCACCTGTTCTAGCGTACCCAGACGAAAATCTTCCATACATTATTAGCACAGACGCGTCTCAGTATGCCATTTCAGGAGTACTTTCGCAGGGGCAAATAGGCTCAGATAGACCAGTCGCATATATTTCCAGAACTTAAATAAAGCAGAAATTCATTATTCCACATCAGAACGAGAGGCACTCGCGGTTACGTGGGCGATAAAGCAATTCAGACCTTACGTCTTTGGCAGACATTTCACGGTCTATACTGACCACCTCCCCCTTACTTGGATTTTTAGTGTTAAAGACCCATCTTCTAGATTACTAAGATTTCGCTTAAAACTTGAAGAATACAATTACACAATTGTTTATCGTAAGGGAAAATCAAATACAGTTGCAGATGCACTTAGTAGAATTAGGGAAGTAAGGGAAGTACAAGAATCCACCCAACCAGACCCTGTCACAGATGAAACAATGCAAACAGAAGAAGAAACACTCACATCCACAGTAGATGCACAAATCCAGACAAATGAGGAGGAATTTCCAACACTAAATGAGGAAGAAAAACTAGCCATACTTAAGGAATACCATGACAGCCCCATCTCTGGACATCTAGGTGTAAATAAGACATATGAGCGAATTAAGAGATACGTTCAGTGGCCAGGGATGAAGTCTTATATAGAAAATTATGTCAAACAGTGTGATAGTTGCCAGAGGAACAAACACTTAGTACCACATACCCGTATGCCATTAGAGCTTACAAAATACCTGAGCATGTATTCGAACGTTGTGCAACAGACATTGTTGGCCCAATGCCGTTGAGCAACAATGGGAACAAATATGTGTTGACATTTCAGGACGAATTGACCAAATTTATAACTGCAATTCCGATAGCCAGACAAGATTCTGATACAGTGGCTCGAGCATTAGTCTTAGAAGTAATCCTACGCTTTGGATCGCCGAGCATTCTTCTGTCAGATAACGGATCGTGCTTTATCAGCGAAACAATGCAGAAAGTATGTAAATTATTAAAGATAAATAAAATCCAGACGTTGGCGTATCGGCCCAATCAAATTTTGTGGAACGCGCCCACCGTAGTCTTTCAGAGTACTTGAGGCATTATATTGACAAGAATCAGAGCATGGGATGATTGGTTACCTTATTTTGTATTTGTGTATAACACTAGTGTTCACAGTGCAACAGGGTACACGCCACACGAGCTAATGTTCGGTAGAATACCAAATATACCAGGGGTATTACAAAGTGATCCAAAGGAAGTTCACTATTCATATGATGAGTACGCAGATGAGTTAAAAGCTATCCTACAGACACTACACAAGCAGGCTAGAGAGATCAATCAGGGACTGAAAGAGAAAAACAAAGAATATTACGATAAGACACAAAATCCACGAGAATTTGAAATTGGAAGCAAAGTTTTGCTAAAAGATGAATCTGTTCGCAGAGGTAGGTCTCAGAAGCTTGACAGTGGTTATAGAGGACCTTTTGTTGTGATTGGAAAACGAGGCGTGTGTAACTATTCAACTGGGAAAATAAAAGACTCACAGTTCATGCCAATAGATTAAAGCCATATCATTGAATAAATTACGAAATAATTCAGTCAGTAGTGAGAACACACCTTAAAAATGCAATAAAGTAAGTTACAGTACATTTAAAATGGATAGGAAACAGAAAAAGCCGCATTAGAAACACATAAACACAAGGCACGTGGTCGCTTGTTTGTAAACACCGCACCACGTGGAGTCACGGCGTGGCCACGCACGTGGTCACCCACGCACTCCTGATAAACGGCTGTTCCAAAGATGGCCGACCACCAGTTATCTGGCTCAGCCGCCGGCAAGGCCACACTCACACTCGCCCACGCACTGATAGCGCGGCGAGGCGAGCCCACCTGATAGCAGGTCTTTAAACACCCACACACGTCAGGCATTTAACTCGCAGAAGAACAGTCGATTGTATATTACGACGTACACTTTTGCATTTATAATTCAAGTTACGCACTTTCTTTTACAGATTGCAACAGTACACTTAACTAAACTTTTATTTTGCTTTCAGATGAAACTGCTGTACGGTCTTCTGTTATTAATTCACGTCAGCGTAGCAACGCAAGATTTTATGGTCGAAAAGTTCAGTTCCAGTCCAGGCTTATATTTTGACCACATCACCGGCGCACAAATTTATTCTGTGACCTGGAGGCTAGCTGCGTATGTGAATCTGAAGGAATTAGATGACGCTTCTGAAAACTTAGAAAATTATGCATTTCGATCAATCGCTTTTTGTAAAAACAAATTAATTGAGTTGAATGTAACAACCCATGAATGCGATGAGATGTCCCAAGAAATATTCTGGCATATTAATAAATTAAAGCAGTCGCAAAATTTAATTGGACAAATTACGAAACATGACTCATCTCGAAAGAAGCGCGCTGTTTTCGGATTCGTAGGCCAAATTTCCAAGCTTTTATTTGGCACCCTAAATTTGGACGACAGCGTATTTGAGATCTAAGATAGATATCCTTGAGAAAGAGCAACGTAATCTGTTGAAATTGTCTAAAGAACAACTAACTGTAGTAAAGAAATCTCTGACTGAAACTAATTATACATTATCCAGTGTGAACCGAAATCAAGATGTTTTGGTTTCGGGGATGAAGAAAATACAAAATTATGTACAGGAATTTGCAAATCATACAGATCATTCCATTCGAAAATTGGCTATAATGACGGCTACCAATGAACATTTTATAAGATCCTTGTCTATTATATTTGAATTACAAAGACAGTATGATTTAGTTGTATCAGCTATCGTAAACGCTCAGTATGGAATTCTACAACCCCTTATCATTAATCCATCCCAAGTTGTCAGTTACCTAACGTTAATAAGAGATGATATTAAAGACAAACGATTCCCAGTTCCGCTTTCCGAGGAAAACGGTTATCTTCTATTAAAAATGATCAGTTTGGACGTCTTCTTATCGCAAAATATTTTGACGTATGTTCTCAACATTCCTCTTTCGAACAACAATCAATTTAATATTTACAGAATTCTCCCATTGCCTATAGCCATTGGTAATAATTATAATTATTTGTTCATCTTGCCAGAAAAAGATACTTTAATTATTGATGAGTCTCGCAGATTGTATGCTAAAGTAACTCATGATGAGCTCCAGTGTAAACAGTTAACATCTGATCTTAGTATTTGTAAACAAACCTTTGTATTGTCTGCCTCCTTTGACAATGCTCCGTGTGAGGTAAAATTGTTACAGCCAGTAAGATCAATCCCAAGTGATTGTACCAGAAAAATAGTCTCTTTAAATGAAAGTTTGTTTACTAAATTAAACAACAACGAATGGTTGTTTGTTGCACCTAAAGACGAAGGTATGACTATATTATGTGGTGAAAATCAGCCCACGGATATCATTTTCAAAGGAACAGGCAAATTAAAATTCTTGCAAAAATGTCGAGTTATGGAGCGAATATTTTGATTGAATCACAGCAAACGATAAGAACGAATGTTACCAGTCCAGATATTATACCTGATTTGAATCTAGAAGTCGATTGTTGTATCATAAACAAAGAGAAACGTAATATTTCAGAATTAAAATTGAATTTACCAATGGAAAACATTGTTAAGAATCTTGATGATTTGAAGATTGCAGGACTAAAAATCGAACAACTCCAAGATGAAATTGAAGAACAAGAGAAAAACGCTTTTACAAATTATTCATTGTCTCAGTATTCGATCTTATCGTATGTCTGTGTAGTTCTTATTTTTTGCATCATCATATTTTGCCTATGTAAACATTGTAGCTGTCTAAGGAATTGTTTTAAGTATTTTTGGCGTAATACTGCAGGTGAATGCTGTAATCAGATTTGTGTGAAAACCACTATTGTAAACCACTCTAATGGTACTGAATTATCTCGTATAAGAGGAAGAAGACCTATTCACGTTAACCGAGACATTAACAATGAACTCAATGATGAGGATATTGTAGTATTTGAGAGACCTCATTCTGCTATTGGACACAGACGATCTTTTGATCCAGATCATGATGAAGTATCTGTTATCTCTCGCCATGATCGGAGATAAAAGAAATTTTGATAAGTTTATGTATGTATTATTTCAATTATGTTTTATTTTGAAAAAAAATTATATTTATAATGTGCTTAAGTAGAATTAAGGTTGAATGCAATGTAGTAGTTAGAAAATGATAAAGACAAGTAGAATTAGAAATGTGCAAACAATTGATCAAATCCATCAGTGTAGTCAATTCAAGACAAATTATGTAATCAACAATTCATGTAGTAGTTTTAGAAAATGTTATCCTAGAAGCTGAATATAATAACAAATAGAAGATAGTGTTAAGTCAGATATCTAATCATTTCAAGGCACTTTTATTTAATCAACATTTATTGTGTATTTTGTTTAAGCATTTGAGTCCAGATTTTGCAGACTACCAGGTAAGAGTCTCACCTAGGCTAAAGCCCTGGGTTCGACTCTTCCCCAAGGGGGGAAGTGTAGTATATTGAGAGATTTTAGCTATAATATGTTCTAACTTTCGTTCGGGATAATTTTTCTCAAGCTGCAGCTATGTAATACGTAATTCCACCCAACGAAGCAGAGCTCAAGGTTGGGCAAAGTCACTTCCCGTGGGAAGCAGTCCCCCTACCAGGGTAACTCCAGAAAGCCCTTAGCCAGGGATTTTAGACGAATAGGATTAAGTCACATGACTTCTCCCCACCACGTTTCTACTCTGGAGAGCGCAGTCTAGAACGGCCTCCGGGGCAGTCGTTTCGCCGATTCAAAGGATGGACCACGTCGCCATACGGCATGCAGATTTTATTAGGTAATGGCTGATGCAGTTTATACCCTCTGGCTGGCTGAGAAAGAATATCCCGAGTGACAGGATTTTATTAGTAGCAGATGCCTTTTATGAGAGCTAGTTTATGCAGTATTTTTCATTTATTTCAAGTGTATGTCTATGTGCCCATTTTTACTGAAGTATTAAAGTCACTCAATTCTTTCAACTACATGTTTTCATTTGTATCGCTGATTCCTGCTCATTACTAGCTATAAGTGTGGGCAGAACGTAGTCACTCTGATCTTATGGCCACATATCTTCGAAAGCTAATCGAGGAGTGGTTGATCAGAGGCGAATCCAAACTTTGGCCGTGGTGACTTGCCGCTCAGTTACTACAACAGCCGAACAGCGCAAAGCATTAGTTTCAACGGATCATCTGACGACACCGTATTGCTCGTTAATTAGCATACACCTTGTTTAACGTTAACGACGTTACAGGCACCGGGCATCCAAGTATTACGCGTCATATTATTTTCAGCGCAAAAGAATACATATGGTATTCACACAATTCTATTGAGTGCTAAGTTATATGAACCTAATTTTTGTTGCTGTATATATTTATTTTAATTAATAACCCTAACAGTAGTCAGCACCGAGCGTGGTGGGTGGAGCTTTCGGGAGGACATGTGTTCGAATGAACGTCAGGCCATCATGATTTCGGTTTTCCATTGTTTCCTGAAATCGCTCCAAGAAAAAGCTTGATATGCTGGAAATACTAGAATTTTTGAGTTAACTTGGGTATATTGTTTCTCTAGAAAATTGTTCTTTTATTTTATACACATTCAATTTGCATTATTCCACCAAATATGGGAATAGAATATTATAATCATACACCAATGCATTCACATTCGTTATATTTGTTACTAGGTGGGGAAATATTAGAACACATCATCCAAGTGATGCTGCATCTAATTCTGTGTTTGACACTGTTATCATGTGACGCACACACCGTTTAACATAACCTGCTAATGACATCAGCTATATTACCACTGAAGGCGGGTTAGACTGACTCTGAGAAATTTTTTCAAGGATTCACTATGACCTGTGGCAGATAATATGGAAAACGTTATCTTACCTCAGGGTGTCTATCCTCAACGAAGCATTCTAAAATATGCAAATACTTCGTCTGTTCGAGTTATGTTAGGCGAAAATCGAAAATTTTGATTTCATCCTGGCCGAACAGAAAACATTGCTTGACTTGTTGAATAACAAAATAAGTTATAGACGATTCAAAAGCATAAATTTTTCCTTTAAAATACGTTAACGGCCTAAATGAAATAAAAAACGTCATTAACTCAGCATGAAATTTCGGTATATGGAGAAGTTAATGATAGCCGTGACAAATTAAAAATTCATTCATAGAGAAAGGTATGGAAAAACAACCGCTTTTCGAGTTCTGTAACATGATACATACTTTAACATTATGAAGTTTCTAACCTCAATAACAGATTGGTGGATAACATGTTCTAAATCTTGGAGCAGGAATAGCACTAGCAGAACACAAAAAATTGTTCTCATTGGGCATTAACCATTTGACGTAGACTGCATTGTTTCTCTGAAGTGGTCCTGAGACAACGATTCGGTATTGTCAGAAGAGCATGATACAAGTCTTAAAATCCGGTAAAAATGTATAGGGAGCATTAGATCCTACACCAGCTCGAAGGCTAGAAAAACCAGTTTCTCGATGACGCCCCTCTTATGTCAAGTGTACAGTACCACACATCGGAAGGACATGGGTTCGAATGACCATCCGGCCATCCTCATTTCGGTTTTCCGTTGCTTCCTGAAATCACTCCAGGCGAATACAGGGAAAGAGACCTTTAAAACTAATTCTGTATTTGACGACGTGACATGTGAGAAGCAGGACGACATGAATCTCAAACACATTTACACCAACAGAGTCTAAATATCTATGTGGAAGTGAAAATCTCCCAGGTTTTATTTTGTACACATGCAATTCGCTTTACTCCACATCGATACATTTAAGCCTGCCCCCATAAAATCAGTTCAGATCAATAGCCAAGCATTCGTTTATTCAACTGCTGATTTGAATAACACCCTTACTCTCTGCATCAGAACTTAGCAGGATCAATTAAGTGAAACGAGTATGTGCAAAATGTATCGAGGATGTTTTATGATTTATTGGTGGGTGAATGAGGAAGGATTAAGGCACCAGTGTTTGAAGAAATATCATAGCATATATCTGAAGCTTGTTGGCACTTCACATCCTTGCCTCCTCCCCCTTTCCTACCTGATTCATCACTTAATATACATTTATACACGTTATGAAAATTCCATGCCAAAGCATGTATATCTTTAAACGTTGCTAAAGTTTATGAGTTGAGAAATGTTTTTATATGGGTGGCACATACTCACTTTCAAAAGCAAAGATTCAAAACATTCGAAGGCCTAACGTGGGCCGAGGTGACCTTAAACGAGGATTCATACTGGTTTGAGGGGAGCAAACAGTCAGCCAGTCAGATGAACAATTTTAATATCACGATCGTCTCTTGTCTTTGAGCCTAACATATTACTCTATGCATAAAAAACACACCCCACACTCATTAAAGGATAAGTTTTAAGATGGATTTTGGCAGGTATAATGCAAATGGATGTAGGTATAGTGAGAACAATACCTGACGTGTGAGATGTACACACTTTTTCTATAGTTTCATTAACCCTGGAACCAGAAAAAAATCCATGAGTACAGCTACCAGGTACCAAACTGTTCACATTAGCATTGCCTCGCCACTCACACGCATCAGCCATCGTTACTATCTAGTAGCATGTGCACAAGTACGAAACTGTTCACATCAACATCATCTAATATCACCCACATAACAACAAGCCATCCAGTAATATGGGCCCCCTAGTATCACAAAGGCATGAGTAGATGCAGGAGTCTTACTTAACACAGGCTGCAATGCAATACTTTGGTTCCTCATCCACAGCTGCATACGTCACAAAACACACTCACACACACACACACATAAGTGAAGGAAATGAACTACACATCCTACATGTGGGCAGACAAGTGAAAGAAAGATATCATTATATTTACACTACAAGTCCAAAAACTGTGGACACCATATTATAACACTACATACAATCTATGGTTTGACTGTGGGTTTATAACACAAGTTATCGATTCTCTGGTACATCCACTCATCATGATTTTTGCGCCGAAGGATATATAGTGAACAACCTGAGAAAAAACAGTTCGTACCCCAAACCTAGCGGCAGGCAAACTGTAAACAGAACAGTGAAATGGAAGAGTGCCTGGATTACTGAAATCACTTAAGACAAATTCAGGGAAAGAGACCTTCAAAAGTTCATGGCCGAATTCCTCACCGTTCCTTGCCATACATCCTTACTCACCTCTAATGACGATGGCATCGACGAGACACAAAGCCCGAAAAAAATCCTGATATGCTGGAAATACTAGAATTTTGGATAGTCGTTTAAAATTCACATGTGTAGCTACAGCAGTGAGACAGTAATAATACACGGTAGACTGGGAAGTCAAGACAGCCGCGACAAACACTTAATTTAAAAATTCATTCAGAGACAAAGGTATGGAAAAAACACAGCGCACACGATAAAGTTATCATAATGCTCATAGCTAACTGATAATTTCATGGTCATCAAACAGACGTCATAACCCACATTTTCATAGCAGATTTCCACACATTGACAAGTATCCAAAACATCACCATAGGTACAGACACTAGTTCTATTACGCCGAAGATAGCACACACGCTTGAACCATCATAAATTGTTAGGTCATTTGTATATAAAAGCGGGTGTTTGGATATTTTATCCACTCAGGCCTCATCACCTAAAGTCTAATGCCAGATTGTGGTCATGGCCAACTTAGGCTCCATACACCACTCAGAATTATTCTTCCAATATCCATTATAACATCATTATGCGCCATATACAGCCCCCAACACTTTCTATCTTCCAATGACATCCAGCCCAGCTCCTTTATTATGTCACTTGTTGAAAGTTTTCCACTAATAAATCTCGCTGCCCGCCTTTGCACCCTGCGAAACAAAATGTGGACTCCATACTACACCACAATATTCAAGTCCTTCGCTTCTCTGGAACACCCCGTCGGCACCCTCTCCATTAAATGTTTTTTTTACCCCGAAGTGCATATAGTGAAAAACTTGAGAAACACATTCGTATGCCAACACAAACAGCAATAAACTGTAAACAGCACAGTGAAATGGGAGAATGCCTAAGCCCTGGAACAATCGTTAGAAGCACACATTCATGGTGAGTATAATCCTATAACCATATATTTTAGACTCAAACCCACAGAGGAATCACGCACACACGCACATTTCCATGCCCAAAACAAGCTCGACACTTCAATCAGCACCAAGATTGAACTCCCACAGAGGAAGAAGACACACACACACATACATTAGTGGATGAAATGAACTGCACATCCTACATCCAGACAAACGAGTTAAAGGAAAGTCTGACCATATTTACACATACATACGCAAAGAGAGACATACACAGAAAGAAGCATGCACACACACACACACACACACACACACACACACAGACACTAAGTAATGTATCACCATATTTTCACATCAATACCACCACGTCTATCCCATGCCTAAGCCTTTTCGGACATACAGTAATATGTGCCCTCAGGTACCATGAGTAGCAGTAGACACTTGGTCATCAGACAGATATCATAACTATCATATTCACACTAGGTCTCTCCCACAAATCCATACGTCACCACGCATAAGCACACACAAACATAAGTGTAGGATCAGCACATCCAGACAAACGAGTTGAAGAAAGGTATCACTATATTTACGCATACATACACAGAAAGACACACACACACGTGCATTTCCAAGCATACAGCGAGCTCGACATAACAACTAGCACAATCATGGCAACGAACAAAGTGGGACAGAACCCCCATGGCTCAAGACTGACCAAAAAATCATCAGACAGACGTGTTGGAGTGTGTGCAGAGGATGACATGTTTTCGCCATACACCTCAGTACTTATCTCATACCGAGTGTCCATCAACACATAGGTGGCCAATGATGGTGAAATCTCGATATGGAGTAGACTCCTATCACCATAATTAGATACACAACCACATAGGCACACGCACACACACATATGTCCATGCATACACCACAATTCTATACATTACTACATACATACAAGTTACTAGAGGAAACGAACTCGACACCCCATGACCAGACTGAGGTGTTACAGGATGGGCAGAGGACAGCATGTCTTTTCAATTCACCTCAATGCTCACCACACTCACCTGATTTCATGTGCCATCATTATAGGTGGAAACTGGAACTAAACTCTTGTATACAGAACCAATTATACTTTTTCCCTTTAAGAGTTGAATTCCAAAAACTACTTTTTTTAAATATGATGTCACCATAGCTGAGACATTACTCCTCATAATCTTACTTGATTTTCGATTTTGCCTATATATCCTGGAAGATAAATGACTCGAGGTACAAAAAACGCATTTTAGAAAATTCAAAATTTTTGCCCATTAAGGGTCGAATTACGAAAAATTCCTTTCTTAAAATATAATGTATCACGGCGGAAACATTAGTCTTTAATATGATACCTCATTTATTTAAATCGGCTATATTTCAAAGGAGATAAATAGCTCCTGACACAAAAATGCGTTGTAGAAATATTAATACTTTTTCCCTTTAAGTGTTGAATTCCTAAAAACATTCTTTCTTAAAATATGATGTCACAACGCTGAGACATTACTCCTCACAATCCTACATCAATTATTGATTTTGGTTAGATATCCATGGAGATAAATGGCTCGAGACACAAAAAACTCATTTTAGAAAAATTGACATTATGGCCCTTTAAGGGTCGAATTACGAAAAATTCCTTTCTTAAAATACAATGTTACCACGACGGAGACCTTAGTCTTTAATATGATACATCATTTACCCATGTCGGTTAGATATCAGGGGAGATAAATAGCTCGTGACACAAAAACGTATTGCAAAAATGTTGATACTTTTGACCTTTAAGGATCGAATTCCGAAAAAGTTTTGTCGTAGTATATGAGGCAAACTAAAGCGGAGATCTCACTCTTTAAAATGATACTTCATTAAACGATTTCAGATTGGTATCCAGGGAGATAAATGACTCGTAACACAGAAAACAGTATTTTAGTCATATTGAAATTTTTTGCCCTTTAAGGGTCGAATTACGACAACTTGCTATCTTAAATATGATGTGACCAAAGTGGACACCATAAGCTTTAAAATGACACCTCATTAATTGATTTCGGTTAAGTATGAAGGAAGATACACGCTTGTGAAAAAAAAAAAAATACCTAATAGAAATAATCATATCTGAATGTTTAAACAGGTATCACGCTAAAATTACCACTGCTATTTGGACGGTGTTTTTGAGCTAATTCAACGGATTAAAATTTGCGGAAGTAGCTTATGACTGAGGAACGAAGGAATAAATGAAACTGATTATGACACGAAACAAATACGGCGTTAGATCACTCTTTATTTAAAATGAGCGCTTCTTTCAAGAAACACCGACAAAAGATCACAACAATACCTTTTAAATACTATTTAATATTCAGTAAACCAACGGAATACCTGAATAAAACGAAAAAAGCTTAACTAATATTTAGCTTGCTGTAAACACCATGAGCATAGAGAGGTTGACCTAAGACAAATACCTTTGGATTATATTCATTATTGTTCTTTGTTTTTGGCTATATTTACTCGGTTACTGAATTTTGATAATTGAAATTAAAGGGAATTCGTTACTCAAACCACTACATAATATTTTAACACTTCAATAAAAAATAACAGAAAGTGATATTTACGGTAAATAGCTCTGTGTTTAATACCGATATTAATTTTTTTATTTTGTATCACAATAACGGTGACGCGACGATACAGTTCGAAAGCAAAGAATATAATTTCGTGTTGTCCCATGTCTAAGATACATTTAGTTTTGGTTTAATATCCATCTTTTTTATCAAAAGGTATTTCCTCACGCGTGTTGAAAATTTCTGAACGGTACGCCCGTAAAGGACCGTCAGCGGTAATGTTTCTCGTTGCTTTAAATTTCTTATCTTTCATATATTATATTGTGTTAAAATAGAAATTTAACATTAGTATGAAAATCGCGTCTAAGCCAATAACTAAAAGAAGTTTTCCAAAAAATATTTTTTTTTTACATCTTCACGTTAATATTTGGTACTAGAATAAAAAGGGTGAAGCATTTCCATATACGCCTAGGGCCGTGCGCGCGAAGCAGCGGGCAAATGTTAGTGTATAAAACTGTCAAGTCTCGCAGGCAGTAGTAAACGATTCGATCGCTGATGATTGAATAAAGTCAAATTTAAATGGTCATGTAATGGCTTACAAGACATGTATTCTCCCAATTTAAATGTGGTAATCCTGGTTAAATTTGTTTAAGGTTATTACACAGAAGAGCCAAAAAAAAAAAAACAAAAAAAAAAAAAAAAAAAAAAAAAAAAAGGTACACCTGCCTAATATCATGTAGGTCCCCGTGAAGTAGTGCTAGAGGGAATTGACACCATGCATCCTGCAGGGCTGTCCATATATGCGTAAGAGTACGATGGGGAGGAGATCTCTTCTGAATGACACGTTTCCAAGGTATCCCAGATGTTCATGTCTGGTGAGTTTGGTTTAAACTGAGACGAGTGTTCTTGGAGCCACTCTGTAGCAATTTTGAACGTGTGGGGGGTGGCATTGTCCTGCTGGAATTGCCCAAGCGTTGGAATACACAATCGATAAAAACGGATGCAGTGATCATCCAGGATGCATACGTACGTGTTATCTGTCAGAGTCGTACCCCACACCATTTTAGAGCCTCCACCAGCTTGAACAGTCCCCCGCTGACATGCAAGGTCCATGAATTCTTGAGGTTGTCTCAGCACCCATACACGTCCATCCGCTCGATACAATTGGAAAAGAGACTCGTCAGACAAGGCAACATGTTTCCAATCATCAACAGTCCAATGTCGGTGTTGACGGGCCCAGGCGAGGCGTAAAGCTTTGTGTCGTGCTCTCAGCATGAGTGGGCCTTCATTGAATGGTTCGCACGCTGACACTTGTTGCAGGCCCAACATTGAAATCCGCAGGAATTTGCGCAAGGGTTGCACTTCTGACACATTGAATGGCTATCTTCAGTCGTCGTTGGTTCCGTTCTTGCAGGATCATTTTCCGGCCACAGCGATATCGGAGATTTGATATTTGATGTTTTACCGGATTCTCGACATTCACGGTGCACTCGTGAAATGGTCGTACGGGAAAATCCCCACCTAATCGCTACCTCGGAGATGCATCTCTCGTGCGCCAACTATAACACCCCGCTCAAACTCACTTGAATCGTGATAACCTGCCTTTGTAGGAGCAATAACCCAGGGCGCACATTGAGCTGCGTGGCGCAGTAGAGGCAGCGCAGAGCAGGGCAGGGCAGCACAGCCAATGACACTGTGTCGGGCAGTTAACACTATTACTATTACAATTACTCCACGATTCACTAAAAGTGTTTGGTGGAGGGTGCATTGCACCTATCAGGAAAGGTAATGGTTTGGAAGGGATATACGGGATATGGCAGGTGGCGCCCATGGGCTATTGTGAGGAACCATCCCAGCATTCGCCTGGAGTGATCTAGGGAAACCATGGAAAACCCAGATCAGGATGGCCGGAGTGCTTTATCGGAAGCTACTCCTGTCCGGTTTTGTGTTTACTCGCCCGGTAAATTCATTCTATTCCATTCCCTAATCGCTCGTGGAAAAAATGAGTAGAGAAATGAATCGGTTCTGGCCCTGATTTCTCTTATCTTATTTTCGCGGTCATTCCGAGATATGAATGTTGCTGGTAGCAATATTTGTTTGCTGTCATTCCGAAATACGTCAGTCGAGAATTTTTCAATTAGCTTCCGTCGAGAGCAACGCCTTCGGTGCTCCAGGTCTTCCCAACCTAACTCCTTCAACATGGCACTTACGCTTTCCCTCCAACTATATATACCTGTCACGAATCGGGCGGCTCTTCTTTGGACCATCTCTAATGCCTCCATTAATCCCTTTTGATGGGGACCCCATACAGAGCAACAATATTCCAAGTGAGGCCTCACTAGTGACTTGTACGCAATCGATTTAACTTCCGGAGTGCATTGTTTTAAATTACGACCTAGAAATCGAAGCATACGATTTGCTTTCCCAATTACATTCTCGATATGCTCATTCCACGACAAATTATTACGAATCGTTACCCCTAGGTATTTAGCGGAATCTACCGTTCTAAGGACAGTGCCATTAATTGTATATTCAAAGCTAAATGGTGTCACCTTTTTACTTACACGCATCACTCGGCACTTTTTAGCGTTTAACTCCAACTGCCAATCTTTACACCACGCAATTATTTTAATAATATCGTCTTGTAACAAAGCGCAGTCGTCCTGGGTTGTGATTTCACGATAGATAATATCATCATCGGCAAATAATCTTTTTATTCCCCTTATTATGTCGCACAAATCATTAATGTATATGAGAAACAACAGAGGCCCTATCACGCTTCCTTGGGGAACCCCGGACTTCACTTCGGCAAGTGATGAACGCTCACCGTCGAGAACTACACACTGTGTTCTGTCCTTCAAAAATTCTGCAACCCAATCACATATTTGTCTAGATATACCGTAACCGCGAAGTTACCTAAGTAACCTAGTGTGAGGCACAGTGTCGAAAGCTTTTTTGAAGTCTAATAAAACTAAATCAACCTGGGATTGCCTATATATAATACGGCTCAAGTCGTGAATTAAGAGGGCAAGCTGTGTTTCGCAGCATCGGCCTTTTCTGAATCCATGTTGATTTGGGTTTAAAAGCTCATCTTCATCCAAAAACCGCATGACATTTGAATAGATGATGTGTTCTAAAATCCTGCAAAATATTGAGGTTAACGAGATCGGCCTATAATTTTGAGGATCATTAACATTCCCACTTTTGAACACTGGACTTACGATGGCGGTCTTCCATTCGGCTGGTATTTTTCCTTGATCCAAGGAGGCGGTATATAATTTCATCAAATACGGTGCAATTTCCTTTGCGTACCTAGAGTAGAATCTTGTAGGAATACCGTCTGGTCCTGGAGCCTTATTGGGATTTACATTCATAAGCAGTTTAGTTATTCCCTCGACATCGAGAACGAGACCATTCATAATTTTGTTGGTTCGATTGTTAAATATCGGAATCTCCTCCGAGTTCTCTGACGTGAAAGCTTTTTTAAATACATTATTCAAAATTTCTGCTTTCTCGACGCTAGTTTCTGATAATTCCCCATTTTCATTAATCAGTGACGGCATGACCTTACGAGAACCTCTTATTAATTTGACATATGACCAGAACTTTTTTGGATTAGTAATCAGATCCTCGGATAAATTTCTGGCTTGGAATTCTTTAAACGCATCACGCATTGCCTTACGTACGTCCGCTCGCAAGTGGACTAATTTAGCGCGATCAGATGAGTCCCCCGATTTCTTTACCGTCGCATGTAAACGCCTTTGCTTCCTGAGCAAACGTTTCACTTCTCTATTGAACCACGGGAAGTTCTTTCTAACCTTAATAAACTTCTTGGGAACAAATTGATTTAAGCCGGTCCATATTATTTCTTTTAAATTAAGCCAAAGTTCCTCAACATTTGTATTAAGCGTGTACGTTCCAAAATTTTTCGCCAAATGATCGACCATAGACACATCATTTGCCTTATCGAAACAATATACGATTTTGTCTTTATCATTCTTCAAATTCAGCCTAGATTTTAAAGTTACCACAATCGCCTTGTGATCACTTATACCGTCTTCTATACAAACTTTATCTACAATATCCGGATTGTTAGTAAGAAAAAGATCCAAAATGGACGAGGAATCTTTGACGCTCCGCGTTGGCTCTTCGACCATCTGTTCAAGAGAATTTTCCGCGAATGATTCCAGGAACGTTTCGGTTACTAACCTATCTCTTCCGCCTGACCTGAACGTAAATGTGTCCCAGTTAACAGAGGGTATATTAAAATCGCCTCCCATGATCAATGTATGTCCCTGAAATTTCTGAGAAATACTATTAAGTGACTGTCTAAAATATTCCGCGTTATCTAATCCAGAGTCCGGAGGTCGGTAAAATGATCCTATTATGAACTTTAAACTTCTGCCAATTTTTACCTTCACCCATATTAACTCGCAACAATTTTCCGTTTCATTTACTACGGAGCAATTGATGTTTTTATTAACGGCCACGAACACACCTCCGCCCATTGAGGTAGTTCTGTCTTTCCGAAAAACATTGAATTGAGGAGCAAATACTTCGCTAGATTCTACCTCTGGCGTCAACCAGCTCTCGGTTCCTAGTATTATATCAACATCGTTAGTCGCAACAGCAGCGTGGAAATCGGCTACTTTCCCTCTAATACTACGACAATTAAGGACCATTATCCTTAGCGGTTTAATATCTGTATCTGTAGAGTCTAAATTAGCATTTTTACTATTTGCACTACGAAAGGAAACGGGTGAAGTATTTGGAGCTGTAAATTTCGATTTATTCACGCCATCACTTCCAGAACCAAGACCTAGATTAACGACGCGTCTTCTTCGTTGAACTGAGGGATCCTCGGGCCTCACGGTGTTCCTAAAAATTAATTCACAAAGCATATTAGGGCGCAGTTTCGTGCGGCAGTTTACAAAGCATTGATGTGTTGTGCGAGAAACCGACAAAAAAGCGTAACCAAAAATATGTCAGTGCAAAAACTCGATTTTCATTTCTGAATCAGACTGGGATGCCGATCTTGGAAAACTGTTATTACTTCTCAGAAGCTGAGTTAGATAAAACTTTGCAAAAGTGAGTATATGAAAAGAAGATACTCTCATCTTGCTTTTGCAGTGACAAGAGAATTCTCAAAAGATTATTTCCGGATGACTCGAGCGGAGAATCACGGCATAATGTAACCTGTTATTTTCTAGACAACGCCAAATACCTATTAGTACTGAAGATAATCTCACAGTATTTTCGTAGTTATTTATTTAATTGTTTAGCGTTTGACGGTACATGACATTTATAAGAATGTTTTTCTCTTTTATTTCATATTATATTTTTAAGAAAACTACATAACAGAACATAAGAAACACTTGAAACTAAAAAAGCAGTGTTCAACAAATTATTCGGGAAATTGTCTTCACAAGAATCCTCCCTCTCTCGTTAGGAGTTGGACGGAGGTTGCCTTGAAGAGTGAGAAGAAGGAGAAGAGCTCAATTCAGTTGGACGTGTGCCACGATGTAAAATAATAATAATAATAATAATAATAAAACAAATAATGTAATGATAGCATATATATCAATCTTTTTTCAAAGTTATATTAAAAATGAATTGAAAAAGAGAAAATAAAAGTGAAAATTGTAAGTAGACATTTGTATGATAAATAAATGCTGAATTCTCTCTCCACTTATTGGGCTCATTGTCTAAATTTCTTGTTTAAATTTAATTTTCATGTATTTATTATGACTGATATTGTGAATCGCAGGTTAGTTACGCACCAGTTTAATCAGTTTTTCTTATTCCAAAGTTGAAAGTAAATCAAGATCATAAATAACGCAAGAAGTGTTACGGCAAAAACCGGCACGAGTGAGTTGCGTGGCACAGTTTCTGTGTCGTGATCACAACGTGGCGCAGGCCACGTGCGGCGCAGTACTGCGCTGCCCTGCTCTGCGTCTCAATTAGGAATTGCAATCCCGCATCATTAGACAGTCTGGCGGATCCCGCACAAAATTAAGCGGATCCGCAATCCGCAAAATCCGGCGGAAACGCGTGTCAGTGTGCGTGACTCGCTGCCCCACTCGGTCTCTGTCGGATATTTTGCACTGTTTGCCTGTACCCTTCCAGTTGACATTTGACTCATGTGAACAAGCGTTTGTTTTTGTCAACCTTCGTCATTCGTAAGTAAATAAATACACTTTTACGTATTCATCAAAACTTACTTTGTTTCGAGTACACATTTCTGTAATTTGAGGTATGGTGCGTATTTAGTATGATTTTCTAACTATATAATTATTGTTTAAGTGTCGCACACGTTATCTGAACTACACGGTTACAGATTTTTATTCACGGTTTCATTATTCCCATTTTCTGTATATGCAGATAAAGTAATTGTGACAATTTCCTAATTTGCGGCCGAAAATTTGATTATTCGTTGATATGAAACTAATGTTATCGTAATTTTAACGATCGCGTACCTATTTATTCAACAGCTATCAAAAGGAAATTGTATATCCTTTGACTTATTGTTGTTTTGGCCGCTGCCTCAATGCGTTTCTTTGACGAAGCCTCCTTCTTACATGTGCCGCTCAGCCTTTCGATTAATCCCTCTTCTCCTTGTTTCGACTAAAGGTAAAAAAAGTTATAATGAAATTTTCACGGGTGTACCGACGAATTGTGTTTTAGGAACACCATACTTCGACGGCTGCCTCCGCTGTCTTCCTCACGTGTGTAACTTCGTGTGTTTGCAATGAAATCCGGAGATACTACCTGTAAGGATTTCACTGTAATCATTGGCCGAGAAAGTCTCCTTTCTTACTAAAAAAAATATAATAATTTCCACTCTAAAAACGTCGTTACGCCACATAAGTAAATCTGAAATACTTGACAGTTTACGTGTTGGTGAGTAGTTTCTTTTAATAACATTGAATCAACTGTAATGGAATGTATATTGTGCGGCAACCTCTGGGAATTGAAGGACGGGAAATTGTTTTCACAGCCTCTACAAAGTCATTATAGTGCTCAGACAAAAGTTATATTTTTGTAATCATATAATCTAAATTTTTAGTAAAAGCTGTGAAATTAGCTTTTTTAAAATTAAACCTTCGTCGGAATGGAATCTTCAAAGGTCTGATTGATGCAAATGCCTGAATGTATATTGGTCTATGTTGGGTGTTAGGTATTGGTTGTGAAACTTTTTTTGTATACTGAGGGAACTAGGTAATCACTTTGCGAACAGCAGATCAGTGTTATAACCCCGCTTCCATCTTCCACTATTAAAAGAAGGTGTCATGAACAAGAGTCAGCTTATAATGTTTCGCCCACTTTAGTACAGCTTCCACATTTTGGTCTTCATCCTCATATCCCAGGCGCTGCTATGGCTGTTAAAGTCACCAGCTACAATATGTGAAGTCCGACTGCAGAAATTTGCTGGTGGATTGAATTGGAATTTCACATTTGGTGGCTTGTAGACTGACGTGACCGTGCAGTTACTTAACTCGATAGTCAGTATTTCAATGTCACTATCCTTTGTATAGGAAGTGGAAATCACTGCTAGATCTTATTTTGCAAAGATGGCACTACCGTAATGTCCGTGTGGCCTTTCAGCTATAAGACGCATTCTTCCTATTTTTTGTTTTGTCTGAGCAATATCTCCATGTGTCTCCAGTTAACATAGAACGTCACATTCAGATCTATGGCTTATATCACTCTCAATGTTATTTGACATTATTGTTAACATTGATTTTGAAAAAGAGGCATTCGTTTAAATAGTTACTCGTCGCAACGCGTTTGTGGTGGAAATATTTTCTAGGGGACGCCCGAGTGTACAGATTATCTCACTCTTCTGGGAGGCTCTTTCCGTGTCCCCCTAATCGAAGGTAATGTATATGAACGAACACAAGGAATAATGGGTCTATTGTATTTTTTTTTTAAATTGTGTACTACCAAGGACCTGAAAAGCTATTAGGAAATATTATACAACACAAGTGCCCGTAGAGTAAAATTTAATCCATATGGTCAAATTTTTTAATAAATGTGTTCTGTGGGTATAAAAAAATAATCTCTGAACTTCACCATCAGCCGGATTCTTGCCTACTTGCCATGAAGGATTATGTATATTGGGGTGATCTGAATGAACTCGTTGAAAGATTGAAGTTACTTACCGCATCGACATCCGCAGGACATATAGTGCATTTCAACGTAACTTTATCGGTGATTGAAGAACTTCATGAGAGAGACATCATCTTGTAACATGGATCAAGCTGTAGAGGAACTTCATACACCAGCAACAAGGAATTTCCTAATACGGCGTGTAATAACCAAAGGACTTGACCATTTGTGGCTAGCTGATGTTGTGGAAATAGTCCCAAAATGGTGGCCACAAGTATTTTCTGATGGTTATTAATGTTTTATCACAGTTTGCATGGGCTATACCTCTCAAGAAGAAGACGGCTGGGGTGGAATCCGATACTATGAAGAAGAACCTAAAAATGTACACACTGACAATGGGAAGGAGTTTTACAATTTAAGGTTTAATATTCTCATGAATCAATAGTTAAACGATTCAATAGAACTATCAAGATTGAAATCTGGCAGGAATTCAGCAGACGTGGCTCACATTAGTGGATTGAATTTCTTGCCCACTTAATGCCTACTTACAGAAACAAATGCCAAGTCACCATCAAGATGAAACCGTGTGATATTAAAGATAACTCACAACTTTCAACACTGTACAGTCATATTAAGATTACTACACTCAGAAAATGGGTGATCATGTTGGAGTAAGTAGATTTAAAGAAAAATTTGAGGAAGGCTACGGGTGTGTGTGAGTGTGCCTAACTGGTTAACTGAAGATTATATCATCAGTGAAGTGAAATAAACAAATCCTGTTACTTATTTACTTAAAGATTATCATGGTAAAGATTTTACAGGAGCATTCTACCAGCAAGAATTATAACGAACAAATCTTACAAGTACATTTTTGTTTGGGCGAGTGATGAGGAGAAGGTGTAAGTCTTGGTGAAGTGACTGGATTTTGATAAATTGCATTACACATGGATACATAAAAAAGATTTATTTAAGACATAAACATTTACATTTTTTCCTAATAAATAAACTTACATTTCTAACAATGGTGTTTTTTCTTCTTCAATTACTTTTATACAAAGCAAATGAGCATATCGCTCAGCAAACAACCAGTTGATATACAGCAATGATTTTTTCCGTACTGTGGTGGGTACCTTGGTGGGCAAACCACGTTACAATTATCTTTCATACCTTTATGATTAATAATTGTGGATTTTTAATTTTAATTTTTATGAAGGAGTGAAAATTATTTAATTTTGCAAGAATCTCGACGTTGGTTGGAATTTAGGAAAAATTGTCACAATATGACATTTATTTTCTGATCACTGGCGATTACAAGTCTGAGCGAATTTATCGTTAACATTAACACAAATTGGCAAAATCATAAAAGCAACGCTCAGAGTTACAATTAGCCGTCATGAGCAAGCAAACAACTGTATATTTACCTTTAAATATCTCAGAATCAAAATGCAAGAAATAATGACAGTTGGAACAATAAAAATACAAGTTATGATGACCTCAGACAAAGGTATCATAATACTGTGACTTTACAGTATAAACAAGAAAATCATGGGCGCCAGAATGAACAATATATCATTCGAAAATAACTAGTTCTGGCAAATTATGCCGCTAGCTCAGGGGTTTTTACAATTACAAAGTGAGAACATGGACCTATCCTCTCAAAGTCGCTTACGGGTTCTGTTTCACGGAATGCACAATCACATGGCTTGGTCGTAATCAATTACCATTGTAGTTCTGCGTCTGATGTCTGTGATGAGTGTAGCGGACCCACGATATGTGAGATTACCTCACAAGTCGGCTATAGGCATCTCTGGTCTGGCAATGCGCATCATCGCACTACCGGCTGTGTTGCGGTGATACGCTCGCTCAGCTAGGCAAGCTGCAGTTAGCGAAAGAAGTCAACTTTCCAAGTCAACCTCAGACTGGTGCGATCGAAGTTAGAATGTCCAGCTCCTCGCTCTTCGGTCCAAGAGGAAACTTCTTGCTCCGCCCATCTGCAGTCTCGAAGCTCACATACAACAAAAATTTCCAGGATTTTGAGTTATACGCTCATTTTGATTGGATCTTCAGGTCGGCACCTAATGTCACGTGATATCCTCGATATGTGATTTGGCCAACGTATCGAACAGAGGTCGGACATATTCGGCTAAGTTCGGGGACGACTCTGGCATTTCCCGCCCGGTGGGTAACCTTGTTGACCGCCTATCCCTAGGGAGCAGAGTGTGTGGTCTGGCAAATCCCAAATCCGCGACTTCTTGTCGCCAAGGCTCGGAAACACCAAGATTAGCTTCAAGCCTACATAGCTCAATAACTCTTTAATATTCGCTTTGCTACGATACACTGTATAAGTTCACCATTTCATTACAGTCCTCACTTGGAATCTTGCGTACTTTATAAAATTACAACAAAAATCTATTCACGTGGTCGCCCAAGATTTATGTAAATTACTCTTATATTATTACATATATAATAAAAAAATGCACCTTGTAACGTGGCGACAGCGCGGCTCGTTACAGTACACTTAGTCTATTTTTTTTTTTTTTTTTTCCGAATCACCCATCTTTGGGGTACGTCAGATCAATCGCTTCTTGGACGCTTGCGTTTTCTTCATTCTATCTGATCTCTTCCTTCTTTCCTCTTCTGATATTTGAATCGGTTTTCTGATGTTTATCGCAACTTGGAACCTCTTACTTTTGTCTTTGGTCACTGTCTTGGCTGTACCATTCTTTAACATCACTTCGGTAATCTGGAGTTCTCTCAGATCCTTTTCCACTTCCTTAAACCAGTTGGGCTTAGTCTTTTTTTTTTTTATAAAAGAAGTCAAAGATTTTTTTGTTATTCTGTTAGGATTCATCCGGAATATGTGTCCATAGAAATCAATCCTTTTTTTTTTCTCATGGTTTCCGAGAGTCTCTCGGACTTTGCGTAGAGGGCTTCGTTTCTGTAGAAAACTTGTTTGTTATTCTGGAATTTGGGACCCATGAACTTCCTCAAAATTTTCCTCTCTTTGATTTCCAATTTCTCTATTTGTCCTTTCCTCCCCATGACTGGAGTCTCTGCTGCATAGAGTGCTTCCGGCTTAATTACTGTGTTGTAATGTCTTATCTTTGTGTTCCAAGAGAGGCTTTTCTTATTGTAAGTGTTTTTGGTCTTCTGGAAGGCTAATTCCATTTTGGTCCTTCTCGCTTCCATTGTTTTACCTTCAAGGTTGTTCCATTCAATCCATTCCCCTAGTTACTTGAAACTCCTAACCACCTCTATTTTATGAGCTCCTACACGGACTCTCGTAGGAGTGTCTGGTATATTTGTCATAATCTTTGTGTTTTCGAAAGAAATCTTAAGTCCTAACTTCCCTGCCTGCTCTTGTAATTCGGCGATTTGTTCTTTGGCTTCCTCCCATGTTTCTGCGAGCATCGCCATATCGTCAGCGAATGCCAAACACTTAGTCGTAACTCCTTTATTTTTTGTTCCAAGTCTAATTCCTCCTCTGGTTCTTGCATTCCATTCTCTCACAACTTTTTCGAGTGCACAATTGAACAACAGGGGGGAGAGGCCATCCCCTTGCCGGACCCCTGTTCTGATCTCAAAAGGTTCTGACAGTTCACCCATGAATCTAACTTTTGAGGTCGTATTTGTGAGGGTTTCTTTGATGATATTCAGGGTTTTCCTGTCCAAGCCAAATTCCTCCAAAATATTGAATAGCGACCCTCTGTCTATGGAATCGTAAGCTTTTTGGAAGTCCACAAAAGTCACTATATATGGTTTCGCCCTCTGCTTCTGGTATGCTAAAATGTTTCTGAGGTTTAGGATCTGTTCAGGGCAAGACCTTCCTTTCCTGAACCCTGCTTGATATTCCCCGATTTGGCAGTCCAACTGGGATTCTGCTCGTTCAAGTAATGCTCTGGACAATATCTTACAGGTCACATCCACCAGAGAAATCCCTCTGTAGTCTATTTTACAATGTTTTTTTTTTTAGTTGACCTTACAAAACTAAATTATTATATCACTCAGCAAACCAACGGTCTATGTACAGCAATAATTTTTCTGTACATTTACCCCATTTTTAAAGAGCATACCGCTCTGCAATGTGCACTCGAAACAGATACGGACTTTGATTTCAGTCAGTACAGCAGCAGCGAGTTTTACAAGTTTCGGTTGAATTTATACAAAGAAAATGAGCACAGCGCTCAGGAAATTTATACGGTATATACAGCAATGACTTCTAGTCCAGAAACGGGGAAGTTTTACCATGCAGTATATCACGTAGAAGAATTTTTTCTTATGTTGTATATATGGGTGAGAGTATGAAAAAATCAACTTTTCTACCACCTCGGTGCAACAATTTGTGGCCAAATACGACAAAACGTTGGTACTTTCAAATTTTTGATCTATAACTGTTTGCTGATGAATCCTAGCCAAAAATACTTTATTTCCAATCTGAAAGAGGACAAAATTTCCTACAACACTTGAAGTACATAGCAATATTTTACACTTTTCCTAAAAGTTGAGTTTACGTGTACTTTGTCGCTCCAAATGATGTGGAACCCGTGTATATTATAATATGACGCGTCTCACCATACTTCATTTATATGATTTATCCAGATTTTTTTTTTTTTTTTTTTATAATCAAATTAGTTTGGTACTTTAGATCTTGGGCGATTCAAATTGTTAAATTAATACGTTAGGCTGCTACGGACCGAGCGTGGCGGTGTAACGGATAGCGTTCTCGCCTCGCATTCGGGAGGACGGCGGTTCGATCCCCGTCCGGGCATCCAGATTTGGGTTTTCCATGGTTTCCCAAATCACTCCAGGCAAATGCCGGGATGCTTCCTTCAAAAGGCCATGGCCGAATTCCTTCCCATTCCTTGCCCCCATCCTTGCCCCCCATCCTTTCCCGTCTCTAAAGACCTCGATGTTGAGAGACGTAAATACAATTAAAAAAAAAAAAGGCTGCTACGGTATAAGGAGACAATATTATAAAAAATTTGTGCTATAACTGTGAGATGAAAAACACAAAAATCCTGGGTGCAGCTTCGGTAGACATCGTCCCAGAGTCCCGTTACGGCAACTGGGCGCGCTGTCGCCAGAGCAGACAGAGCGGGGATGGAGCGACCTTCCGGCCGCTCCCCAGATCCCGTTAAGGTCACTGTAATACGCTGAGTGGCAGTTTGTGATGGAAAATAACCACATGCCGAGAATGGCAGGACAGAAGCGCGAACCGGAGTTGCGAATGAAATGTGTGTTAGGAGACACGTGACTTCAGCGACCATACCTTCTGCCAATCATAGCAGAATAACGAGGAACGTGATTTAAAAATGTGGGTTTTGTCTGTCCATGGGTATCGTCTTCGACAACGGAGGCGGGGCAACAAGTTACCTGCTGGCAGGAGCACCTACAACAGGGGACTTGATCACAGAACGGGACACGGAGATGACCTGGCTCTCCTATGCTTGAGGTGCTGATCGAAGATGGACCAGCATCTCTGACTGAATGCGGCTCACACGTCGCTGATCATCTTCTATGGTGAAGTGTAACCCAACGAAGCATGTACTAGTTTCAGGAGACAGTTAAATGATCCCGTAAGCGTTCTGGAGACAAGATGTCTCTGCTCTTTGCATCTTGTTTAAAACTGAGCTAGGTGGACATTTCCACAGACCATTCTTGTTCCTGAAGGCACCTCGCACTTAATTTTTTTTTAACAATTTCGGATGGTAATTGTTCCCATTCCGATGGCGCCCGATCTATAGCATTTTGATTGTTTAAGACACGTTTTATAGTGCGTGTTTGACTAATCATTTGTTCAATTACAATGTTGTTCATTGAGTAAAGTTAAAGGCAACGATTATATATATATATATATATTTAACGGGTTATTGTAACCCTGGGCCTTGATTGATACTGATTTTGTACATGTTTATAATAAAGATCAATGTGACCAGTGGTTTATACGCCATAAGACACAATAAATTCTTATGTTTGTTTACCTGTGATCCCGCAAAAACATGAGATTCTTGCTCGTCATATTCCTAATTTACATTTTATGTAGTCAATGGGGAATATCTCAACTGGAAACCTCATTACAATATATAATTAATATATACGTATTTCTGTCTGATATGGTATATACACTCCTGGAAATTGAAATAAGAACACATTGACGCCGGTGTGTAAGACCCACCATACTTGCTCCGGACACTACGAGAGGGCTGTACAAGCAATGATCAAACGCACGGCACAGCGGACACACCAGGAACAGCAGTGTTGGCCGTCGAAGGGCGCTAGCTGCGCAGCGGTTGGGCACCGCCGCGGTCAGTGTCAGCCAGTTTGCCGTAGCATACGGAGCTCCATCTCAGTCTTTAACACTTGTAGCATGCCGCCACAGCGTGTACGTGAACCGTATGTGCAGTTGACGGACTTTGAGCGAGGGCTTATAGTGGGCATGCGGGAGGCCGGGTGGACGTACAGCCGAATTGCTCAACATGTGGGGCGCGAGGTCTCCACATTATATCGATGTTGTCGTCAGTGGTCGGCGGAAGGTGCACGTGCCCGTCGACCTGGGTCCGGACAGCAGCGACGCACGGACGCACGCCAAGACCGTCGCATCCTACGCAGTGCCGTAGGGGACCGCACCGCCACTTCCCGGCAAATTAGGGACACTGTTGCTCCTGGGGTATCAGAGAGGACCATTCGCAACCGTCTCCATGAAGCTGGGCTACGGTCCCGCGCACCGTTAGGTCGTCTTCCACTCACGCCCCAACATCGTGCAGCCCGCCTCCAGTGGTGTCGCGACTGGCGTGTATGGAGGGACGAATGGAGACGTGTCGTCTTCAGTGATGAGAGTCGCTTCTGCCTTGGTGCCAATGATGGTCGTATGCGTGTTTGGCGCCGTGCAGGTGAGCGCCACAATCAGGGCTGCATACGACCGAGGCACACAGGGCCAACACCCGGCATCATGGTGTGGGGAGTGATCTCCTACACTGGCCGTACACCTCAGGTGATCGTCGAGGGGACACTGAACAGTGCATGGTACATTCAAACCGTCATCGAACCCATCGTTCTACCATTCCTAGACCGGCAAGGGAACATGCTGTTCCAGCAGGACAATACACGTCCACATGTATCCCGTGCCACCCAACGTGCTCTAGAAGGTGTAAGTCAACTACCCTGGCCAGCGAGATCTCCGGATCTGTCCCCCATTGAGCATGTTTGTGACTGGATGAAACGTCGTCTCACGCGGTCTGCACTTCCAGCACGAACGCTGGTCCAGATGAGGCGCCAGGTGGAAATGGCTTGGCATGCCGTTCCACAGGATTACATCCAGCACCTCTACGATCGTCTCCATGGGAGAATTGCAGCCTGTATTGCTGCGAAAGGAGGATATACACGGTACTAGTGGCGACATTGTGCATGCTGTGTTGCCTGTGTCTATGTGCCTATGGTTCTGTCTGTGTGATCATGTGTTGTATCTGACACCAGGAATGTGTATATAAAGTTTCCCATTCCTGGGACAATGAATTCACGGTGTTCTTATTTCAATTTCCAGGAGTTTATATGTAGTGTATATTGATTACTGATGGTCAATTCTTTAGCATTGTTAGCCAGGAGATTCAGAAGGATTGTTCTGTCGTCAGTTGACAGTGTTTTCTATTCGCAGTGCAATGTACGCCTAGCGTAACGAGGTAATCATATAGGAAACCTACAGCTTAACGTGTAATCCGAACCTCGGAAGCATTCTGAAATCAATCTGTGGCAGAGGTGAAGATCGGGTTAGTGGCCTTTAAAATCCTTGCACAGACCAAAATATTGATCTCCCCTCAGATGCCCTAACCACTGAGCTACCACACCGGTCAGTTAATAATGGTAATAGAGCGGAAATGAAAGCATGATGAATGGTAGAATGTTATTAAGTTATAATAAATTCGTAATAATTTAAAAATTGGTCAAAATTAAAATTTCTTATCATTTTGGATTGTCTCAGCTTATCACTGTTATCATCTTGAATTGTGTCTAATTTATCCACTACCTTGGTAGCAACTTCCTCGAGATAGAAGATCAATTCCTCTCCATCTGTTTCAGTCTTAAGAATGTTCTAGAGACAGGTCAGCATTTTTTGCAAGGAGATAACAAGGAAATCTTGATTTTGATTTGCGACAGTTGCATGGTAGAGTACATATTTCCTTGCAGGAAAATGATACAGGCTTCCAAATAAAATCAGGTGCAACGTCTTGTATTGTTGTAATTGGAATAAGACTGGACGAGCCTTTTAATCATCCCTACGACAATGGGTAAGTTTCTTGGCCTAGCCATGAAACTACTGGGTGGTACGTGCGTATTGAGTGAAACGTTGCCGCATCTGATGTTGGGGCCAATATAACATCCCTTGTCTGAAAGCTTTTTTTTTCAGATTTCTTATCTGAGGCTTCCAATGCACCGTTCCAAGATGATATGTTCCCCTGCCTGTTCTCCAGACACTAGTCTCTGAAGGTTATGAGTTCTGAGAATTTATCATACATGTTACTTTTAGATGTGGTTTGTGTTGAAAGAGAGAGCAGATTTTTTTCCTTCCCATAGCCGAAAAATGCTGATATTTTATCACAACCAGTAAATGTATAGATGAAGAGGATATGTATGTATTCAAACAGTCTAGGCAATAGCCACTGAAACCCACCAGAGGGCAGAAAATTCGACATGGGGCAGCCATACAGATTGCTTATGTAGAAGTAGTTTATAAAATCTTACGGCGCCTCCCGTTTGTACTACGGCATGTACCGGTTATTTGCATTTTTATATCTGTGGGCACACTGCCAAATGTCTCCGCGAAATCCTCGTCCGAAAAGGAGCAGAATGTTGACATCTGTCCGAAGTTCCAGGTGGAAAAGCGTGCTCCTTAACATAACCTGCCACCAAAGGCCTGGGAAGTGAAGGAGTGGGCGGAGTCCAGGGTGTACATCTCCAAGCATACACTCCTAAATTTTTCAGATAGATCTGCAAGTAGGAGCACAATGTAGAAGTACAGACTTTCATATTACCTTAAAGTCTTGATCTGTAAAACCCACAATTCTTGTGTCGCGTGCTCGTCATCTTTATCAGAAATTTCTTACTATTACAACGAAAATTAAAAGTTTGAATTTGAAGGAAGCGAAGCATCAGTGAGATCCTCCCAAGAATCCAAATACTAGTAGGGGAAGACATGCTTACGTTTAACTAACAGGAACTTCTCGGGGTCTAAGAAATGAGGCGCAGGTAACGCGCATATCACCATCCTTAAGGGTCCTAACCAGTTGATCTAATGGGACCTGCATGAAAAGATACGAGTCCAGATATCTTAAAGTGATTGAAGTGGATTCAATCTTTTCAGAAAAAAATAACATTCCGTGTTGATAGTAAGCACATCCATCCATTCACGGTCGAGGTATGATAAGTCTATAACTACAAAATGTGCATCATACTTAGAAATGTTGTGAAAGATAATGGGTATGTACCTTTGATTTTTAAACTGCAAATTGCAGTCATTATTTGTAGCCCCCTAAAATTACCTCTGATATGACAATGATCGAGTACCTTTACATGCTCCATTACAATGTCTTTCTCACAGATATAGGGGTAATGTAGCATTAGTAAACTTGACTTCTTGCTCATCTCTCATTACAAGAGGAGTACACCTCTTGTAAATTTTATCAGCTTTCAAAGCAAGTTTTAAGAGTTCACTAACAAGCCAGTTCTCGGGATTTACGCCAGAAATGGAGTTGAAACGCATCAGACTAGATACGTATGGATAAACGGACTGATATGTGGAAGCCAAAGACACATGTTCCTGGACTCTGGTAGCGTTGAAGGCGATGTGTAGAGAACTGCACGAATAGTAAGGTTGTAATAAACTTTCTAAATCAGCGTAAACGATTACGGGTATACGCTGTAGGTGTGTACTTTAAGATATTATCGTCGTATCCAGGTGGCAGAATCATCTCTTACACAATCGATTTCGTGGCGTTCCAGAATATCTTTGCGCCAGAAATATTGCAGACTTCTGGAACAAAGAAACATTGCACCATTGCGCTTCCTTCAAATTCAAACTTTTACTTTTCGTTGTAATAGTAAGAAATTTCTGATAAAGATGACGAACACGCGACACAGATCAAGTTTTACAGATCAAGACTTTAAGGTAATATGAAAGTCTGTACTTCTGCAGTGTGCTCCTACTTGCAGATCTATCTGAAAAATTTAGGAGTGTATGCTTGGAGATGTACACCCTGGACTCCGCCCACTCCTAATGAAGAACTAACTATCCCTGACAATCTGTGAACCCAACAATAATATATTTTTTCAGTAATGTCAATAATCATCAACATGTTTATGTGGCAACCGCGGTTGTCTGCCGTGATGGAGGGCTCCCAAAACTACATGTTTGCTATCAACTACATCCTGACCGAAAAGATTAACTGAGTAGTCTGTATTTTGCCTCTTGAATTTAGAAATGTCTGAGATTTTAATGGGAAACTCAATAACTGAAAAATCGAGGGTGTAATGTGAAGGTACATTCTTATAAATTCTAACTCTTTCAAGTGCCAACAATTGTGCGAAGTTTTTCTTCCAAAAGTTCATAGCAAACATCAATGTATTTTAAAGTTTCAAGAAACAAAGAATTTTGGATAGTGCCAGAATAAATTATACATTCAAAGCTACTCTCCCTGTGTTAAAGGATTAGACTGCTTCGTGTAGGCTGCTTGATGCTGCCGTATTATGGGTATAAGCTGCTGGATGTCTACTGCTGGATGCAGGGGTCGACCCCTATGTAGATGTGGTGGCGAGTGTTCGGCCAGGTGTTGCCATAGCCCGGCGAGGTGAGATGATAGACCTATCTGGCATCACAATGTCTGCCATGGGCGCGGCGATTGGTCTGCTAGGTCTCGCAGCAACTCGCGATTTCCATGTTTGCCACATTGTTGGTGATTCTGGTTTATTTCTGCTCACTTCTGCAGGTTCATTCCTGTTTGCGGTGGCGGCTGATTCCTGTAAACCGGAACCTGAAACAGAAAAATATAAAAAATTATTATCATTAAAAAATAACATTAATAATAATAATATACACAAAATAATTCCATAACATTAAGAATGCAATGACGTTATTTTATATGTAGCAATGACGTAATTACCATCAGGCCTATGGTTCCACTATTTAGGTGGGTGTGGTAGATTAGATGCTGGAGGTGGTATTATTGCTGCCGTTGGTGGTGTCAACGCAGGATGCTGCGGTGTTGGTGACTGGAGTCTCCACTGTATTGGCTCTGAAACAGTATCCGGTGAAGCATGGATCGCTACAGGTAGCGGTATAATTCACCTATGTCGTAATGGCGTTAGTGGCAACCTGGAAGACGGCAGACATTCTTGAAATCCCGAAGCCTCTACATTCCAGCGAACCTCAAACAAAAATTGTTTTGAGTAACATAAAAAAAGAATTCATAATATTATATAACATAGTAAAAATGTTAGTACTTACCAGTAGCTGTATTTGTTTGTCATTTGGAGCAAGACAGTAGTGGAGTTCCGCTCCGTTTGTTTAGATGCGGATAAGAACTAGGTGGCATATCTGAAACAGAAAAAGAGTACATATACTAGTATAAATATATATATACAATAAAAAATTTTTCAAGATAAAACAGATTACTACTCACATTATCAGATATACTTCCCCAACTCCGAGATTGTTGGAGACAAAAGAGAAATAATAGAAAAAACTTGATAATAATAATTACAAGTTAAAACAGGTGACTACTCACCACCAAACAAATCAATTTTTGGAATTTCCAATAGATCTTCAAGCCCTATAAATGAAAATAATGATATAGCTAGAAAAATTAACATTACTGAGCTGTTTAATGAGCAATCACTGATAAACTTCTTGTGAGTGGTTTACTAGTATTATTTATCTTACCTTCCTTGTTGAAAATAAGTTCTTGGGACATGGTGAGCTATAGTCAGATAAGACACGAGAGCCGAGGTCACACGATGGCAGCGAAACGTTCATGTCAAAATCAATGCAAAAGTGAGGATTGAGGCGAAGCAAGCGTTCCTTATACCCAGCAGTGCTGTAACAGTCGAGATGATACAAACCTGCAGCACAATGTGTCACCTGCATGCGTGTTGTTCATATAGTAAATTATTATTAAAACCTGGGCGCTTGACCATTTGTCGATTTCATACGGGCAGCACTCAAAGGAACTGGCAAGGTAACGATAAAACTTTGAATTGTGCGTGTGGCCCTTTGTTCAGAAAATTAAATGAGGTGAGCCCTAAGGCAATTCGTTACCATTCATGTGCGGTCTTTGAAGTGGAGATAAATGAGGCGCGTGTCCTAAAGTAATACGTTATGCTGTAGCCACCTGCCGTTCATGTGTGTGGTATTTGTTGGAAAAATAAACGATGCAGGAAGCAGCTATAAATTCTAAGGTTTTTCTATTCAGTCTAGTATGTGCTCGTTTAATAATTGATGGTTGTCCTTATCAAGCACTCTGGAAAGTGCCAGGTTCTTCCAGAAACGTCGGTGTTCTCTGGCCTGCTGATAATAGTAGGTAGAAAACTAAGGGAACACGCAGCACTGGTGCTGAAAATAAATGACCACCCCTACACTAACCATTCTTCCTGAACCGTGTGAGTCCCAGTCTTTTATTTTCAAAGGAAACCACTCTCTCGAAATGATTTGTAGGGCCGTGTGAAAAGGACCTGTTGCGTCGACTCGCAGTCCAATTATCAAAATAGTTCACATTTTGAACAAAAACACAAAATTAAAATTTTCGAACGCCCGAAGTTTGTCAAAATTGGCCAGTTAATAAGGTTGTTATGGGGAAATAGAGTTGACAGTGTGTTTCAGTTTTGATATTAAATCCCCTCAGAGCGTTCACAAATGGCTATACCAACGCGTTTGCAACCATTGCGGCGGGAGGTGTGAACGTTACAGAGCGGCTGGGTCTTCGTGCTGGGGTTACTTTCACTGTTGCGTTGTGAACGGCTGTATTCACCGCCACCTACACTATGTCTGTGTTCTTAGCGATAAAAACTAGAATTCTGTAGCGCCTTATTCAGGCATTCAATTGGTAATTGTTGCATTATATTGGCCGTGAAGAATACTATTTAACTAAAATATCTGAATGATGTTTAATTGTATAGGTAGTATCTGTCAATATATTTTAAGGAACGTAGGATTTCACGCTGGTAATGTCAAACCTTTTACCTCAGCATTTCTGTCAGTAAAATATTTTTTATTCACGTGCATCTGTCTTAAACTATACCATTCATGTGAACTGTGAACTGAATACCGTAAAATAGAGGAATCGTGACTCTTTTAGTGCTAGGTGTGAGGTTCTACTTCACCAGAAATTGAGAAATAATAATAATTATACGATTTTTAATGCAATGTATGAATGTTTTTTTTTTTGCAATGTAGTAGAGTAGAGTAGTTTATGTAGAAAAGGAGTAAATTTAAGTTTTATTATATGTTTTGTCTTGTTGAAATTGGTAGAATTTAATGGCATTGTTCGTCTTGCCAAGAAGACGTGGATTGATATAAAAAAGTTGTAGGTGAAAAGATGGCGGTGAGAGTAAAGAGTGTTTAAATAGCCAGTACTTTATATTTGATTTTACAGATGTGAGAAAGCGTATTGTTTGAGCTGATTCTAAAGTGTTAATAAATAGTTATTGTCATGAACAAGGTACAGATACTTCGATTTCTTAGAGATTTACATAACTAAATTAATTAAGTGACGTGATAGTTTATAAACGTGACGATATTCTGGGGCCACGTATATTGTCCTCAGCGTGTTATCAATTACAGAAAAGAACCTGGAGGGAGTGGTAAAACTGGCCAGGATTTCTTTAATTGAAGAAGAAGAATTTGAGAGTTTGTCAGAAGATATCGATGGCTCTGATGACAGTGAAGAAGGGAGAATTTGAATTAGTGTAGCGACAAATATAATACTAACAAAAACGACAACGATAGTATAGAAGAAGAAGAAAATATAATATTAAGAAATGAAGAGGAAGAAGTAAAATTTTCTATTATGAGGAAATACTACGGTATTAATGAAGAAGAAAATATAGTGCCAGAGGGGGAAATATGCAAATTTTAAATAATAAGTTCTGTGGTATGAGTTCAATTGTGAAAGATGAACAATCTGGGATATTGAATTGTCTGTTTGATCACCAGGAAGGATGGGAGAGAATGATAGGAAATAATGGTGGTGAATGGAGTAAATATGATAGTGACAATAACAACAGAAATATGCACTTACGGCAGTTATATCGAAGCAATGGAAGTAGAATGGAGTTCTTAGAATGGTCTCGCGGAAAAGCTGAAGACGATTTCTTGCAAAAAGAAGTTTTCAACGATGAGGAAGATGAAGTGATCTATCCAGTATTTGCGGCAAAATTATTTGGATTAAAATATTAAGCATTGACAAACACTGGCAGTGAGTTGATGGCCATATCCCATGAATTATATGCTCGGATAGTCAAAGAGAATAAAGTTACAGAGTTTCCAGTCAGCAACCTATTGCTGATGAGCAGAGGCTACAAACAACTGAGTTTGATGTGCAGATGGAAGATGCACAAGATCAAGGTAATTATAAAATTGAAGTAAAACCCCTTGTTGACAGGATAACTAAGATTCATGGAGTATCTGAAGAAGGACTAAAAGATTGGAAGAAAAGGAAAAAAAACGAACGTTGTGGGGGCATAACAATGAGCTGACAAAATGTGATTCAAAAAAGCAAAAGAAAGAAGGAAAAGGCATGACCGAGGACGAAAAACCCATCGAATCAAGTCTGAATTATCTGGTTTTGGTAAAGACGCAAAAGCGATCAAGTCAAATAAACTAGGAAGTGAGAAAGTTCTTCGACATTTATCATGGGCCGTTTAGAGTAGACGGGAAGCCACATAAAAATGTATATTGATTAGTTTACCCTAAATCGGGAAGAAAATTTGGACTATGTAATGTAGCGGATCTTAAATTGTATAAAATGAAAGATGATTAGTGACTTGTGTAAATAAGTGAAAATAAATTGATAAACTGACAGTAACGGTGAGTTATTTTTTAAGTGTGTGAGGAGACAAAAGTATGCTCAAAAGACTAAACAAGTGGTGTAAAAGAGCAATGTCTGCTGAAAGGGTTGTACTTTACAATTAATAATAAATTTTTTGAATAAAAAATGTGCTAATTGGGAATGTGTGAGGTCCCAATTCATCAGACATTGATAAATAATAATAATAAAAATTATACCATTTTTTATGCAATATATGAATGTATTTTTTTTCCAAGGCCGTACAGTATAGTAGTTTACGTAGAAAATGAGTAAATTTAAGTTATTATTATATGTTTTGTCTTGATGAAGATGATAGACTGTAATGGTACTGTTCGTCTTGCCAAGAAGACGCGGCTTGATATAAAAAAGTTGTGGGTGAAAAGATGGTGGTGAGAGTGAAGGATGTTTAAAAAGCCAGTACTTTATATTTGATTTTACGGATATGACAAAGTGTTTTTGTTGAGCTGATTCTAAAGTGTTAATAAATAGTAATTATCATTAACAAGCTACAGATACTTTGATTTCATAGAGAGTTACATAACTAAATTAATTAAGCGAGATGATAGTTTATAAACGTATGTGACGATATTCTGGGGCGACATATATCGTCCTCAGCGTGCTATCATTAACAAAAAATATTGCAAAAACCTGGAGGGAGTGGTAAGACCGGCCAGGATTTCTTTAATTATCGACGATAAAAAGATAGCAGCAAAAAAAAGGATACCTCACAAGGGGACTGGCTCACAGAGACCTTCTCTCTCCGCTCTCGATGTGGTGATTTCGTATATGTCTTTACATTAATACAGTTTCGCGTTAGCAAGAATAATTCTGCCACCCACTAAACTTTTTTCACTTCCGTCATTCCTCCTCGTCTTGTAGGTCTATCGTTATCTGTGATTGGTGTCTGTCTGGCTGTGAATACGTTTCAATTGAAACTTGCCTCTATTGAGGATTTAATCGTTACTGTGGCCACTGATACTTGTATATGCCATGAATAATCCCTTTACCTTCTTACATGAGGACAAATTTATTTATATTTTTAAACTTTGTATCTCATTTTGCTTCAAACCAAAAATCATTTTTACGTAACGGCACTGAGTCCTCTGTTCATTTCGAATCTATGTGATGAATTCATTACGCTCGGAATTCTTCTCATGATACTTTATTTTACTCTATTTAATCCATCATTGTCAAATTCCATTTAATTTCTGTCAGACGGGGTAAGAATGGCCTTACACAATATCAAGATGAAAATATCCTACTAATAGATAAAAGAGTGGTTTAAACGATTACTGAACTGTAAGAACGACGACTTTCCCGGTGTATGACTGCAATGTAGCCTTCACGGTGTACCGTTGGATAGTGTTGTGGAAACACAATATTTAGACGGCTAGCTCTGCCGTCTTCTTCAGGTGCAGAGACATCTGCACTGGTCGGCTGACCCACAGATATTGAGCGTCACCCGAACCATCTCAGTATCTGTGGGTCAGCCGACCAGTGCAGATGTCTCAACACCTGAAGAACACAACACAACACAACACAATCCGGCGGTACACCCGTGAAGACTACATTGCGATTACTGAACTACTTTTACAAGAGAGAAATATTTACTAAATTTCACTAAAACAAAAATAATAATAACGAGACAAAAGATATGACGGATCTTATAACGACTTGAATAGGCCCTACCTAAAAATTACCCGTTGCAAACTGAAGAAGTTTGAATTTTAGAAATTTGAAAGAAATATTACAGCCAATAGTCGAGCAATGAGTTATATGAACTATTAGTTTTATTTACTTATTTTTAGAGCACTTCATTAATTGCAGGAGGAGATTTTGGGTAAGAAAAATAGATAAACGCGGAGAAGGCATTTTTTTAAAATGTTACCAACTTGCTTAAGAAGTTTTTTGCTCCTATTCAGTAGAAGGCGTACCCTAATAGTATTTTGAGAAATGATAATCCACATGATGATAATTACTTTTGAGTATTTCGTGACATTTAAGCACAAACGTTGGTCATGCTACATCTGTTAGCTAAGAACCTACGGTTTCTAAAACAATACTACGTGGTCACGCGGACTGTAAAGGAATGGGTTCTGATAGAAATATTCCATATATTCAATTTTCGACTTATTATGAATGGCTTCTTTTTGGTACGAAAGTGTTTATTTTAATGTGGTTCTTTAAGCTAGTTGTAATAATACCACATATTAGCTAGAGAAAGTCAGTTTCCGTATGATACACATTTGACAGTGCGTGAATGACTGCTATCGCATCCACGAGGTATGAGCCACACATCTCATCACATGGATCACCTGAGGTGATAAACCTAGAAATTCGAACAGTGCAATAACGTTAAGTTTAACGTTAAAGAATACATATTACTATATTGAAACAGAATCACGGAGTTGTTTTTATGATGCCCAATAATGATTTTTTTAGATCAAACAGAAAAACAATACCTTGAGGGAGATAATATTTAACGACATTAAACTCATTAGCTTTTTACTCTGATATCAGTCCATCGTAAAAATTAATTTTATCACCAATAAGACGAGGTCTATCAGCTTATTAACGGACCAATCAGAGTCCGCTTCGTATCTATGTCTGCTTCGAGGTTGTAATCAGCAGAAAAAGAAATCCTGTCGATGTTATGAAAAAAACTAAGATAGGAATGGATGTAGATAATATTACCGCAAATGTCTTGAAGAAGACAGGATGCGACATTGTACCTTATATTTAAACTTTATTCATATTGACTCTCGATACTTGCTGCCTACCAGAAGACTGAAAAAATGTGGAAAATAGTGTCGAAAATTACAGGTCGATCAGTATGACATCAATAGTATTGACATAGTGTGTGTTCCAGAAATTCACCTGATCTTCTGACATAACTGTCCATAACTTTCTGTATTACCTGTTGATAAGATTGATTTTCTATTGTAGCAGTTGGAGCAGTAGCTATTTTTATAAAATCTAATATAAATCATCTAATCTATCCCCTGAGTTAAATAGTATCGAGACAATTGAATTCAGAATATGGAAACGTGTCTACGAATTTATATTTATTATTACAGTCTATAAGTCATAAAATTACCTGAATCATGCCAACCCTGTTGTTAGATAATAACCAGTCCACCATACAGTTCAATTTAAACTTTTTATTTTTATAAAGACGACGTCAAAGGTATTGGTTACATGTATACACACAATCCAGCGATTGCAGACAACACTTCTTCCACAGACAATATAGTCCTTAGCCGTCGTAAACACGGAGGAAGGAAATATATGGAGACGACGCAAGAGACCTTCACCACGCATTGAACTGAAGCCGGGGGAGGAAGAGTGGGGGGTTAGGCCAAACCCTAACAGACACGGGGGATATATACAAAAACCTCAAGGGGACTCTACGATAAACGTAACGCCGCAGTCTAGTGATGGATTATTATGTAACTCGATGAGATACATAAAAAATGAAGAATAATTATTTTTTTTGACATCATGCTTAGTTTTCGAGATATTCTGTCTCAAACGTGAAATGTTTTTGGTTGAAATTCAGAAGAAAAAATTGGTCAAAGTCAAATTTGATGACGGATTATTATTTAAAAAGACGAGACAAATAAAAAATGAAGAATAAAAATTTTAGATATCTCGCCTAGTTCTCGAGATATACTGTATCAAAAGTGAGGTGTCCTGAGTTGAAAGGCAGAAGAAAAATTTCGCAAAAGTCAAATTTAATGATCAATTCTTAAGTAACACGACGAGACAAATCGAAAATTAAGAATAAAATTTTTCGATATCTTGCTTAGTGTTTTGCTTGGGTTGATAAGTGGCCTGGACTAAAAATTAATTCTGCCAAAGCCACAATCAATTACATGGGGGACATGCAGAATGGATATTTCATTTTCTTACAACCACTTGTGGTTAGGTTGAAATGTGGCCTAGACCAGAATAAAAATAGTTATCTTGTTACCACACATCTTAAGCTTAATATGGAATAGCTGGAAGTGGTAGTAGTTTCCGTCGCGAAACACGTTTTGTCACTAACTTGGTTCTCATGAAATTACTAACAGTAATAGATAAATTCTTTGTCCCTTATGGAACAACAAAACTATTCTAGCTCAGACTGCAGTTAGAACTAACCACAATCTCCATTAAATGGCCGCTACAGAATCATACTATGTAGACATACCCACACACGCGTATTTGAATCGCAAACTGTATTTGCGGTAACAACATCGTTTGCTTCATCAAGATTCTTATATTGCATAGCATAGTTTAACACATTTAATTTCATCATACACTGTCCGTATAAACTGCAACGTGACGAAAGAAAGCGCAATACTAAATTCACTGAATCGTGATGTAAAACACACCCCTTTAAATCTAATTTTCAACACTCGTTAAAAAGTAATGCTATTCTATTATGTCCAAAAAAGCAAGGTATGCTGATTTTCTACACTACACCAACAAAAATTTGAGAACAAAGTCATCCCATTGAGAGCTATGACTAAATATTTATAGACAGGCACCGAAGTTTGCAAAACCTACTTCAACAACGATAATTAGAATTCAACTTACTTATGAAATGATATTCCAGGATCTTTCCTCTCTTGCATATTTGTGCAACCGTATGCAATACAAGATGACATTATAAAACACTTATACACATTACAAAATGAAATAATCACAGCATCTAACACAATGTGAACATCGCATTTGTTGGGGATCGCAATTTCGCCGCTGTTGCCACTGCGTATGCGCGAGAGTTTAGAGCCTGCTTCACAGATTTAACGTCACTTCTCCTACATATATTTCCTTCCTCCATGGTAGTAAATTTAGACTGTAAAAACTGTTTCTCTGTCTTGGATGTTCGCTTTATATAAGCTCCATCGAAATTTCTAGAACACTACAAAAGCTTCCGACAGATATTTCTCCAACATTAACAATATTTAAACAATAGAAACTTATAAAAACAATCAGAATTAATACATAATCATTTACAAAAATTACAAAATGGTCGGAAATGGAAATTCAAGATACTTAAACACAAAATTATCCACAGGAATCATTTTAAACTGTAGCAATTTGTCTTTTAGACATCGTAACTCACCTTAATACTTGGAACCAAAAATATTTATGCAATTCTCTGCCATAGTTCTGTTATTAAATATATTAAATTGTATTTCCATAATTTATTTTTTATAAAACATAGTTTATTTACACTTATTTACATTAATTGAAAAACAAACATGCAAGATCATATTCAACCAAACTCTAGCTTACTATAAAGACTCCATAAAATACCATTCCATTAAGTTTAGGTTTGAGGGCTGTTACACTATTGACTGCTTATTTTCAAAGACAACGACAATACTCTGTAACTACAATTTGAAACATACATAATGGGGATAATGCACAACAAATAAAATGGATGGAAATTTTACACTGCAACGGAGAGGGCAAATATCTACATATAAACCTCTGTCAAATCTACTATTCTCAAAACCTGTACACAAAACCTGACATCCTTGACATGTTCGAATAAAAAAATGTTACTACTCCTTTTGAGTTAGAAGTTCAAACCAAAATGGTCTCCAATCATTGCCAAGTTGTTTTTAAACTCCAAATAGCACCCTCCCACAACCAGAGGTCTTCAAAGTTAATTACCGGATACGCTGACTGCACTTTATTTCTATATTGCCTTAAGACCACACGTTCAACTAATAAAACAGAGACTGTTATCGCCACTTCTTCTTGTTTACGCCTCGTCAACGTTGAGTTCGTTAGAGGTGGGAAAGGACTGAGGTCAAAAACCGGAAAGAAATTCGGTCATTGCCTTTTTGAAGGATGTATCCCGGCAATCACATGGAGTAATTTGGGGAAACAATGGAAAACTCTTATCTGCATTCCCGGTCGGCGATTCAAAACTACGGCCTCCCAAATGTAATGCGAGAACATTACCGCTCACCCATCATGCACTTTACCAACATAATACAAACACAATACAAGTTGCCGTACACCTTGCGATCACCAGTTCATTCCGTCGCACAAATCGTAACGAACATCTCCAGTTGATATTGTTGAAGTACATGTAAAGCATAACATGCACAGAGTATGGTGAATCAAATGACATCATTGGCTACGCACAAACCTAAACCACCTCATATATATTTTATCAAACTTTATTTGGTCAATAACGATACGCAAGTTATCAGTCGTAATTATCAAACTTATATATCGGACAAGTAAACCGATGGCAAGCAACTAAACATGTTCTGAGAGAGTATTTTAACGTCGTTGGAACTAGATATCGTCGTTCACTGTACGGACGATGAAAAGAGTGACGTTATGGCTGATAATCTGGAGAATACATTTCATACAAACTTAAAAGCAAACGTTGGAGACGATCTTATAGTGGCCTACATTGAGAAAAAAATGTTACCGATGATCAAAGACCTTCTAGTTACATGTCAGGAAGAGAGTTAACCTCACTAATAAAATGTCTTCAAACTAAGAGGTTACCACATGACAGCAAAATTTACAATATAACATAATTTACAAATCAGTTTATCAACAGCTTGTTACATTACTCGATACCAGAGCCTTCTATGATTTTTTGTAAATCTGATGGATTGAATTGCAATTTACCGCCTATTCCGCTTCTATCCAGAAACTATTGCTACTGTTTAATCGTAGCTAAAGGTGGATTTATGAAGAGTATTGTCAGTGTAGGAGGACCATTGACTGATGCATCTAGAAATTTCTATGACTATATCAGGAAACTGAGGGGAAGGGAGGGTGTAGAGACACTTATAGATAAGGATGGAGAAGAACATAATTACGTAGTCTCTCTCGGCGTTGAGAATATAAATAATGTGCTCTGGTGACTAGCCGAGTTATAGGAGTGTTATAATTACACAATATTTCGGCGCTCTCAATCGTCGGCGCCATCTTCCGACGATTGAAAGCGCCGAACTATTGTGTAATTATAACACGCCTATAACTCGGCTAGTCACCCGAGAACATTATTTATATAGATGGAGAAGAAGTTACTGACGATTTGAAAAAGGCAGAGATTTTAAGAAACTGGTTCAGTGAAAGCATTAGGGACAATGAATCAGAAACAGGAGAGTCTAATTCGGAGAACAAGCTTAACAACACAATTAGAAATGACGATAGTAAAAAATTTGATATTCATCCTGAGGAAATCATGAAGGAAATAAGAAAGCTGAAAAAACATAAAAAGGCTGGTGTAGAAAATATTACTACAGATATCTTAATGATAGCAGGATGTGATATTGTACCTTATCTTGAAATATTATTTAAATTGAGTCTGGATATTGCTGCTTACCATAGGACTGAAAAAGTGCAATAGTAGTACCAGTACATAAAGGAGGGGTGAGAAATAGAGTTGAGAATCACAGGCCAATCAGTTTGACATCAGTGGTAGGTAAATTAATTGAAAGATTGATATGCAACCACATCAGAAATATATGTGAGGAACGTAAGTCTTTTCAAGTAGGCAACATGGGTTCAGGCAAGGATATTCATGCGAATCTCAGACATTTCAGATGAAATGGACAAGGGAGGCCAAATTGATAGTGTAGCACTACATCTGTCAAAGGTGTTTGACAAAGTAAGCCATAAAATTATAGTATATAAGGTAAAAACCATTGGAGTGGATGAGAATGTGATTTTCTGGGTTGATGAATTTTTAAAAGATAGAAAACAGAAAGTTAGGGTAGGAAATTTAGTATCAAAAGAAGTGGAAGTAAAATTGGGTGTGCCACAGGGTAGCGTATTGGGACCATTGCTATTAATTATTCTAATGAATAATTGTATAGATTGTTTACTATCTGAAATTGAATTGTTTGCAGATGACATAATGCTGTATAAAAGAATCAAAACGATAGAGGATTGTAAACAGTTGCAGGGTGATCTGGACAGGATATCTAGTTGGGTTGGTAAACATGGAATGAAGATAAATGCAAAGAAGAGTCAGCTTATTAGATATACAAATAAAAAACAAAAGGTTAATTATGTATATAAGGTGGGGAAATAATTGCTTGCTGAAGACTTGAAATGAAAATATCTTGGCATTACTTTTGATAACAAGCTTAACTGGGCAGGAGACATTGGACAGGTGATAGGAAAAGGTTTCAAAGTTCTGCACTTGTTGGAGAGAGTGATGAGGGGATGTACGAGAGAAGTAAAGGAATTGGATTACAAAACTGTGGTCAGACCATTGCTCGAAGATGGTAGTGTAGTATGCGACCCTCATTTTACGTATGAAATACAGGAGTTGGAGAGTGTGCAAAAAATGGTTGCTAGATTTGATTCTGGAAATTATCGCAGTTTGCAATCAGTGACGGATATGATAAAGGAGCTGGAATTGGATTCATTACAAGACAGGAGGAGGATGAGGAGGGTCATGGGAGTGTACAGGGCATATACTGACGATGAGGCATGGAAAGATATAGCAATAGGTATGAAAAGTAGTGCATGGAAGGGAAAAGATGACCATGACTCGATTTCAGGCACAAGGGTGTGGGAAGATTCTCTTTTTTATTTAATGGTGTCAGGGATTGGAATGAGTTACCAAGAGAAACGATGAATAATTTACCGAAAACTTTGAAAGAATTTAAAGATAAAATTTGTAGATGGCAAATGTAGGTCGGTGCAGGATAGGGGGAAGATGTATGTGTAGGGAAATTGCCACCGGAGCCTGTGCTCCATTGCAAATAAAAAATAATAATAATAATTTACTTCAATTGCCATACGTGGAGCACAGTACAGAACTTCAATCGTAGTGTAGGTTTCCAAAAGCTGAGGAATAGGACGTGAAATATTAATCAAAAACTATTTCCACCATGTTCCGTCGGTATACTCAATCGATAACACTTACAACACATTCAAGGAAAACTAAATAAAGGTAGATGTGACTCTTGTTTAACTGCATAGTGTAACAACCCTCAAACCTAAAATTAAATGGAATTGGATTTTATAAAGTATTGGTAGTAAGCTAGAGTGTGGTTGAATATGATCTGGCTTGTTTATTTTGCAATTTCCTGTAAATCAATGTATATAGATTTTGTTTTATGAAAAGAAATTATTTAAAGGCCATTTATAATGTTTAAGAACCGAATTGTGCAAAAGAATTACTTAGATGTTTGTAATTCCAAGTATTAATGCAAGTTACGATGTCTAAAGAACAATTTGCTGAAGTTAAAAATGATTTCTGTGAATAATTTTGTGTTTAAGTATCTTTAATTTCCATTTCTGACCATTTTTTTTAATGATGTTAAATGATTATGTGTTAATTCCGATTGTTTTTTTAATCTGTTCCAATTGTTTAAGTATTGTTAATGTTCGAGAAATATCTGCCGGAAGTCTTTAAAGTGTGCTAGAAATTTTGATAGAGGCTATATAAAGAAATCAGCAGAAGGACAGTTTAATATAGACTCAATTTATGAAAGCGAGGGGTTGTTTTGTCTATGGAAAAAGTGTAGTATGCAATCTCTGGATTATATCAATGCATGTAAACAGTAACGTTGACTTCGTTTCTATACAAATAAAACAAGTTTAAATTAAAAACATATCATGGAGTACTTAATTACTGTATTAATTAAACCACGAACAATCTTATATGGCGACCGTTCAAGGGACAGGAAATCATTATATGGTACATCTGTTAGATGTTAATTTTCTAAAAGAATCTGTGTGGATCGGCAATACACCAACCAAATCTTCGGAGAATTACGACGGTTGGAAACATTGTTCGACGCCTGGAATCGACGGCAGATTCATGAGTTCAACGAGTAGATAACGCATCACTCATCAGAGATTTTCCTTCGACGTCTGGAATCGACACTAATTTTCCGACAGCAACCGGATTTTTTTCGGCCTCAGGATACATGCCTTCTTCGACGTTAAAACTGGATACTTGGAAAAGCGACGTATTTTCGAAGTGTTGTGTGTGTTTGTGAAATGTTGGGTGAAAGTGTTTATAGTCAGTGAAAAAGTGGCGTTTAGTGGTGTAAAAGTACAAAGAGGAGAAATATAAGGTGGTGAAAAGTATTTAAGTGGTACGAAATTGATGCCTGAACTGTAAGTACTGAATATTAATATATTTGTTTTTGCAAGTTCTTTTGTGGCATGTTAGCAAAATTTCAATTCTTCTTATTTTGTTTTCATATTGATTTCTTTAGTAATTGATAATGGCTGGTAGTCAGAATCTACAAACAATTCTAGAATCTTTTGTAGCCAATTTTAACGCAAGGTTTCTTGAAATTAACTCTCAATTTTCTGAGTTTAGAAGTAAGTTAAGGTGTGAGAATGACAGATAATTTTGTGAATTCGAGAACAACTATTCTGAATTTAATTCTCAGTTTGCTGAAATCAATGGTAAACTTGATAGTAACTTTTCCGAAATTGATAGTAAATTAGACAGTAAGTTTTCTGAATTTAAAAATGAATTGGATTTTGAGAGAAAATTCGCTGAATTGTCTGACTGTTTTGATGAGAAAATCAGTAAGTACTTTCAGGGTTTCAGTTCTCTATTTAAAGACGATGTTAATAATTTAAATTCGAAACTGGAGCAAGCAGTTGTAGAGTCTCAGGAGAAATTTGGAAAGGTTAACCAAGTTTTTAAAGATACTAAAGATGCATGTGTTGTTTTAATTAATAAAGTGGACTGTAAATATAACAAAGAGGAAAATCGGCGAAAATTGTGATAATATGAAGGAGGAGTATGTCAGTTTATTCAAGGCCAGTGACATTAAAGCTGCTCAAAGGTTCAATGAGCAGAGGTAAGAGGTGGGACAAAATGTTAATGCATTGGTAGATCATCAGGAACAGCTTACCCAGCGGTTGGAGGCAACCCAATATTATGTAAATAAGTTAGAGAAAAAGTATGCTGGGTTTCATGTTCAGTTAGGTTAAGGTATTATTCCCGCAACAGGTAATCCAATTGTGACTGCTGATATTAAGAAAGAGTTTGAATTCTATGATGACAGTGGAAGACTTCACCCTTTAGAATTTTCAGATAATTTTGAAAGATCTGACTATTTTAATGTGTTACTCGACAGTAAGGAAATTGCAATTGTGTGTAAACATCTAAAAGACTTATGCTAGGACGTGAGGCAAGCTATGGAAGTTAATGACTATAAGCTTTTCAAAAAAAAAAAAAAAAAAAAAAAAAAAAAAAAAAAAAAAAAAAAAAAAAAAAACTGAACATTTTTGGTCGACTAGTACGCAGATTCAGGAAAAGAGGGAGTTGATGACTGGTAGGCCATTCAAACTGGGTAGATAATCTCAGCATGATTTTTTCATAAATGTTGGATCCGGAGTAAATATTTAGACCATCCTTATGGGGAGGAAGAATTAATTGATTTGATAGGAGCTAAGCTACCTCATCAAATAAGAAATTTAATTGCTACTTTGGATATCATCAATGTGGATAGGGTTTCTGAATTATTGAGGCATTTGGATGCTCAGGAGTCATTCTCTGATGGGTATTAGAATCATTACCGTAGGAGGGAAAGCAAACATCCTTCAAGGGGGGATCATATATCATGAAATGGTAGATACAGGGGAAGATGTCATGATAATTATGCAAGGAGAAATGATAATGGGATGGTGAGGGAACAGAACCCTCAACCTGAAAGGGAAAAGCAGCGTGGGGAGCAGTCAAACTAGGGACCCCCACTGTGTGGGACCCAACAGTGGTGGGAAAGAGTTTGGGTCCAGGTACTGTTTCCCATGAGGTAAATGCTATAGTTAGAAATACTGGTGGGTTAAAAGTTACTAAAGATTTGGTTAGTGGTGGCTCTAATAATAATAAAATTGTCCACGAGATGGAAGTCATTCCTAATGAAGAACAAGCAGTTGATTTAACTGTAAATCAAGTGGTTTCTGATAGTAATATATCTATAGTAAAATCTCCAGACTGTGAGAAGGTTGTATATCCAAAATGAGATGAGGAAGTTAAATATCATGAAGATGAGGGTGATACAGTGGTGTGGATAGGAGACCCAGATTAGGAGTAGAATTGTAAGCTAAAATGTTTGTATACTAAAGACAGAGAGGCTGAAAAGGTTTATGCACCAATCCCCAAGTTGAAAACATGTTTTGAATGTGACTTGCTGATACATTATTTAGCTCTTTATTTGGTGTAGATGATGGTATTGAAGAAATGGGTGGGAGTGAGGATTTATCTGAACCAGTTTCTGATTTGGAAAAATGTACAGAATGTGACTTCGGTGCCACCATGTTTAGTACAATCTTTGATGTAGGAGCTAGTAGTGAACTCATAGTTACTGAGAAAATTAAGCATGTTTTGGAGGAAGTCAGTGAGCCAGATGTTAGATCAATTGTGGTTACTAATTCAGATAGTTTGGTAGGTTTAGGTAGTCATCGGATAATGGAGAGTGGAGTTGGAAGTAATGATAGACTGGACTGCAATAGTAATGATAATAAATTTGTATTACTAGTTGAACATTGTTGTTAAGTGACAAACAATTTGTAAAAACAGAACCAATTGATCTGTCAGCTGTTCTATGGCTATGCCAGAATCTGCTGATTCAGAAGATTCAAAATTTGTATATCTTGCAATATATAGTGAAGCCCTGTGTATACAGAAATGTAGTATTAAATGTTTATTCAAAAGCAGAAGAAAATTGGAAAGTTGAGAAAAAGTAATTTACATAGTTTTGGGTTTCCAGGAAAATCCTGAAATCCACTTTTATAGTAAGACTAGCTTACCCGTCAATGCTTCACTATTGCTGGACTTGAGTAGGCACATAGATTAAATGAAAAAATATTTACATTTCAATTTTAAACTGCTGTTTCAATCATTTTCAGTTGGAAAGGGTGAGAGCGGATGCGCTTTGGAAAACATATGCAGACAGTATTTTTCTGTTTGTTTCAAAGTATAAGTGTGCAAATTCCCATTGAAATCTGATGAAATATGTGGTTTTGTCTAAATTATGCGGAGGAGGGGTGGGTTTTTTTTTTAATTTTTTTGACAGGAACCATTTTCACCATCCCCTCGACAATTCTCCATAGCTTCGCCGTAATCGGACTAACGGTTTGCGGGTTTGTTTAAATTATGGGGTGTTATGGGGAAGAGGGGGTAATTAAGGTGGTGGAAAGAGAGGAGAGGGATTGGGTTTTTGTGAAATTAATGTGTACAATATTTCTCTCTCTTGTTTTAAAGTATAAGTGTACAAATTCTTATCTAAATCGGATAAAAAATGTGGTTTTCCTAAATTATGGGGTAAAAACTTAATGGGGGTGGAAAGGGGGAGAGGGGATGAATATTCGGAAACCATACGTAGTCTGTATTTTTCTGTTTGTTTTAAAGTATAAGTGCACAAATTCTTATCTAAATCGGATAAAAAATGTGGTTTGCCTAAATTATGGGGTAAAAACGTAATGGGGGTGGAAAGGGGGAGAGGGGATGAATTTTCGGAAACCATATGTAGGCTGTATTTTTCTGTTTGTTTTAAAGTATAAGTGTACAAATTCTTATCTAAATTGGATAAAAAATGTGGTTTGCCTAAATTATGGGGTGAAAACGTAATGGGGGTGGAAAGGGGGAGAGGGGATGAATATTCGGAAACCATACGTAGGCTGTATTTTTCTGTTTGTTTTAAAGTATAAGTGTACAAATTCTTATCTAAATCGGATAAAAAAATGTGGTTTGCCTAAATTATGGGGTGAAAACGTAATGGGGGTGGAAAGGGGGAGAGGGGATGAATATTCGGGAACCATATGTTGGCAGTATTTTTCTGTTTGTTTTAAAGTATAAGTGTACAAATTCCTATCTCAATCGGATAAAAAATGTGGTATTGCCTAAATTATGGGGGTGGATAGGGGGCGAGGGGATTAATATTCGGAAACCGTATGTAGGAAGTATTTTTATGTTTGTTTTAAAGTAAAAGTGTACAAATTCCTATCTGAATCGGATAAAAAATGTGGTTTTGCCTAAACTATGGGGTGTTATGGGGAATAGGGGGTGACTTTTTTGAATTTTTTTTTTCACAGGAACCTTCGCAGACGCACACTCGAAAACTCTCCAAAGTTTCATTGCAATCTGATAAATGGTGTAGGAATGCATAGAAGACGAACAAACAAACATTGATTTTTATATATAAGATGTAGGGGCCTTTACCAAAGTCTGGGGAGGGGTATCCTAATGTCTGCAATGTTTAAGAGAGTTAGTTGTTGGAATGTGCATGGTTTGGGGAGGGGTTACCAACTGTAAAAATCTAATTTTGTAAATAAAATTTTGTCAATTGATGTATATAGATAGTTTATTTGAGTAAGTAAGCTGTATATATAATGATAGAGAATGTTTAAGATTTAAGAATTCCAGTGTATAAAACAATTTGTAAAAAAATTTTCTAGAGACTTTTGCTGTTTTCATGATATTGGGACTTGCTGCATTGTGGTGGCATATGATCAGCTATAAAATGTAAACAGACTGTTGTCATTAACAAGCAGATAGGAAGTGTGTAATTTGAAGTGAATAATTAATTTGCAACTAAAGGTATTGGAATTGAATGTTTGTTGTGTAAAACAGTAACTGAAAAGAAAAATGATTGGATCTGTAAAAAGACAATTATTGTAACCAGAATCAGTGTCATGAACTATGTATAGATGTTGTATGTAATGACGAATTGTGTATCTGCCTTGTATAATTGTAGAAGAAATTATGGTTGATTGATTGAAATCTATTCCTGTTGGTATAAGGTGTACATACTACCAGGTTAACATCATGAAGGATTCAATCAATTTTAATTATGTAAAGTTAAGTGAATCCTGGGGAGGGGTTATAACAGCCCTCAAACCTAAAATTAAATGGAAATGGATTTTAAAAAGTCTTGGTAGTAAGTTGAGTTTGGTTGAATATGATCTGGTATGTTTGATTTGCAATTTCCTGTAAATCAATGTATATAGATTTTGTTTTATGAAAAGAAATTATTTAATTCCAAGTATTAATGCAAGTTACGATGTATAAAGAACAATTTGCTGCAGTTAAAAATAATGTCTGTGAATAATTTTGTGTTTAGGTATCTTTAATTACCATTTCTGACCATTTTTTAATGATGTTAAGTGATTATGTGTTAATTCTGATTGTTTTTTATTAAAGAATAATTATTAATTTAACAAACAACTGTGGAAGAGATGGCCTACAATAATCACATATTTTTTAAATATGTTTCGATTGTTTAAGTATTGTTAATGTTCCAGAAATATCTGGCAGAAGTCTTTGAAATGGTCTTGAAATTTCGATATAGCCTATATAAAGAAATCAGCAGAAGGACAGTAGTAGCTTATACAGATTCAATTTGCGACTGCCAAGGACTGCTTTAGTAGTATTGTCTGTGGAAGTAGTGTTGTATGCAATCTCTGGATTGGATAAATGTATGTAACCTTTATCGTCGACATCGTGTTTGGAAATAAAAACACGTCTAAACTGAAATACAATGTGGAATATTTAATTACCACATTGATTAAACCACGAACAATCTGACAATAGAGTTATTCTGCATAACGTTTTGCAAAATCTAACCAATCTTTCATAATCTTTAACATAGGAAAAAATAAATGATAACACGATGTAATGAAAGTTATTGATGCAGGTTCACAAGTAGATGCAATTTTTTTAGATTTTCAGAAAGCCTTTGACTCTGTGCCACACAACCGCCTTTTAGCGAAACTACGAGCGTACGGTATATCGGATCAGCTTTGCGAATGGATAAAGGATTTTCTAACTGGTCGATCGCAGTATGTCGTTGTTGAAGGAGAAAGTTCTTCTAATCTAGATGTCACATCGGGTGTACCTCAAGGAGGTGTAATAGGATCACTTCTTTTTTTAATTTTTTTAAACGATCTCGGAGACAAAGTGAAAAGCCTTTTTAGATTGTTTGCTGATGATGCGGTTATTTACAGGGAAGTAAGGAATTTGGCCGATTGTTTAGCAATTCAGCGTGATCTGGATGTTATTTTGGCATGGTGCGCTGAGTGGCAACTCACACTAAATTGTAAAAAGTGTAAGACAATGAGCATAACTAACAAAAAGAATCCAATTGTTCAGAAATACGAGGTAAACAGTTCAGTTATTGATGTGGTCGATTCTATGAAATAATTGGGAGTAACAGTACAAAGTAACATGAAATGGGACTTACATATTAATACGTTGGTAGGTAGAGCTAATTCTAGGCTGCGGTTCCTAGGTCGAATTTTGAAAAATTGTAATGAACAAACAAAGGAGATAGCGTACAAATCTCTTGTGCGTCCACATTTGGACTATTGTTGTGCCATTTGGGATCCGTTTCGTAAGGGGCTGATTGAGAGTACAGAGAAAGTACAGAGAAGAGCCGCTCGATTCGTGACCGCTTGCTACAGTCATTATGAAAGCGTTACAGAACTGATTAGTAAACTAGGCTGGGAGTCTCTGGAAGATAGACGACGCACGTTTCGTATAAATTTATTTGTAAACATGTGTACTCCCACTTTCAATTACGAGTGTAGTGAAATACTTCGTCCACCAACCTATTTGGGTCGGCATGACAGGAAAGATAAAATTAGAGAAATAAGGTGCCGCACTGATTCTTATATGAATTCCTTTTTTACTCGTACCATTAGGGATTGGAATGCACAACAAAGAGATTAGGTTTGGTGCTGAGCACCCTCTGCCACCAACAGTTTTGTGATTTGCAGAGTATATATCTAGATGTAGATTCCAGAGGTGTTGGCATCAAGACTATGACGTGTAACCACGTGTTGCACCACGTTTGAATTTCTGGTGACTGTACGTGCCTGGTACGGCCT
>CM061918.1:15696742-15731742 GCA_031002005.1 Vandiemenella viatica
AAAATCAGTTCAGATCAATAGTAAAGCATTCGTTTATTCAACTGTTGATTTGAATAACACCCTTACTCTGTGCATCAGAACTTAGCAGGATCAATTAAGTGAAACGAGTATGTGCAAAATGTGTCGAGGATGTTTTATGATTTATTGGTGGGTGAATGAGGAAGGATTAAGGCACCAGTGTTTGAAGAAATATCATAGCATATATCTGAAGCTTGTTGGCACTTGTTGGCATTTCACATCCTTGCCCCCCCCCCCCGTTTTTACCTGATTCATCACTTAATATACATTTATTGCCTTACACGTTATGAAATTCCATGCCAAAGCATGTATATCTTTAAACGTTGCTAATGTTTATGAGTTGAGAAATGTTTTTATGTGGGTGGCACATACTCACTTTCAAAAGAAAAGATTCAAAACATACGAAGGCCTAACGTGGTCCGAGGTGACTTAAACGAGCATTCATACTGGATTGAGGGGAGGAAACAGTCAGACAGTCAGATGAACAATTTTAATATCACGATCGTCTCTTGTCTTTGAGCTCAACATATTACTCTATACATAAAAACACACCCACACTCATTAAAGGATAAGTTTTAAGATGGATTTTGGCAGGTATAATGCAAATGGATGTAGGTATAGTGAGAACAATACCTGACGTGGAGATGTACACACTTTTTCTATAGTTTCATTAACCTTGGAACCAGAAAAAACCCATGAGTAACAGCTACCAGGTACCAAACTGTTCACATTAGCATTGCCTCGCCACTCACACACATCAGCCATCGTTACCATCTAGTAGCATGTGCACAAGTACGAAACTGTTCACATCAACATCATCTCATATCACCCACATAACAACAAGCCATCCAGTAATATGGGCCCCCTAGTATCACAAAGGCATGAGTAGATGCAGGAGTATTACTTAACACAGGCTGCAATGCAATACTTTGGTTCCTCACTCACAGTTGCATACGTCACAAAACACACTCACACACGCACACACAAACACACACATAAGTGATGGAAATGAACTACACATCCTACATGTGGGCAGACGAGTGAAAGAAAGATATCACCATATTTACACTTTAGCAGCCTTCCCTTGCGCACTACAAGTCCAAAAACTGTGGACACCATATTACAACACTACTTACAATCTATGGTCTGACTGTGGGTTTATAACACAAGTTATTCGATTCTCTGGTACATCCACTCATCATGATTTTTGCGACGAAGGATATATAGTGAACAACCTGAGAAAAAAAGTTTGTACCCCAAACCTAACGGCAGCAAACTGTAAACAGAACAGTGAAATGGAAGAGTGCTTGGATTACTGAAATCACTTCAGACTAATACAGGGAAAGAGACCTTCAAAAGTTCATGGCGAATTCCTCACCGTTCCTTGCCATACATCCTTACTCACCTCTAATGACGATGGCATCGACGAGGCACAAAGCCCGAAAAAAATCCTGATATGCTGGAAATACTAGAATTTTTGATAGTCGTTGAAAATTCACATGTGTAGCGACAGCAGTGAGCAAGTAATAATACACGGTAGACTGGGAAGTCAAAGCAGCCGCGACAAACACTTACTTTAAAAATTCATTCAGAGACAAAGGTATGGAAAAAACACAGCGCACACGATAAAGTTATCATAATGCTCATAGCTAACTGATAATTTCATGGTCATCAAACAGACATCATAACCCACTTTTTCATAGCAGATTTCCACACATTGACAAGTATCCAAAACGTCACCATAGGTACAGACACTAGTTCTATTACGCCGAAGATAGCACACACGCTTGAACCGTCGTAAATTTTTAGGTCATTCGTATATAAAAGCGGGTGTTTGGATATTTTATCCACTCAGGCCTCATCACCTAAAGTCTAGTGCCATATTGTGGTCTTGGTCAAGTTAGGATCCGGACCCCACCCAGGATTATTCTACCAATATCCATTATAACATCATTATGCGCCATATACAGCCCCCAACACTTTCTATCTTCCAATGACATCCAGCCCAGCTCCTTTATTATGTCACTTGTTGAAAGTTTTCCACTAATAAATCTCGCTGCCCGCCTTTACACCCTGCGAAAAAAAAATGTGGACTCCATACTACACCACAATATTCAAGTCCTTCGCTTCTCTGGAACACCCCGTCGGCACCCTCTCCATTAAATGTTTTTTTTACCCCGAAGTGCATATAGTGAAAAACGTGAGAAACACTTTCGTATGCCAACACAAACAGCAATAAACTGTAAACAGCACAGTGAAATGGGAGAATGCCTAAGCCCTGGAACAATCGTTAGAAGCACACATTCATGGTGAGTATAATCCTATAACCATATATTTTAGACTCAAACCCACACATGAATCACGCACACACGCACATTTCCATGCCCAAAACAAGCTCGACACTTCAATCAGCACCAAGATATAACTCCCACAGAGGAAGAAGACACACACACACATACATTAGTGGAGGAAAGAACTGCACATCCTACATCCAGACAAACGAGTTAAAGGAAAGTCTGACCATATTTACACATACATACGCAGAGAGAGACATACACAGAAAGAAGCATGCACACACACACACACACACACACACACACACACACACAGACACTAAGTAATGTATCACCATATTTTCACATCAATACCACCACGTGTATCCCACGCCTAAGCCTTTTCGGACATACAGTAATATGTGCCCTCAGGTACCATGAGTAGCAGTAGACACTTGGTCATCAGACAGATATCATAACTATCATATTCACACTAGGTCTCACCCACAAATCCATACGTCACCAGGCATAAGCACACACAAACATAAGTGTAGGATCAGCACATCCAGACAAACAAGTTGAAGAAAGGTATCACTATATTTACGCATACATACACAGAAAGACGCACACACACGTGCATTTCCAAGCATACAGCTAACTCGACATAATAACTAGCACAATCATGGCAACGAACAAAGTGGGACAGAACCCCCATGGCTCAAGACTGACCAAAAAATCATCAGACAGATGTGTTGGAGTGTGTGCAGAGGATGACATGTTTTCGCCATACACCTCAGTACTTATCTCATACCGAGTGTCCATCAACACATAGGTGGCCACTGATGGTGAAATCTCGATATGGAGTAGACTCCTATCACCATAATTAGATACACAACCACATAGGAACACACACACACACATATGTCCATGTATACACCACAATTCTATACATTACTATATACATACAAGTTACTAGAGGAAACGAACTCGAAACCCCATGACCAGACTGACGTGTTACAGGATGGGCAGAGGACAGCATGTCTTTTCAATACACCTCAATGCTCACCACACTCACCTGATTTCATGTGCGATCATTATAGGTGGCTACTGGAACGAAACTCTTGTATACAGAACCAATTATACTTTTTCCCTTTAAGAGTTGAATTCCAAAAAATACTTTTTTAAAATATGATGTTAACAAAGCTGAGACATTAATCCTCATAATCTTACTTGATTTTTCGATTTTGCCTATATATCCTGGAAGATAAATGACTCGAGGTACAGAAAACGCATTTTAGAAAATTCAAAATTTTTGCCCATTAAGGGTCGAATTACGAAAAATTCCTTTCTTAAAATATAATGTTACCACGGCGGAAACATTTGTCTTTAATATGATACCTCATTTATTTAAATCGGCTATATTTGAAAGGAGATAAATAGCTCCTGATACAAAAATGCGTTGTAGAAACATTTATACTTTTTCCCTTTAAGGGTTGAATTCCTAAAACATTCTTTCTGAAAATATGATGTCACAACGCTGAGACATTACTCCTCACAATCCTACATCAATTATTGATTTTGGTTAGATATCCATGGAGATAAATGGCTCGAGACACAAAAAACTCATTTTAGAAAAATTGACATTATTGCCCTTTAAGGGTCGAATTACGAAAAATTACTTTCTTAAAATACAATGTTACCACGGCGGAGACCTTAGTCTTTAATATGATACATCATTTACCCATGTCGGTTAGATATCAGGGGAGATAAATAGCTCGTGACACAAAAACGTATTTCAAAAATATTAATTCTTTTGACCTTTACGGATCGAATTCCGTAAAAGTTTTGTCGTAGTATATGTGGCAACTAAAGCGGAGATCTCACTCTTTAAAATGATACTTCATTGAACGATTTCAGATAGGTATCCAGGGAGATAAATGACTCGTAACACAGAAAACAGTATTTTAGTCATATTGAAATTTTTGCCCTTTAAGGGTCGAATTCCGACAACTTGCTTTCTTAAAATATGATGTGACCAAAATGGACACCATAAGCTTTAAAATGACACCTCATTAATTGACTTCGGTTAAGTATGAAGGAAGATACACGTTTGTGAAAAAAAAAAATACCTTATAGAAATAATCATATCTGAATGATTAAACAGGTATCACGCTAAAATTACCACTGCTATTGGGACGGTGTTTTGAACCTTTTAGAGCTAATTCAACGGATTAAAATTTGCGGAAGTAGCTTATGACTGAGGAACGCAGGAATAAATGAAACTGATTATGACACGAAACAAATATGGCGTCAGATCACTCTTTATTTAAAATGAGCACTCCTTTCAAGAAACACCGACAAAATATCACAACAATACCTGTTAAATACTATTTATTATTCAGTAAACTAACGGAATACCTGAATAAAACAAAAAAAAGCTTAACTAATATTTAACTTACTGTAAACACCATGAGTATAGAGAGGTTGACCTAAGACAAATACCTTTGGATTATATTCATTAATGTTCTTTGTTTTTGGCTATATTTACTCGGTTACTGAATTTTGATAATTGAAATTAAAGGGAATTCGTTACTCAAACCACTACATAATATTTTAACACTTCAATAAAAATAACAGAATGTGATATTTACGGTAAATATCTCTATGTTTAATATCGATATTATTTTTTTTTTTTGTATCATAATAACGGTGCCGCGACGATACAGTTCGAAAGCAAAGAATATAATTTCGTGTCGTCCCATGTCTAAGATACATTTATTTTTGGTTTAATATCCATCTTTTATCACGCGTGTTGAAAATTTCTAAACGGTACGCTCGTAAAGGACCGTCAGCGGTAATGTTTCTCGTTGCTTTAAATTTCTTATCTTTCATATATTATATTGTGTTAAAATAGAAATTTAAGAATTTTTTTTTTTGAACATTAGTATCAAAATCGCGTCTAAGCCAATAACTAAAAAAAAGTAAAGTTTTTTTTTTTTTTTTTTTTTTTTTTACATCTTCACGTTAATATTAGGTACTAGAATAAAAAGGTGAAGCATTCCATATATGCCTAGGGCCGTGCGCGCGAAGCAGCGGGCAAATGTTAGTGTATAAAACTGCCAAGTCTAGCAGGCAGAAGTAAACGATTCGATAGCTGATGATTGAATAAAGTCAAATTTAAATGGTCATGTAATGGCTTACAAGACATATATTCTCCCAATTTAAATGTGGTAATCCTGGTTAAATTTGTTTAAGTTTATTACACAGAAGAGACAAAAAAAAAAAAAAACAGGTACACCTGCCTAATATCATGTAGGCCCCCGTGAAGTAGTGCTAGAGGGAATTGAGACCATGCATCCTGCAGGGCTGTCCATATATCCGTAAGAGTACGAGGGGGTGGAGATCTATTCTGAATGACACGTTTCAAGACGTCCGAGATATGTTCAATAATGTTCATGTCTGGTGACTTTGGTGGCCAGCAGAGGTGTTTAAACTCAGACGAGTGTTCTTGGAGCCACTCTGTAGCAATTTTGAACGTGTGGGGGGTGGCATTGTCCTGCTGGAATTGCCCAAGCGTTGGAATACACAATCGACAAGAACGGATGCAGTGATCATCCATACGTACGTGTTATCTGTCGGAGTCGTATCGAGACATAACAGGATTCCCCACACCATTTTAGAGCCTCCACCAGCTTGAACAGTCCCCCGCTGACATGCAAGGTCCATGAATTCGTGAGGTTGTCTCCGTACCCATACACGTCCATCCGCTCGATACAATTGGAAAAGAGACTCGTCAGACAAGCCAACATGTTTCCAATCATCAACAGTCCAATGTAGTCCAGTCATTTAAACTTAAATTAGGTAAGAATCTTGGAATTCGAGATACCCAGCTGTAAGTCTGTAAATACTTGTATATTGGCACCCTAAAAGTTGTCTCAAAACCTACATATGGTAGGGTGTACGCAACTATTACATTTCAAGGTCAAAGGTCACAAAAATAGTTTTTTTTGCAATTTTTTTGTAAATTTCTCATTTCCTATAGTTTTTTTGCTATTTGTATTTATTATAAATATCGTAGAATACAAAATTCTCTACAAATTTTGTTTAAATTTTTTTTTTTTATACGGTGAACCGTTTTCGAGATAGAGGGCGGAGAGCGCGCGGTCACAGCATCACTTCAGGTCAACCGGTGCCTCCGGTCGAAAACGCGCCATATACAGTTGATGAACTATCGATAAATCAATGATTATAAATATTTGTCAATTTTTATTAACTATTACATTATATTTTATCATTTTCTTCATGCATTAAATCTATATGTATTCAATAATACTGATAACCGTTTCCTAAAATTAAAAAATAATTAAGGGTAAAAATTATATTCCCATTTACACTAATGACATTTTAAATAGAAAATAATTAAGTGCATCTTCTTTAAAATCTATAAATTTTAAAATCCTTCCACTACGTCAAAAATTATACCTGGGAATTATACGGGCCCCTATTATACACTACGGACCTTACTATTTATAGCCAGTAGGGACAGATGTTCAATTGTATTGTATAGTTACGACCGTCTTCTCTTTCTTTCAGTTTGAATCGTATCTTGGTAACTACGGACCTACAATTTCAAGAACTATGACTGATTTGTGTTTTCTATGTAATAAGTCAGATTCGGGAGGTGAATCGCTTATTGAAGTAGTGCGCGGTATGAAATCTCTACGAACTGCAAGTGTCGAACGAAACGACGGAAAAATTGATTATTTAAAATCAGTAACCTCTGTTAAAGTGCATGAAAAGTGCCGAAGTGTTTACATTAATAAATTAATTAATACTGAATAAAAAGTGGATAGGTTAGGAAAATAATGATAAAATATAATATAATAGTTAATAAAAATTGACAAATATTTATAATCATTGATTTATCGATAGATCATCAACTGTATATGGCGCGTTTTCAACCGGAGGCACCGGTTGACCTGAAGTGATGCTGTGACCGCGCGCTCTCCGCACTCGAAAACGGTTTACCATATAAAAAAAAATTTAAACAAAATTTGTAGAGAATTTTGTATTCCACAATATTGATAATAAATACAAATAGCAAAAAACCCATATGAAATGAGATATTTACAAAAAAAGCGCAAAAAACCGATTTTTGTGACCTTTGATCTTGAAATTTAATAGTTGCGTACACCCTACCATATGTAGGTTTTGAGACAACTTTTAGGGTGTCAATATACAAGTATTTACAGACTTACAGCTGGGTATCTCGAATTCCGAGGTGAACTTACTATAATGACTGGACTAATGTCGGTGTTGACGGGCCCAAGCGAGGCGTAAAGCTTTGTGTTGTGGTCTCAGCACGAGTGGGCCGTCATTGAATGGTTCGCACGCTGACACTTATTGCAGGCCCAACATTGAAATCCGCAGGAATTTACGGAAGTGTTGCACTTCTGTCACATTGAACGACTATCTTCAGTCGTCGTTGGTCCCGTTCTTGCAGGACCTTTTTCCGGCCGCAGCGATATCGGAGATTTGATATTTGATAATCTTGTTGTAGGCCATGTTCCGCAGTTGTTGCATAAATATTTTTGAATAAAAATCCGTCTTCTAACAACTGTTTTTTATTGAGTTGTATCTACCAGACGCGTTTCGCCCTTCTGGAGTGGGGCATCGTCAGTGGCTATAAATAATATAATATTATCATCATATTTTTGTATGTGAATTATGTACATTAATTATATACATATGTTCATGCTTTAAAATTTTAACGTCTGTATGTTCAATCTGCTATAATTATTCTATATATTGTTTTATAGTATCCGTGTTCAAACATAAATTCACTTCTTAATACTAAATTATCTGTATGGTTACAATCTTTATGTACATAAACTCTACTTACTAAAAATTGTTGCAGCTAGCACATGTCAGTCTGGAACAGCACCTTCCGCAATTTTCTGCACCGTTGTTTCTTGCTACACGTTAGCATTATTGCTCAGTGTATAATTTGCTGTTAAACTGCACTTTTTAACTACATCAACTAGTTATTGTGTCTACAGCGATGTGTTTATTATGTATGTACAGTGGTACCAACCTATTTCTGTTGATTATTGCTTTGTTCAGTCTTTGTTAAATTATATCTTTTTTTGTGATTATCTTATCTATTATTTGTGATTTCTGAGTAATTGTGTTGGTTTTCATGTGTTGTGGTGTTTTATATTGCTTTGTATAGTGTTTTGTTTGTTAAATTTGTGAATTCATTTAGGACCGTTTTTCCATGTGTGATGGCTTTATGAATTTGATAACTTTCTTGCACTGTTAATAATTGTTTCTTGTGGTTGTTGATTTTTAGAATTTTCATATCTGTTTGTATAGTTGTGGGTGGGTGATTGTTATCTAATAAATGCTCGGCATATGTGGAATGGTTTGTGCATTTTATGACTCTGATGTGTTCTTTGTACCTAGTATTGAAGTTCCTAGCTGTTTGACCTATATATATTGCTTGGCACTGTCGGCAAGTCAGTTGGTATATTCCTGACTGTTGGAATTGGTCAGTTTCAGTGTTGGTTTTTAGATGGTTATGTAGTGTGTTATTTGTTCTAAGTGCTATTTGAAAACCTTGTTTTTTGAATATATTGCTTATCCAGAAGGATTGTTCTGTCGTCAGTTGACAGTGTTTTCGATTCGCAGTGCAATGTACGCCTAACTTAACGAGGTAATCCTATAGGAAACCTACAGCTTAACGTGTAATCCGAACCTCGGAAGCATTCTGACATCAATCTGTGGCAGAGGTGAAGATCGGGTTAGTGGCCTTTAAAATCCTTGCACAGACCAAAATATTGATCTCCACTCAGATGCCTCAACCACTGAGCTACCACAACGTGCTATTAATAATGGTAATAGAGCGGAAATGAAAGCATGATGAATGGTAGAATGTTATTAAGTTATAATAAATTCGTAATAATTTAAAAATTGGTCAAAAATCAAATTTATTATCATTTTGGATTGTCTCAGCTTATCACTGTTATCATCTAGAATTGTGTCTAATTTATCCACTACCTTGGTAGCAACTTCCTCGAGGTAGAAGAACAATTCCTCTCCATCTGTTTCAGTCTTAGGAATGTTCTAAAGTGATAGGTCAGCAGTTTTTGCAAGGAGATAACAATGAAATCTTGATTTGCGACAGCTGCATGGTGGAGTGCATATTTCTTTGCAGGAAAATGATACAGGCTTCCGAATAAAATCAGGTGCAGCGTCTTGCATTGTAATTGGAATAAGTCTTAACGAGCCTTTCAATCATCCCTACGGCAATGGGTAAGTTTCTTGACCTAGCCATGAAACTACTTGGTGGTACGTGCGTATTGAGTGAAACGTTGCCGCATCTAATGTTGGTGGCACCATAACATCCCATGTCTGAAAGCTTTTTTTTTCAGATTTCTTATCTGAGGCTTCCAATTGCACCGTTCCAAGATGATATGTTCCCCTGCCTGTTCTCCAGACACTAGTCTCTGAAGGTTATGAGTTCTGAGAATTTATCATACATGTTACTTTTAGATGTGGTTTGTATTGAAAGATACAGCAGAATTATTCCTTCCCACAGCTGAAAAATGCTGATATTTTATCACAACCAGTAAATTTATGGATGAAGAGGATATGTGTGTTTTCAAACAGTCTAGGCAATAGCCACTGAAACCCACCAGAAGGCAGAAAATTCGACATGGAGCAGCCATATAGATTGCTTATGTAGAAGTACTTTATAAAATCTTATGGCGCCTCGCAGTTGTACTACGGCATGTACCGGTTATTTGCATTGGTATAGCTGTGGACACACTGCCAAATATCTCCGCGAAATCCTCGTCCGAAAAGGAGCAGAATGTCGACATCTGTCCGAAGTTCCAGGTGGAAAAGCGTGCTCCTTAACATATCCTGCCACGAAAGGCCTGGGAAGTGAAGGAGTGGGTGGAGTCCAGGGTGTACATCTAAAACCATATACTCCACAATTTTTCAGATAGATCTGCAAGTAGGAGCACACTGCGGAAGTACAGACTTTCATATTACCTTAAAGTCTTGATCTGTAAAACCCACAATTCTTGTGTCGCGTGCTCGTCATCTTTATCAGAAATTTCTTACTATTACAACGAAAAGTAAAAGTTTGAATTTGAAGGAAGTGAAGCATCAGTGAGATCCTCCCAAGAATCCAAATACTAGTAGGGGAAGACATGCTTACGTTTAACTAACAGGATCTTCTCGGGGTCTAAGAAATGAGGCGCAGGTAATGCGCATATCACCATCCTTAAGGGTCCTAACCAGTTGATCTAATGGGTCCTGCATGAAAAGATACGAGTCCAGATATCTTAAAGTGATTGAAGTTGATTCAATCTTTTCAGAAAAAATAACATTCCGTGTTGATAGTGAGCACATCCATCCACTCACGGTCGAGGTATGATAAGCCTATAACTACAAAATGTGCAGCATACTTAGAAATGTTGTGAAAGATAATGGATATGTACCTTTGATTTTTAAACTGCAAATTGCAGTCATTATTTGTAGCCCCCTAAAATTACCTCTGATATGACAATGATCGAGTACCTTTACGTTCTCCATTACAATGTCTTTCTCACAGATATAGGGGTAATGTAGCATTAGTAAACTTGGCTTCTTGCTCATCTCTCATTACAAGAGGAGTACACCTCTTATAAATGTTATCAACTTTTATAGCAAGTTTGAAGAGTTCACTAACAAGCGAGTTCTCGGGATTTACGCCAGAAATGGAGTTGAAACGCAACAGACTAGATACGTCTTGATAAACGGACTGATAATGCGAAGCCAAAGACACATGTTCCTGGACTCTGGTAGTGTTGAAGGCGATGTGTGGAGAACTGCACGAATAGTAAGGTTGTAATAAACTTTCTAAATCAGCGTAAACGATTACGGGTATAAGCTGTAGGTGTGTACTTTAAGATATTATCGTCGTATCCAGGTAAATCTGCGATGGCAGGATCATATCTTACACAATCGATCTCGTGGCGTTCCAGGATATCTTTGCGCCAGAAATATTGCAGACTTCTGGAACAAAGAAACATTGCACCATGAGGGTTTCCTAATGAAGAACTAACTATCCCTGACAATCTGTGAACCCAACAATAATATATTTTTTCAGTAATGTCAATAATCATCAACATGTTTATCTGGTAACCGCGGTTGTCTGCCGTGATGGAGGGCTCCCAAAACTACATGTTTGCTATTAACTACATCCTGACCGAAAAGATTAACTGAGTAGTCTGTATTTTGCCTTTTGAATTTAGAAATGTCTGAGATTTTAATGGGAAACTCAATAACTGAAAAATCGAGGGTGTAATGTGAACGTACATTCTTATAAATTCTAACTCTTTCCATGTGTTTCTTAAGTGCCAACAATTGTGCGAAGTTTTTCTTCCAAAAGATCATAGCAAACATCAATGTATTTTTAAGTTTCAAGAAACAAAGAATTTTGGATAATGCCAGAATAAATTATACATTAAAAGCTACTCTCCCTGTGTTAAAGGATTAGACTGCTTCGTGTAGGCTGCTTGATGCTGCCGTATTATGGGTATATGCTGCGGGATGACTACTACTGGATGCAGGGGTCAACCCCTATGTAGATGTGGTGGCGAGTGTTCGGCCAGGTGTTGCGATAGGCCGGTGAGGGTAGATGATAGACCTACCTGGCCTTACAATGTCTGCCATTGCCGCGGCGATTGGTCTGCTAGGTCTCGCAGCAACTTGCGATTTCCATGGTTGCCACATTGTTGGTGATTCTGGTTCATTTCTGCTCACTTCTGCAGGTTCATTCCTGTTTGCGGTGGCGGCTGATCCCTGTAAACCGGAACCTGAAACAGAAAAATATAAAAAAATTATTATCATGAAAATAACATTAATAATAATAATATACACAAAATAATTCCATAACATTAAGAATGCAATGACGTTATAACATATGTAGCAATTACGTAAATACCATTAGACCTATGGTTCCACTATTTAGGTGGATGTGGTAGATTAGATGCTGGCGGTGGTGTCATTGCTGCCGTTGGTGGTGTCACGCAGCATGCTGCTGTGGCTCTGAAACAGTATCCGGTGAAGCATGGATCGCTACAGGTAGCGGTATAATTCAACTATGTGGTAATGGCGTTAGTGGCAACCTGGAAGACGGCAGACATTCTTGAAATCCCGAAGCCTCTACACTCCAGCGAACCTCAAACAAAAATTGTTTTGAGTAACATAAAAAAAAATTCATAATATCATATAACATAGTAAAAATGTTAGTACTTACCAGTAGCTGTATTTGTTTGTCTTTTGGAGCAAGACAGTAGTGGAGTTCCGCTCCGTTTGTTTAGCTGCGGATAAGAACTATGTGGCATATCTGAAACAGAAAAACAGTACATATACTAGTATAAATATATATATACAATGAAAAATTTTTCGAGATAAAACAGATTAGTACTCACATTATCAGATATACTTCCCCAACTCCGAGATTGTTGGAGACAAAAGAGAAATGAAATAGAAAAAAACTTGATAATAATAATTACAAGTTAATACAGGTGACTACTCACCACCAAACAAATCAATTTTTGGAATTTCCAATAGATCTTTCAAGTCCTATAAATGAAAATAATGATATAGCTAGAAAAATTAACATTACTGAGCTGTTTAATGAGCAATCACTAATAAACTTCTTGTGAGTGGTTTACTAGTATTATTTATCTTACCTTCCTTGTTGAAAATAAGTTCTTGGGACATGGTGAGCTATAGTCAGATAAGACACGAGAGCCGAGGTCACACGATGGCAGCGAAACGTTCATGTCAAAATCAATGCGAAATTGAGGATTGAGGCGAAGCAAGCGTTCCTTATACCCAGCAGTGCTGTAACAGTCGAGAAGATACAAACCTGCAGCACGATGTGTCACCTGCATGCGTGTTGTTCATATGGTAAATTATTATTAAAACCTGGGCGCTTGACCATTTGTCGATGTCATACGGGCAGCACTCAAAGGAACTGGCAAGGTAACGATAAAACTTTGAATAGTGCGTGTGGCCCTTTGTTCAGAAAATTAAATGAGGTGAGCCCTAAGGCAATTCGTTACGGTGCGATCTTTGAAGTGGAGATAAATGAGGCGCGTGTCCTAAAGTAATACGTTATGCTGTAGCCACCTGCCGTTCATGTGTGTGGTATTTGTTGGAAAAATAAACGATGCAGGAAGCAGCTATAAATTCTAAGATTTTTCTATTGAGTCTAGTATGTGCTCGTTTAATAATTGATGGTTGTCGTTATCAAGCACTCTGGAAAGTGCCAGGTTCTTCCAAAAACGTCGGTGTTCTCTGGCCTGCTGATAATAGTAGGTAGAAACATAAGGGAACACGCAGCACTGGTGCTGAAAATAAATGACCACCCCTACACTAACCATTCTTCCTGAACCGTGTGAGTCCCAGTCTTTTATTTTCAAAGGAAACCACTCTCTCGAAATGATTTGCAGGCCCATGTGAAAAGGACCTGTTGCGTCGACTCGCAGTCCATTTATCAAAATAGTTCACATTTTCAACAAAAACACAAAATTAAAATTTTCGAACGCCCGAAGTTTGTCAAAATTGGCCAGTTAATAAGGTTGTTATGGGGAAATAGAGTTGACAGTGTGTTTCAGTTTTGATATTAAATCCCCTCAGAGCGTTCACAAATGGCTATACCATCGCGTTTGCACCGGGAGGAGTGAACGTTACAGAGCGGCTGGGTCTCCGTGCTGGGATACTTTCACTGTTGGGCTGTGAACGGCTGTATTCACCGCCGCGCCGCCTTACTATGTCTGTGTTCTTAGCGATAAAAACTAGAATTCTGTAGCGCCTTATAATTGGTGAACTGTATCAGGCATTCAATTGGTACTTGTTGCATTTTATTGGCCGTGAAGAATACTATTTAACTAAAATATCTGACTGATGTTTAATTGTATAGGTAATATCTGTCAATATATTTTAAGGAATATAGGATTTCACGCTGGTAATGTCAAACCTTTTACCTCAGCATTCCCGTCAGTAAAATATATTTTATTCACGTGCATCTGTCCAAACTATACCATTCATGTGAACTGTGAACTGAATACCGTAAAATAGAGGATTCGTGACACTTTTAGTGCAAGGTGTGAGGTTCTACTTCCAGACATTGAGAAATAAAAATAATTATACGATTTTTAATGCAATTTATGAATGTACAGTAGAGTACAAGTAATGCTCTCGGGTGACTAGCCGAGTTATAGGAGTGTTATAATAGTCACACAATATTTCGGCACTCTGAATCGTTGGCGCCATCTTCCGGTGAAGTGAGGTCAGGAACATGCGAAGCTGCTGAGCTAGACCAGATTCCCGCTGCTAACCTCTGATTGGTCGGCTGTGGAACCAGTCGTAGCAGGGGTCAAATCTCGATGCGGCTTGAATCGATGCCAAGGTGGAGTTACAGCTAGATTTGATGTCCTTTTTCACATGACATATAGCGGATGGGCTTAAAATCACCGCTCCTTCGAAGAAGATATCCGAAAACAAAGCCTTCACGATAAATTGTTTGTCCAACTGATGGGTCAACACAAATCCGTTGCGGGCCTCATATTGAGCCATGCTGCCACGTGATTGGTCAGATTTGTAACCAATGGTAGCCGGGGTCCTGCCTCGTAGTAACTCATCGTTCGGTAGAAGGAAAAGTCAGAAGGCAAAAACTTACCCATAAGCTGATCATTAATGCCAGAGCAACAAATTGCTCGCTTATGTTACTACCGAACTTTCCGTTGATCTGGACGCGCCGTGTAATGCGTCTCGGTCGCGCTGTCGACGTATAGTATTGATGATTGGCGTCCAGGCTTCACTCAGCTGGTACCCGCTGTCGTGGTTGACGAGGTTAGACGCGAGACGAATTTCTACTGCTTCTGTAAGGATGCTATTCCAGAAGCTACCAGTATGCGCCAGTACTCTGGTATTTTCGAAATCAAAACCATGGCCATGTTCTAGACTGTGTTCCGCCACCGCAGACTTTTCTTTCTGCCCCAGACGAACGTGTCGTGCATGTTCTAGGCAACGTTGGTGAACACACCGCACCGTCTGGCCATTGTAGCTCTTTCCACACTCGCAACTAATGCTATATACCCCAGGTGTCCGCAAAACAAGGTCATCGTTGGGGGAGCGCAAGATGTTCTTCACCTTCGGTGGTGGCAGGAAAATGGTCTTGATTCCACTTTTTGCTAGAATATATAAAATATATAATTACGAAGTCTTTCTCGGCGTTGACAATACAAGTAATGCTGAAAGACACATCCTATCGCAAGATTGCACGGGATCCTACCAACGCCGTGGTGAGAAAAACGACAGCTCTTCTTAAGAACTCAGGGCTGCCAGAAGACACAGTTAAACAACTACTACCCCGGGCTGCTGTTCCTCCAAGGCTCTATGGACTCCCCAAGATCCATAAAGAGGGTACCCCATTGCGGCCAATAGTAAGTACCATCAGATCAGCTACATATTTGCTTGCCCGATATCTAACTGGGCTACTGACACCATTAGTGGGTAAAGGTCCTCATCACGTGACCAACTCTGCAAGATTTATAGACGTTATCAAAGAACTCCACCTGCAGCAACATGATTTATTAGTGAGTTTCGATGTGGTGTCACTGTTCACTAGGGTCCCTCTCACTGACACTCTGTGTCTACTGGAACAGCATTTTGAGCCTGCCATATTGGAGTTATTCCGGCACACACTCCAATCCTCGTATTTCTTGTATGACGGGGAGTATTACGAACAGGTTGATGGAGTGGCCATGGGCAGTCCTTTATCGCCAGTTATTGCTGATTTCTTCATGGAGAACTTTGAAGACAAGGCACTAGCAAGCGCTCCTATAAAGCCCACCGCTTTCTTCCGATACGTAGATGATACCTTTGTGGTCTGGCAACACGGCAGAGACAACCTTGAAGCCTTTCTCCATCATCTTAACAGCAGAAACGAAAACATCAAGTTTACGATGGAGGTGGAAGAAGAAGGCCGGCTGCCTTTCTTAGACATTCTAATAGAAAGGAAACCTGACGGGTCTCTGGGACATTCTGTGTACAGAAAACCTACGCACACAGACCTATACCTGAACGCGCGTAGCCATCACCATCCGGCACATCGCAAGACGGTACTCAGCACGCTTGTACATAGGGCGCGAGCGATATGCGATTCGGACAGTCTACCCGATGAATTGAGTCATCTGCGTCAGACCTTTCGACGCAACGGGTACACTGATTATCAGATAAGACAGGCATTCCGAGAGCCGACACGTAGTATCAACAACACCAAGAAAGAGCCACCTGATCGTCTCGCCTTCTTGCCGTACTCTGGCGCCACAACGTCCAAGATAGGACGGATTCTAGCAAAAAGTGGAATCAAGACCATTTTCCTGCCACCACCGAAGGTGAAGAACATCTTGCGCTCCCCCAAGGATGACCTTGTTTTGCGGACACCTGGGGTATATAGCATTAGTTGCGAGTGTGGAAAGAGCTACATTGGCCAGACGGTGCGGTGTGTTCACCAACGTTGCCTAGAACATGCACGACACGTTCGTCTGGGGCAGAAAGAAAAGTCTGCGGTGGCGGAACACAGTCTAGAACATGGCCATGGTTTTGATTTCGAAAATACCAGAGTACTGGCGCATACTGCTAGCTTCTGGAATAGCATCCTTACAGAAGCAGTAGAAATTCGTCTCGCGTCTAACCCCGTCAACCGCGACAGCGGGTACCAGCTGAGTGAAGCCTGGACGCCAATCATCAATACTATACGTCGATAGCGCGACCGAGACGCATTACACGGCGCGTCCAGATCAACGGAAAGTTCGGTAGTAACATAAGCGAGCAATTTGTTGCTCTGGCATTAATGATCAGCTTATGGGTAAGTTTTTGCCTTCTGACTTTTCCGCCTAGGCATTAGTCATCTGGGAATGCTTTGGTCCCAGAGTGCGGGGAAGTTCTTGCGGATGACGCATCTCCTTCCAGATGTTATGGTTGTCATTTTTATTTGTCTGTCATTGTGGGATTTGCCAGATCCTGTTGTTTAACTTTCATTGGAAGTGTTTTCCGGCTGTCATTATTGGATTATCCTATCCTGTTGCTGCGCGAGATCTTGTGGGGCGTCCTCGTCCTTTGCCAGTTTGACTGGCCATCTTGTGGTAGCTTTATATTGCACATGAGTGCCCAGCTGTTGAATCAGCGGATTAGTGTGTTGGGGGCATTGTGTGTAGAGCGTTTTTGCTGCTTTTTTGAATCGTTCTTTTAGTAATGGTAAGCCGCTTATTTGATGGAGCAGCGCTGTTGGGGTGTCTATAGGTAGCTTGTAGGCGTACCTTATTGCCCGGTTTTGAACACGCTGAAGGGGTTTGATGTTGCTGGGAGCAGCATTGCCCCACACCGTAGCAGCATATTCGAGGATAGGCCTAATTGTAGCTGTATAGAGGGTGATGGCGGTCCGTGGATGAAGAGGCGAGGCCGGGTTGAGAATTGGATAGAGTTGTCGCATCCTGCCCATGGCTTTTGTGTGTACACTCTTGATATGTTCTTTCCAGGTCAGCCTTTTATCTAAGGTGACACCTAGATAACGAGCAGTGGTGGACCATTTTATGTCTTCGCCACGTATCTTGATATTGTGAAGGGGCGGGACCTTTCTTCTGGTAATTATTATAGCCTGGCTCTTAACTGCATTAAATGCTAGACGCCATTTCTTCGCCCATAATTCAATTTGGTCGCATCCTCTTTGGAGCTTGGTCACGGCGTGTGTTGCCCTGATACTCTTGGTATATAGGGCAGTATCATCGGCGTAGAATGCACTCAGTGTCTGGTCTGTCTTAGGTATATCAGCCGTATAGAGATTGTAGAGGACAGGTCCGAGGACGGAACCCTGCGGGACACCAGCTTTAATTGTTTTAATAGAGGAGATTGCATCTTCCGTGATAACGCGGAAGGTGCGTCCGGCCAAGTAGTTTTTGATGAGTCTAACGTGAGACAGGGGAAACCTCTGCAGTATTAGCTTGTAAAGTAGGCCCTCGTGCCAGACCGAATCAAACGCACGGCTTATGTCAAGTAGGACTGCTCCGAAGTATTCTTTCTTCTCAAGGGCACTCATTGCATATTCCACAAGTCGAAGTAGTTGCTGCGGGGTTGAGTGTTGATTTCTGAAGCCGAACTGTTCATTAGGGAGAAGTCTCGCAGAGTTAATATGTTGGAGTAGCCGTTTGAGATAAACTTTTTCAAAAATTTTGGATAGAGTCGGTAGGAGGCTGATCGGTCTATATGATTTTGGTGATCTTTTGTCTTTACCTGGTTTTGGTACCGGAACAATTTCAGCATGCTTCCACATTTTTGGAAATTCACCAGTGCGCAAGATATTGTTGAATGTTAGTGTGATGTAGGTGATTACTTGAGGCGGTAGATGACGGAGAAGTAGTCCACCTATTTGGTCGTGGCCAGCGGCTTTGTTGGTGGCAACGCGTCGTAGCAGGTTAGTTACCTCTTCTTCAGTGGTGGGTTCGATGATATCTTCATTGTGAGCTGTGGCATTTAGGTGGTGTTCAAGCTCCTGATTGACTAGATGTATGTGATTATCATCGCGGGGATCTTCTATTGGGCAAAAGTTTTCTTCAAATGCCTCAGCTAGCGCGTCCGCTTTAGCTACTGGTTCAGCGACAATGTTATTTCTGACAGTAAGTGGTGGCATTCTTTTTCTTTGTTGTAGCATGCGCTTAGTGGTAGTCCAGATTGATCTGTCCTCGATTGAGAGAGTGGCAACCAGGCCTTCCCAGTCGCGCACCCGATGTTTGCTGACCTCAGCCTTGATTTCTCGTTGTAAACGATTAACTGTTCTTTTTGTAACCGGATCTCTCGTAATTTGCCATTCCCGCATGAGCTGGTTTTTTAATGTTATGGTGTGGCGGATGTTTGGTGGCAGTTGTTTGGATCGCGCTGGCTGAGTCTTAGATGGTGGAGTAGCATGATTTGCGGCAGCATTTATGAGGTCAGTAAGGGCAGTTATCGCAGCCCATGGTCCGGCTTCGTTAGGTGGCGGGATGTTGGTGATGTGTTCATTTAGGAATGTCTGGTAGGCAGTCCAGTTTGTGCGCCTCAGATCTCTGTGTCTGTTCTTCCGTAGAGGAGCTCCTACCGCCAGGTAGAAAATAACTGGAACATGGTCGGATGAGAGGGCTGTCTTAGTGGTTACAGCTATGTTGTGCTGTAGACCCTTGGTGATCCCGATGTCTAGTGTATCAGCGTAGGCTCTTCCTTTAAAGAACGTAGGTTCCGTTGGGCCCCAGGCCACTGCATCGTTTCTTTCTATTACACGTAGGAGGCGCCGGCCATTGGTGTTAGTTAGCCTTGAATTCCAAGCAGTGTGCTTGGCGTTGAGGTCGCCTGCTATCATTATATTGCCGGGCAGTCTTAATAGTGATTCCCACTCTGCCTCGTTTACATATCCATGAGGGGGTCTGTAGGCAGAGACAAGAAGCATTTTACCCACTGATGTTTCCATTGAAATGCCCGTGGCTTCTATTGTCGAAAGTGTAGGTAGAGTGATTTGATGGTGTTTAATGGCGTTTCTAACGTAAATGGCTGTACCGCCTCCAGCTGTCAACCTGTCGGAGCGGTAACAGGCGTAATTCGGTGCAGCAGCTTTTATGCCAGGTTTAAGGTGAGTTTCATTGACCAGACATATATCTATTTGTTCATCTCGGAGAAACTCCCTGAATTCGCCTAGTTGCCTACACAGGCCGTTGGCGTTCCATGTACAGATAACTAAATCATCTATTTTAGTTGCCATTATTATTAGATGGAGTGCCGTTATATGCGGTTTGGACCGCTGTCTGTACTGCGGCAGCTATCTGTCGCGGAATGTCTAGGATTGTGGCATTCATTGCACGAATGTCTGCAAGCATGGCATTCATGGTGTTCATGGCCTGTAGCATTATTTGTAACACGTTTTGCAGCATTACGTTATCCACTTGGTGTTGTTGTTGGTGGTGGTGATGTTGCTGCAGCTGTGGTTCATCGCTTTGAGTGTGGGATGGTACATCTGTTTCGTTGGTTCCACTGATGTTATTATTGGATGCAGTAGCGTCGGGTCGGTTTGGTGCCTTCCAGATAATGCTGCCGCATAGTTGGAGTGCTTTGCCTGCTGGGGAGCGGTGTGATGAGGTGCTGGTTGTAGGTCAGCATCTGCACCTATTGCCGGAGCTGGGGTTTCTGCTTCGTCTCCCTTCCTCTTCTTCTTCCTCAGAGCAGCTTGTGCAGCATTATGCTGCTTTTGCCGTTCTGTGTATCTACTAAATGCAGGGCACTTTCGGTAGCTTGCTACGTGAGAGCCACTGCAGTTAGTGCATTTTGGTGGGTGTTCACCTTTTTTGGTGGCACATTCGCTTGAGGCATGATCTCCGGCACACTTTACGCACTTAGGAGGCATGCCACAATGCCTCGAGACATGTCCAACGGCCTGGCATTTGAAGCATTGAGGCGGGCCCCTGGTGCTTCTAAGTTTCTCTACGGTAATTTTCAGGGCGCATAATGAGGTGAGCTTATATATGGCCCTGTTCTCCAGAGTGTCACGGAGGACAATCAGGTAAAGTGGAACCTCCTGATTAGTTTTTGGAGAGCGGAGGCGAACAACTGTTCTAGGTATAATGTTGCAGTCTTCCAGTTCCTCTTTGATGTTGTCCGGATGCATATTGAAGGGCATGCCTCTCAAGACAACCTTTATTGTCTTGTCAGGTTCAGTGGGAAATGTATAATAAGGTATTCCTTTAGTCGAAATGAGGTTAGTCACTTCAATGTATCCTTCTGTTGATTTGGTGGTAACTTTGTATAGGTCTCTGCCAGCTGGTTTGACTTCAAAAGCAGATTTAAGTGTATTCTTGAGGAGGCTGTATAATGAACGATAGTCTTCTTTATATTGGATTATGACAGGAGCCGGAGAGTTTTGTTTTATTGGTGCAGGCTCTGCCATTTCTTCATCAGCTGGGAGCATCTCAAATTGATTTGATGTTGTCAGTTCGGGTGATGGAATATTTAATTTTGCAGCCGGAGCCGTGCGCTGTGGCTGGATGAATCCTTCTTCATCGATTATTCTTTTCCCTTGGCGACGATGTGTCATGGGAGTCTTACTCTTCAAACAAGCTGCATTGTTGAAAAGCTTTGATTGGCCAGCTTTTACTGCGACAGTAGTGGCACGCTTTTTCAGAAACTCCTCCTTCTCAGCAGAGGAAGCAGCAGTTCTCTTCCTCGAAGAGGGAGTAGCAGAAGTGTCCATCTCGTGGTATTCTTCAGGTCGTGCGTCAGATGATGCGTAGGTGTTCTGATCATCTTCATTGGCCGCGGGAAGCACAGCCGTGATGGTCTCAGGATGCTCGATCGGTGAGGGAGATCGCGGAGAGTCTTGATAGATGTCAGGCGCCGACATCCTTCTTCTTCTTGAGTCACTCATGATGCTTAAGAAGACAGGAGTGTTGCTCTGACCCTTGGTTGTCACCGTAAGGTATCCGGGCCAGAGACAACCCTACGCTGACGCTCGGGGGTTCCACTCCCTCAGGAGTGGGCCGTGGAGCGGTAATACCCTAAAGCCTCGGGAAGGGAGGGCAGGAGGGATCCCCAAAGAAGAAGAAGCAGGCTAACGCCTTTCCTACTTCGCAAAGAATGCGAGACAGTGCCCGCATACGCGAGCACAATAAACAGCTTAGCAGTCGACAGTACACGCGTACACGAATACAGCTCGGTCAGTAGTCAGTGCCTTCTGACTTTTCCTTCTACCGAACGATGAGTTACTACGAGGCAGGACCCCGGCTACCATTGGTTACAAATCTGACCAATCACGTGGCAGCATGGCTCAATATGAGGCCCGCAACGGATTTGTGTTGACCCATCAGTTGGACAAACAATTTATCGTGAAGGCTTTGTTTTCGGATATCTTCTTCGAAGGAGCGGTGATTTTAAGCCCATCCGCTATATGTCATGTGAAAAAGGACATCAAATCTAGCTGTAACTCCACCTTGGCATCGATTCAAGCCGCATCGAGATTTGACCCCTGCTACGACTGGTTCCACAGCCGACCAATCAGAGGTTAGCAGTGGGAATCTGGTCTAGCTCAGCAGCTTCGCATGTTCCTGACCTCACTTCACCGGAAGATGGCGCCAACGATTCAGAGTGCCGAAATATTGTGTGACTATTATAACACTCCTATAACTCGGCTAGTCACCCGAGAGCATTACTTGTATTGTCAACGCCGAGAAAGACTTCGTAATTATATACAGTAGAGTAGTTATGTAGAAACGGGGTAAATTTAAGTTTTTATTATACGTTTTGTCTTGTTGAAAATGGTAGAATTTAATGGTATTGTTCGTCTTGCCAAGTAGACGTAGATTGATATAAAAAAGTTGCAGGTGAAAAGATGGCGGTGAGAGTAAAGGATGTTTAAATAGCCAGTACTTTATATTTGATTTTACGGATGTGAGAAACTGTATCGTTTGAGCTGATTCTAAAGTGTCAATAAATAGTTATTGTCATAAACAAGGTACAGATACTTCTATTTCTTAGATATTTACATAACTAAATTAATAAAGCGAGGTGATAGTTTATAAACGTATGTGACGATATTCTGGGGCCACATATATTGTCCTCAGCGTGCTATCAATTAGAGAAAAGATTGCAAAGAACCTGGAGGGAGTGGTAAAACTGGCCAGGATTTCTTTAATTGAAGAAGAAGAATTTGAGAGTTTGTCAGAAGATATCGATGGCTCTGATGACAGTGAAGAAGGGAGAATTAGAATTTGTGCAGCGACAAATATAATACTAACAAAAACGACAACGCTAGTATAGAAGAAGAAGAAAATATAATATTAAGAAATGAAGAAGAAGAAGTAAAATTTTCTATTATGAGGAAATACTACGGTATTAATGAAGAAGAAAATGTAGTGCCAGAGGGGGAAATATGCAAATTTTAAATAACAAGTTCTGTGGTATGAGTTCAATTGTGAAAGATGAACAATCTGGGATATTAAATTGTCTGTTTGATCACCAGGAAGGAGGAGAGAGAATGATAGGAAATCATGGTGGTGAATGGAGTAAATTTGATAGTGACAATAACAACAGAAATATGCACTTACGCCAGTTATATATAAGCGATGGAAGTAGAATGGAGTTCTCGCGGAAAAGCTGAAGAGGATTTCTTGCAAAAAGAAGTTTTCAACGATGAGGAAGAAGAAGTGATCTATCCGGTATTTGCGGCAAAGTTATTTGGATTGAAAGATTAAGAGTTGAGAAACACTGGCAGTGAGTTGATGGCCATAACCCATGCATTATATACTCTGATAACCAAAGACAATAAAGTTACAGAGTTTCCAGTCAGCAACGTATTGCTGATGAGCAGAGGTTACAAACAACTGAGTTTGATGTGGAGATGGAAGATGCACAAGATCAAGGTAATTATAAAATTGAAGTAAAACCCCTTGTTGACAGGATAACTAAGATTCATGGAGTATCTGAAGAAGGACTAAAAGATAGGAAGAAAAAAACAAAAAAAAAAACAAAACAGAACGTTGTGGGGGCATAACAATGAGCTGACAAAATGTGATAAAAAAAAGCAAAAGAAAGAAGGAAAAGGCATGACCGAGGACGAAAAACCCATCGAATTAAGTCTGAATAATCTGGTTTTGGTAAAGACGCAAAAGCGATCAAGTCAAATAAACTAGGAAGTGAGAAAGTTCTTCGACATTTATCATGGGCCGTTTAGGGTAGACGGGAAGCCACATAAAAATGTATATTGGTTAGTTTACCCTAAATCGGGAAGAAAATTTGGACTATGTAATGTAGCGGATCTTAAATTGTATAAAATGAAAGATGATTAGTGACTTGTGTAAATAAGTGAAAATAAATTGATAAACTGACAGTAACGGTGAGTTATTTTTTAAGTGTGTGAGGAGACAAAAGTATGCTCAAAAGACTAAACAAGTTGTGTAAAAGAGCAATGCCCGCTGAAAGGGTTGTACTTTACAATTAATAATAGTTTTTTGAATAAAATGTGCTAATTGGGAATGTGTGAGTCCCAATTCATCAGACATTGATAAATAATAATAATAATAATAATTTTTTATGCAATATATTTTTTTTTCATGGCTGTAAAGTATAGTAGTTTATATAGAAAATGAGTAAATTTAAGTTTTTATTATATGTTTTGTCCTGATGAAGATGATAGACTGTAAGCCAGTCTAGCCAAGAAGACGCGGATTGATAGAAAAAAGTTGTGGGTGAAAAGATGGTGGTGAGAGTGAAGTACTTTGTGTTTGATTTCATGGATATGAGAAAGTGTTTTTGTTGAGCTGATTCTAAAGTGTTAATAAATAGTAATTGTCATAAACAAGCTACAGATACTTTGATTTCATAGAGAGTTACATTACTAAATTAATTAAGCGATATTCTGGGGCGACATATATCGTCCTCAGCTTGCTATCATTAACAGAAAATAATGCAAACAACCTGGAGGGAGTGGTAAGACCAGCCAGGATTTCTTTAATTATCGACGCTAAAAAGATATTGAAGACAGCAGTAAAAAAGGATACCTCACATGGGGACTGGCTCACAGCGACCTTCTCTCTCCGCTCTCGATGTGTTGATTTCGTATATGTCTTTACATAAATACAATTGTGTTGATTTCGTATATGTCTTTACATAAATACAGTTGCGCGTTAGCAAGAATAATTCTGCCACCCACTAAACTTTGTACACTTCCGTCATTCCTCCTCGTCTTGTAGGTCTATCATTAACTGTGATTGGTGTCGGTCTGGCTGTGAATACGTTTCAATTGAAACTTGCCTCTCTTGAGGCTTTAATCGTTACTGTGGTCATTCATACATGTATATGCCATGAATAATCCCTTTACCTTCTTACTTGAGGACCAATTTATTTATATTTTTAAACTTTTTATCTCTTTTTGCTTCGGAACCAAAAATCATTTTTACGTAACGGCACTGAGTCCCCTGTACATTTCGAATCTATTTGATAAATTCATTACGCTCGGAATTCTTCTCATGATACTTTATTTTACTCTATTTAATCCATCATTGTCAAATTCCATTTAATTTCTGTCAGAGGGGGAAAGAATGGCCTTACACAATATCAAGATGAAAATATCCTAGTAATAGATAAAAGAGTGGTTTAAACGATTACTGAACTGTAAGAACGTCGTATGACTGCAATGTAGTCTTCACGGGTGTACCGCTGGATTGTATTGTGGAAACATGATATTTCGATGGCTAGCTCCGCCGTCTTCTTCAGGTGCAGACACATCTGCACTGGTTGGCTGACCCACAGATACTAAGATACTGAGCGGCACCCTAACCATCTCAGTATTTGTGGGTCAGCCGATCAGTGCAGATGTCTCAACACCTGAAGAAGACGGCGGAGCTAGCCGTCAAAATGTTGTCTTTCCACAACACTATCCGGCGGTACACCCGTGAAAACTACATTGCGATTACTGAACTACTTTTACAAGAGAGAAATATTTACTAAATTTCACTAATACAAAAGATATGAAGGATCTTATAACAACTTTAATAGCCCCTACCTAAAAATTACCCGTTGCTAACTGAAGAAGTTTGAATTTTAGAAATTTGAAAGAAATATTACAGCCAATAGTCGAGCAATGAGTTATATGAACTATTAATTTTATTTATTTATTTTTAGAGCACTTCATTAATTGCAGGAGGAGAATTTGGGTAAGAAAAATAGATAAACGCGAAGAAGGCAATTATTTAAAATGTTACAGACTTGCTTAAGACGTTTTTTGCTCCTATTCAGTAGACGGCGTACCCTAATAGTATTTTGAGAAATGGTAATCCGCATGATGATAATTACTTTTGAGTATTTCGTGACATTTAAGCACAAACTTTGGTCATGCTTCGTCTCTTAACTAAGAACCTCCGGTTTCTAAAACAATACTACCTGGTCACGCGGATTGTAAAGGAATGGGATCTGATAGAAATATTCCACATATTCAATTTTCGACTTGTTATGAATGGCTTCTTTTTGGTACGAAAGTGTTTATTTTCATGTGGTTCTTTAAGCTAGTTGTAGTAATACCGCATATTAGCTAGAGAAAGTCAGTTTCCGTATGATACACATTTGACAGTGCGTGAATGACTGCTATCGCATCCACGAGATATGAGCCACAGATCTCATCACATGGATCACCACGTGCTGAGGTGATTAACCTAGAAATTCGAACAGTGCAATAACGTTAAGTTTAAGGTTAAAGAATACATATTACTATATTGAAACAGAATCACGGAGTTGTTTTTATGATGCCCAAGAATGAATTTTTTAGATCAAACATAAAAACAATACCTTGAGGGAGATAATATTTAACGATATTAAACTCATTAGCTTTTTACTCTCATATCAGTCCATCGTAAAATTTAATTTTATCACCAATGAGACGAGTTCTGTCAGCTTATTAACTGTCGTATACCAATCAGAGTCCGCCCCATATCTATGTCTGCTTGGAGGTTGAAACCAGCAGAAAAAAAAAAAAATCCTGTCGATGTTATGAAAAAAACTAAGATAGGAGCGGATGTAGATAATATTACCGCAGATGTCTTGAAGAAGACAGAATGCGACATTGTACCTTCATTCAAACTTTATTCATATTGACTCTCGATACTTGCTGCCTAACAGAAGACTGAAAAAATGTGGAAAATAGTGTCAAAAATTACAGGTCGATCAGTATGACATCAATTCATCAATAGTATTGACATAGTGTGTGTTCCAGAAATTCACCTGATCTTCTGACATAACTGTCCCATAATTTTCTGTATTACCTGTTGATAAGATTGATTTTCTATTGTAGCAGTTGCAGCAATAGCTGTTTTTATAAAATCTAATATAAATCATCTCATCTATCCCCTGAGTTAAATAGTATCGAGACAATTGAAATCAGAATATGGAAACGTGTCTACGAATTTATATTTATTATTACAGTCTATAAGTCATAAAATTACCTGAATCATGCCAACCCTGTTGTTAGATAAGAACCAGTCCAATTTAAACATGTTTTTATTTTTATAAACACGACGTCAAAGATATTGGTTATGTGTATACACACAATCCAGCGATTGCAGACAACACTTTTTCCACAGACAATACAGTCCTTGGCCGTCGTAAACACGGAGGAAGGAAATATATGGAGACGACGCAAGAGACCTTCACCACGCATTGAAGTGAAGCCGGGGGAGGAGGCGTGGGGGGCTAGGCCGAACCCATACAGACACAGGGGATATATACATAAACCTCAAGGGAACTCTAGGATAAACGTAACGCCGCAATCTAGTGATGGATTATTATGTAACTCGATGAGATACATAAAAAATAAAGAATAAATTTTTTTGATATCATGAATAGTTTTCGAGATATTCTGTCTCAAACGTGAAATGTTTTTGTTTGTAATTCAGAAGAAAAAATTGGTCAAAGTCAAATTTGATGACGGATTCTTATTTAAAATGACGAGACAAATAATCAATGAAGAATAAAATTTTTCGATATCTCGCCTAGTTCTCGAGATATACTGTATCAAAAGTGAGGTGTCTTTAGTTGAAAGGCAGAAGAAAAATTTCGCAAAAGTCAAATTTAATGATCGATTCTTAAGTAACACGACGAGAAAAATCGAAAATAAAGAATAAAATTTTTCAATATCTTGCTTAGTGTTTTGCTTGGGTTGATAAGCGGTCTGGACTAAAAATTAATTCTGCCAAAGCCACAATGAATTACATGGGGCACATGCAGAATGGATATTTCTTTTTTTTACTACCACTTGTGATTAGGTTGAAATGCGGCCTAGACCTGAATAAAAATAGTTATCTTGTTACCACACATCGTAAGCTTAATTTGGAATAGCTGGAAGTGGAAGTAGTTTCCATCGCAAAACACGTTTTGTCACTAATTTGGTTCTCATGAAATTACTAACAGTTAATAGATAAATTCTTTGTCCCTTATGGAACAACAAAACCATTATAGTTCAGACTGCATTTAGACCTAACCACAATCTCCATTAAATTTCCGTTACAGAATCATACTATGTAGACATACCCACACACGCGTATTTGAATCGCAAACTGTACTTGCGGTAACAACATCGTTTGCTTCATCAAGATTCCTAGATTGCATAGCATAATTTAACACATTTAATTTCAACATACACTGTCCGTACAAACTGCAACGTGACGAAAGAAAGCGCAATACTAAATTCACTGAATCGTGATATAAAACACACCCCTTTAATTCTCATTTTCAACACTCGCTAAAAAGTAATGCCAGTCTATTATGTGCAAAATAGCAAGGTATGCTGATTTTAAGAGCTATGACTAAATATATATAGACAGGCATCGAAGTTGGCAAAACCAACCACCCACTTCAACAACGATAATTAGAATTCAACTTACTTATGAAACGATATTCCAGGTTCTTTCCTCTCTTGCCTATTTGTGCAACCGTATGCAACACAAGATGGCATTATAAAACACTTATACACATTACAAAATGAAATAATCACAGCATCTAACACAATGTGAACATCGCATTTGTTGGGGATCGCAATATCGCCGCTGCAGCCACTGCGTATGCGCGATAGTTTAGAGCCCGCTTCACAGATTTAACGTCACTTCTCCTCCATATATTTCCTTCCTCCATGGTCGTAAATTGAGACTGTATAAACTGTTTCTCTGTCTCGGATGTTCGCTTTATATAAGCTCCATCGAAATTTCTAGAACACTACAAAAGCTTCCGGCAGATATTTCTCCAACATTAACAATATTTAAGAAATAGAAACTTATAAAAACAATCAGAATTAATACATAATCATTTACAAAAATTACAAAATGGTCAGAAATGGAAATTCAAGATACTTAAACAGAAAATTATCCACAGGAATCATTTTAAACTGTAGCAATTTGTACTTTAGACATCGTAACTCACCTTAATACTTGGAACCACAAATATTTATGCAATTCTCTGCCATAGTTCTGTTATTAAATATATTAAATTGTATTTCCATAATTTATTTTTATAAAACATAGTTTATTTACACTTATTTACAGTTAATTGAAAAACAAACATGCAAGATCATATTCAACCAAACTTTAGCTTACTATAAAGACTCCATAAAATACAATTCCATTAAGTTTAGGTTTGAGGGGTGTTACACTGTTTACTACTTATTTTCAAAGACAACGACAATGCTCTGTAACTACAATTCGATACATACGTAATGGGGTAATGCACAACAAATCAAATGGATGGAAATTTCACACTGCAACGGAGAAGGCAAATATCTACATATAAACCTCGGTCAAATGTATTATTCTCAAAACCTGTACACAAAGCCAGACATCCTTGACATGTTCGAACAAAAAAAATGTTACTACTCCTTTTGAGTTAGACGTTCTATCCAAAATGGTCTCCAATCATTGCAAAGTTGTCTTTAAACTCCAAATAGCACCCTCCCACAACCAGAGGTCTTCAAAGTTAATTACCGGATACGCTGACTGCACTTTATTTCTATATTGCCTTAAGACCACACGTTCAACTAATAAAACAGAGACTGTTACCGCCACTTCTTCTTGTTTACGCCTCGTCAACGTTGAGTTCGTTAGAGGTGGGAAAGGACTGAGGTCAAAAACCGGAAAGAAATTCGGTCATTGCCTTCTTGAAGGATGTATCCCGGCATTCACATGGAGTAATTTGGGGAAACAATGGAAAACTCTTATCTGCATTCCCGGTCGGCGATTCAAAACTACGGCCTCCCAAATGTGATGCGAGAACATTACCGCTCACCCATCATGCTCTTTACCAACATAATACAAACACAATACAAGTTGCCGTACACCTTGCGATCACCAGTTCATTCCGTCGCACAAATCATAACGAACATCTTCCAGTTGATATTGTTGAAGTACATGTAAAGCATAAGATGCACAGAGTACGGCGAATCAAACGACAACATTGGCTACGCACAAACATAAACCACCTCATATATATTTTTTTAAACTTTATTTGGTCAATCACGATACGCACGTTATCAGTCCTAATTATCAAACTTATATATCGGTCAAGTAAACCGGTGGAACGCAACCAAACATGTTCTGAGAGAGTGTTTTAACGTCGTTGGAACTAGATATCGTCGTTCACTGTACGGACGATGAAAAGAGTGACGTTATGGCTGATAATCTGGAGAATACGTTTCATACAAACTTAAAACCAAACGTTGGAGACGATCCTATAGTGGCCTACATTGAGAAAAATGTTACCGATGATCAAAGACCTTCTAGTTACATGTCAGGAAGAGAGTTAACCTCACTAATAACATGTCTTCCAACTAAGAGGTTACCATATGACAGCAAAATTTACAATATAACATAATTTACAAATCAGTTTATCAACAGCTTGTTACTTTACTCGATACCAGAGCCTTCTATGATTTTTTGTAAATCTGATGGATTGAATTGCAATTTACAGCCTATTCCGCTTCTATCCAGAAGCTACTGCTGTTGTTTAATCGTGGCTAAAGGTGGGTTGATGAAGAGTATTGTCAGTGTAGGAGGACCATTGACTGATGCATCTAGAAATTTCTATGGCTATATCAGGAAACTGAGGGGAAGGGTGGGTGTAGAGACACTTATAGATAAGGATGGAGAAGAACATAATTACGTAGTCTTTCTCGGCGTTGAGAATATAAATAATGTGCTCTGGTGACTAGCCGAGTTATAGGAGTGTTATAATTACACAATATTTCGGCGCCCTCAATCGTCGGCGCCATCTTCCGACGATTGAAAGCGCCGAAATATTGTGTAATTATAACACTCCTATAACTCGGTTAGTCACCCGAGAACATTATTTATATAGATGGAGAAGAAGTTACTGACGATTTGAAAAAGGCAGAGATTTTAAGAAACTTGTTCAGTGAAAGCATTAGGGACAATGAATCAGAAACAGGAGAGTCTAATTCGGAGAACAAGCTTAACAACACAATTAGAAATGACGATAGTAAAAAAAAATTATATTCATCCTGAGAAAATCATGAAGGAAATAAGAAAGCTGAAAAAACATAAAAAGGCTGGTATAGAAAATATTACTACAGATATCTTAAAGATAGCCGGATGCGATATTGTACCTTATCTTGAAATATTATTTAAATTCAGTCTGGATATTGCTGCTTACCATAGGACTGGAAAAGTGCAATAGTAGTACCGGTACATAAAGGAGGGGTGAGAAATAGAGTTGAGAATTACAGGCCAATCAGTTTGACATCAGTGGTAGGTAAATTAATGGAAAGATTGATATGCAACCTACATCAGAAATATATGTGAGGAACGTAAGTGGTTTTCAAGTAGGCAACATTGGTTCAGGCAAGGATATTCATGCGAATCTCAGTTGGTGGGATACATGCAAGATACTTCAGATGAAATGGACAAGGTAGGCCAAATTGATAGTGTAGCACTAGATCTGTCAAAGGCGTTTGACAAAGTTAGCCATAAAATTGTAGTAAATAAGGTAAAAACGATTGGAGTGGATGAGAATGTGATTTGCTGGGTAGATGAATTTTTAAAAGATAGAAAACAGAAAGTTAGGGTAGGAAATGTAGAAGTGGAAGTAAAATTGGGTGTGCCACAGGGTAGCGTATTGGTACCATTGCTATTCATTATTCTAATGAATAATTGTATTGATTGTTTACTATCTGAAATTAAATTGTTTGCAGATGACATAATGCTGTATAAAAGAATCAAAACGATAGAGGATTGTAAATAGTTGCAGGGTGATCTGGACAGGATATCTAGTTGGTTTGGTAAACATGGAATGAAGATAAATGCAAAGAAGAGTCAGCTTATTAGATACACAAATAAAAAACAAAAGTTTAATTATGGTTGGAAAAGAATTGTTTGCTGAAGACTTGAAATAAAAATACCTTGGCATTACTTTTGATAACAAACTTAACTGGGCAAGAGACATTGGACAGATGGTAGGGAAAGGTTCCAAAGTTCTGCACTTGTTGGAGAGAGTGATGAGGGGATGTACGAGAGAAGTAAAGGAATTGGATTACAAAACTGTGGTCAGACCATTGCTCGAAGATGGTAGTGTAGTATGGGACCCTCATTTTACGTATCAAATACAGGAGTTGGAGAGGGTGCAAAGAAGGGCTGCTAGATTTGTTTCTGGAAATTATCGCATTTTGAAATCAGTGACGGATATGATAAAGGAGCTAGAATGGGATTCATTACAAGACAGGTGGAGGATGATTTGATTTGATTTGATTTTTTATTGGTCCATTTGGTCAGTTTATAGTACAGGTGTACATACTGACATTAGACAAGTCATTTTAATGAATTGATGATACATATACTTATGAGATGATGGGATTTGTACAGGGATTTGTACAGATGATGGATAATATGATGACAAACAAGAATACATGCAGACAAGATACAAAGTTAATATTCTTAGAATATTTTTTATGAGTCCATATATTCACAAATAGAGTAAAAACTGTGTCTCACTAGAAATGCCTTTAGTTTTATTTTAAATGAGCTACAGGAAGCATTTTTTACTTCCTCTGGGATTTTATTATAGAGTGCTATTCCAGAATTTAAAATACTTTTTTGATATGTTGTAGTCCTGCAAAATTTTTTGTGGATGTCTGAATGCCCTCTAGTGAAGTGATTATGTAGCATATTATTTTTTATTATTTTGTTGTTTTTTAAGAGATACTCTCTTGTGAAGATGATTATTTCGTAGATGTACAGGCATGGAACATTTAGTATGACAAGGTTTATGAAATGTATTCGACATGATTCTGATCTTTTTAGGCAACATATGGTTCTCATTGCTCATTTTTGCATCCTAAATATATTAGTGCTTTGTGACGAGTTACCCCAGAAAATAATTCCATATCTTAACAGTGAGTGGAATTGGCCATAGTATGCTTGTATTACAGTATTTATACTGGTAGTATTCCTAAGGATTCTCAGTCCGTAACACACTGAAGACAGTCTTGTAGCCAATTTGCTTGTGTGTACATCCCAATTCATGTTTTGTTGTACCCATAAACCCAAGAATTTTGTTTCGTTTACATTCTTTAGATCTTTATCATTTATGGCTACCTGAATATTGTTTTTGCTAACTGAGTGGGGTAGAGAGAAATTCAAACATACTGTTTTTTTCCTCATTTAAAATTAGGTTGTTTGTGTCAAACCAGTTTTTCAGCTCGCTCATGGTTTTTTTTTGCTTTTAATTCTAAACTTTCTAAATTTTGTGAGGTGAGTAAAACACTTGTGTCATCTGCAAACTGAAGGGTCATGGGAGTGTACAGGGCATATACTGACGATGAGGCATGGAAAGATATAGCAATAGGTATGAAAAGTAGTGCATGGAAGGGAAAAGATGACCATGACTCGATTTCAGGCACAAGGGTGTGGGAAAATTCTCTTTTTTAGGTAAGGGTGTCAGGGATTGGAATGAGTTACCAAGAGAAATGATGAATAATTTACCGAAAACTTTGAAAGAATTTAAAGATAAAATTTGTAGATGGCAAATGTAGGTCGGTGCAGGATAGGGGGAAGATGTGATGTGTGTGTAGGGAAATTGCCACCGGAGCCTGTGCTCCATTGCAATTAAATAATAATAATAATAATTTATTTCAATTGCCATACGTGGAGCACAGTACTGAACTTTAATCGTAGTGTAGGTTTCCAAAAGCTGAGGAATAGGACGTGAAATATTAATCAAAAACTATTTCCACGATGTTCCGTCGATATACTCAAACGATAACACTTAAAACATATTCAAGGAAAACTAAATAAAGGTAGATGTGACTCTTGTTTAACTGCATAGTGTAACAGCCCTCAAACCTAAAATTAAATGGTATTGGATTTTATAAAGTATTGGTAGTAAGCTAGAGTGTGGTTGAATATGATCTGGCTTGTTTATTTTGCAATTTCCTGTAAATCGATGTATATAGATTTTGTTTTATGAAAAGAAATTATTTAAAGGCCATTTAATATTTTTAAGAACCGAATTGTGCAAGAGAATTGCTTAGATGTTTGTAATTCCAAGTATTAATGCAAGTTACGATGTCTAAAGAACAATTTTCTGAAGTTAAAAATGATTTCTGGAATAATTTTGTGTTTAAGTATCTTTAATTTCCATTTCTGACCATTTTTTTAATGATGTTAAATGATTATGTGTTAATTCCGATTGTTTTTTAATCTGTTCCAATTGTTTAAGTATTGTTAATGTTCGAGAAATATCTGCCGGAAGTCTTAAAAGTGTGCTAGAAATTTTTATAGAGCCTATATAAAGAAATAAGCAGAAGGACAGTTTTATATAGACTCAATTTATGAAAGCGAGGGGTTGTTTTGTCTATGGAAAAAGTGTAGTATGCAATCTCTGGATTATATGAACGCATGTAAACAGTAACGTTGACTTCGTTTCTATACAAATAAAACAAGTTTAAATTAAAAACATATCATTACTGTATTAATTAAACCACGAACAAAATTATATGGTGACCGTTCAAGGGACAGGAAATCATTATATGGTAGGTACATCTGTTAGATGTTAATTTTCAAAAAGAATCTGTGTGGATCGGCA
>CM061918.1:15732742-15864597 GCA_031002005.1 Vandiemenella viatica
GGGAGACTGTACTAGTCTTTCCAACCAAATGTCAACCTCTCCTTCACGTGGTGCACCCTGTTTGCACGGACGAGGCTCTGGCGACTGAATGATTCCCGGTATAAGGAGTCACCCACTGCTTGCCAACGGCCTCCGAAAGGAGGGCGGAAGAGCGGGGAGCGGTTCAGGGCACCCTCTTGCCCTTGGGGTTGGAAACGGCCCCTAAAGGCGGATGAATCAGAAATGATCAACGGCATGGGGATGCAGAAGGCAACGGGAAACCACTGCATTAAAGACCCAAAGGGTATCCCGAGGACATGTAATCCTCTCAAATTACATATATCATGATGGCTTCTTCCTGGGTAAAATATTCCGGAGGTAAAATAGTCCCCCAATCGGATCTCCGGGTGGGGACTGCTCAGGGAGGAGTCATCAGAATGGATAGAAACATTCTACGAGTCGGAGCGTGGAATGTTAGAAGTCTGAATAGGGCAGGTAGGTTAGAAAACTTAAAAGGGAGATGGAACAACTTAAGCTAGATGTTGTTGGGATTAGTGAGATTAAATGGAAGGACGCACAGGATTTCTGGTCTGGGGAACACAGGATAATTAGCACACAAGCTGTCAATGGAGTCACTGGTGTAGGATTTGTAATGAACAAGAAAGTAGGGAAACGGGTGAGTTATTATGAACAATTTAGTGACAGGATTATTTTGATGAGGTTAGAAACTAAGCCCGTCCCAACCACATTAGTACAAGTATATATGCCAACGTCACAGGAAGATGACGAAGAAATAGAAAAAATATACGCTGAAATTGAAGAATTAATCCAATATGTGAAAGGGGAGGAAAATCTAATAATCATGGGTGATTGGAATGCAATAGTGGGAGAAGGAAAAGAGGGGAATACTGTAGGAAGTTTTGGTCTAGGAGAAAGAAATGAGCGAGGAAGCAGGTTGCTTGAATTTTGTGAAAGATGTAAGCTAGTAGTGGCGAACACACTGTTTAAGAACCATGCAAGAAGAATATACACCTGGAAACGTCCTGGGGATACAGGCAGATATCAGCTAGATTATATCATGGTCAAACAGAGATTCAGGAATCAAGTTCTAGACTGTAAAGCATACCCAGGAGCAGACATAGACTCAGACCACAATTTGATAGTAATGAAGTGCAGGCTGAAATTCAAGCGAATAAGGAAGCAGTATAAGCAGAACAGACTAGAAGTGAATAAACTGAAACAATCTAGCACAAGAGAAAAATTTGCAGAAATGGTAGACTTAGGTCTAAGAATTAACTGTGAAAGGAGCTCAACCGAGGACGAATGGAATGCATTAAAGACCGAAATAATGAAAGCTGGCAAAGAAACCTTAGGCTTTAGGGAACAAGCTGCCAGAAAACCTTGGATCACAGAAGAAATTTTGGAGCTGATGGATCAGAGAAGAAGGTACAAACAGGCTCAGGATGAAGCAGGAAGAGAGCAGTACAGGCAATTTAGAAATCAAATAAATAGGAAATACAAAATAGCAAAAGAAAAATGGCTACAAGAAAAGTGTGAAGAAGTAGAAAAGGAAATGGTCGTAGGAAAAGTTGCATATAGAAAGATCAAACAGAATTTTGGAGAAATGAAGAAAAGAGGTATGAACATTAAAACTGCCGATGGGAAACCTCTTTTAAGCTCAGAAGACAGAGCTAACCGATGGAAGGAATACATTGAGAAACTGTATGATGGGGACGACTTGAACAATAGTGTATTGGAAAAGGAAGGCGATATCGACATTGATGACTTAGGAGATCCTGTTTTGAGGACAGAATTTAATAAAGCTCTGAATGACTTGAAAGCAAATAAGGCAGTTGGAATTGATGAGATCCCTGCAGAACTTCTTAAATCTCTAGGAGAGGAAGGAATCGAAAGATTATTCAAGCTGATATCAAAAAGTTATGAAACAGGAGAAATTCCTACTGATTTCAATAAAAATATCATCTTCACACTTCCAAAGAAAGCACAAGCCGACAAATGTGAGAATTATCGCACCATTAGTCTAACATCACATGCTTCAAAATTACTGACCAGAATAATATACAGAAGGATGGAAAGGGTAGTAGAAGAGATAGTAGGTGAAGATCAGTTTGGGTTTAGGAAAAATCGCGGTACAAGGGAAGCAATTCTGTCTTTAAGATTAATACTTGAAGGGCGGATCAAGAAAAACAAAGATACTTTTATGGCATTTGTTGATTTAGAAAAAGCTTTTGATAATGTTAGGTGGGACAAGATGTTCAAAATTTTAAAGAAGTCAGGCCTAAAGTATCGAGATAGAAGAATACTCTATAAACTATATAAGAATCAAGTGGCTGTAATAAAAGTAGAGAATCACGAGAGACATGCATCAGTTAAAAAGGGTGTGAGACAAGGTTGTAGTCTATCCCCGTTAATATTCAACTTGTATGTAGAAGAAGCAATGAAGAAAGTCAAAGAAAAATTTCCATGTGGCATAAGTTTTCAGGGAGAAAAAATCAGTATGCTACGATTTGCTGACGACATTGTCTTATTAGCAGAGAGGGCTGAGGATATTGAGAAGTTATTGAACGGCATGAACAAAATACTGAAGGAAGACTTTGGACTGAATATAAATCAAAGTAAAACAAAAGTGATGAAATGTAGCAGAAATGATACCAATACTAGCAGATTAAATATAAAAATAGGATCTGATGCAATAGGAGAAGTGAGAGAGTTCTGTTACTTGGGAAGCAAAATTACAACCGATGGCCGAAGCAGGAATGATGTTAAAAGCAGAATAGCACTAGCAAAAAGAGCCTTCATGAAAAAGAGAAACCTTTTAGTTTCAAATATTGATCTAGGAATTAGAAAGAACTTCTTAAAACTCTATGTGTGGAGCACAGCACTTTACGGTAGCGAAACATGGACTTTAGGAATACCAGAAAGAAAGAAACTTGAAGCATTTGAAATGTGGTGCTACAGAAGAATGCTGAAAATTAGGTGGACAGACAAAGTAAGAAATGAAAGAGTTTTGGAAATGATGGGTGAGAAAAGAAGTTTATGGACGAAGCTTACGGAAAGAAGAGACAGACTGGTAGGTCATATTTTGAGACATGCTGGATTGGTTAATTTGTTAGTGGAGGGAACAGTTGAAGGTAAGAACTGTAGAGGTAGACAGAGATTAGAATATATGAAGCAGATATTTGAGGACGTGGGTTGTAACGGGTATGTAGAAATGAAGAGGTTAGCACAGGATAGAAAGAGATGGAGGATTGCATCAAACCAGTCTAAAGACTGATGACAGCAAAAAAAAAAAAAAAAAAAAATACTTTTTCCATTTAAGGGTTGAATTCCAAAAACATTCTTTCTTAAAATATGATGTCACCTAATCTGAGACATTACTCCTCATAAATTAACTTGATTGTTCGATTTTGGTTAGATATCCAATGAGATAAATTGCTTAAGACACAAAAAATGAATTTTTGAAAAATTAACATTTTTGCCCTTTAAGGGTCGAATTACGAAAAACTCCTTTCTTATAATATAATGATACCATGGCGGAGACCTTATTATTTAATATGATACCTCATTTATCTATATCGGTTAGATAATAAGGGAGATAAATCGCTCGTGACACTAAAATGCGTTATAGAAAAATTTATACTTTTTCCCTTTAATGGTTGAATTCCAAAACAATTATTTCTTAAAATATGATTTCACAAACATGAGAAATTGCTACTTATAATCCTACTTCATTTATCGATTTTGGTTAGATATCCAGGGAGATAAATGGCTCGAGATACAAAAAACGAATTTTAGAAAAATTAACATTTTTGCCTTTTAAGGGTCGAATTACGAAAAATTTATCTCTTAAAATATAATGTTACCATGGCAAAGACCTTATTCTTTAATATAATACCTCATTTATCTATATCGATTTGATAATAAGGGAGATAAATCGCTCGTGACACAAAAATGCGTTTTAGAAAAAATTATACTTTTTCCCTTTAAGGGCTTAATTCCAAATACATTCTTTCTTAAAATATGATTTCACAAAGCTGAGATATTACTTCTTATAATCCTACTTCATTTATCGATTTTGGTTAGATATCCAGGGAGATAAATGGCTCGAGATTCAAAAAACGCACTTTAGAAAAATTAATATTTTTGCCCTTTAAGGGTCGAATTACGAACAATTCCTTTCTTAAAATTTAGTGTTACCACTGCGGAGACCTTATTCTTTAATGTGATGCCTCATTTATCTATATCGGTTAGATATTAAGGGAGATAAATCGCTCGTGACACAACATCGAATTGCAAAAATATTGATCCTTTTGCCCTTTAAAGGTCAAATTCCGTAAAATTTCTGTCTTAATATATGACGTCACCAAAGCGGAAATCTTAATCTTTAAAATGATACTTCATTAAATGATTTCAGATCGATATCCAGGGAGATAAATGACTTGTAATACAAAAAAAGCATTTTAGAAATATTGAAATTTATGGCCTTTAACAGTCGAATTCCGAAAATTTCTTTCTTACAATTTGATGTGCCCAAAGTGGGGACCCTTAAGCTTTAAAATGACACCTCATTCATTGATTTCGGTTAAGTATGAAGGAAGATACAGGCTTGTGACAAAAAAATACCTTATAGAAATAATATATATGATTATTCTCGTGCTCTGTTTTTCTTTTTCTGGGAAGTCGTTCTCAATTCCTCAAGCAGATATTTGTTCTTAATCTTCAAAGTTAAACATGTAGCTTCCAGTTTTGTTTTGTTTTCTCTTCAATTTCTTTCACACGTCTTTTTGGTAACATAACTTCATTAGTATATTTTTATTTTTTAGGTGACACACCAACAAGGGTTTCAACAGCTCTTTTCCTCACATACCTGGCTTGATATCTATCAGTTCTGCTGCTTTGGTTTTGTCTGATGTTGGTTGGTTGGTTGTTGGCAGTAGGCGTGCATGGGGCATTAAACATCATAATAGGTAGATTAACACTCTGCACAGAACCTGGTTTAAGTAATTTCGTTGGAGGGAAATTTAGTAACCCAGCTTGCAAATCACGAACATAATCTTCTGGCACAAAATGTTGCGAACACACAGCTGCAGTTGCTGTACTGAAATCATCCTTGCGTTAAAACTTTTGAACCCATATTTTCCTGAGCTGTAGGTCCTTTGGAAAGGTATGATACATGATACCAATACCTTTAGTTTTTCTACTGTACGTTGTACAGCCCGCGACAGCACATCCAGACATGTTAGCACAATTTAAACCAAGTTACAAGCAAAATCACAATCGAAATACAGCACGCGCCCTTATCCTGAAATCCTCGACAACACATAGTGCTCCTGTGATGACATCATGCGCAGAGCCAGAAAATTGAACTCGGTCTGCGCGTGCCAATCGTTCCCCCCGGTTCCTCTGAAGGAGAATTATGTAAGTTTATTAATACCCGTAACAGGAAACGATTCTCAAGCGAAATGTGTTCCACTGTCGTCGTGGCCATCGAAGGCAGTGCCGGATTAAAAAGGTATAGTGACCTAGGCACTAATAAATTTTGATTTCGTCTTGTTTTGAAAAGAATTATCTGTATTTTATAAGTACAAGGAACAGGTTTTGTAGGTTACTAATTAGAAATTATCATACTTTTCAATTAACAAACGAATTATACAATTTCCAATATTTTGAAAATTATTTTAATTTATCGTAGACTACAATAAAACTAAAATCAAAAAATTAAATGCTTTACCCGTTATTTTGCTTATTTTATTTTGGATGGTTTTATTTTTTTATTATTTTTATTTAATGAAAAAGTTAACTTCAGGTGTACTTCAAAAATTGGGGCTCCAAGCTACTGTAACAGATCGTTTTAATATTCGCAGAGGATTTTGGAAATAATAAAATATAAATATTGATAATATATTAGCGGCGACATTCGCGGGCAGCGAGCGCCCGGGTAGTTTGTCCCAAGGTTCGTCAGCAAGAAATCCAAGTCGACGAGCAACAGTTATGGAAGCTAGGCTCGTGGAAATGGTTCCAGAAATTCTAGCTGTCAGGTTATTGCCCGTAGAACTGGGACAGGCTACTCAACTGATGACATATAAGCGCGAGCTCACCAAGGCTCGAGGTCAAGTCGGAGGCAAGTCAAACTACGCAGTCAATATGCTGTTCTGAAGACGAGTGGGGATCGAAGACCAGCCGCCTCGATAGCCAGCCAGCCAGTCAGCCAGCCGAAACCGTTGTAAGTCCACCATTCTTTCATATTGGCAAAGTGCTTGGAATCTTGCTCGTGACAGTTGGATAACTGTAACAGCCTGCCTAGGAGAGAATAAAACTGTGTATGCACTTAGCCTCTTTCCTTGAAGTCAAGCCCGAGATATGCAGATCAAATTAAATAGACTATTAAGCTAGCCAAAGCCAAGAACGGAGTACCAGCCAAGGGAGGAGAAGCCACAGCCACCGCCAAGTGGCAAAGACGCTCACAACCACTGGCTTAACCTAGCCATCCTGACGCATAAACAGCGGGTTTAAATAACAAATAAAAAAATCCGCTACACTACTGCCTAGTCCTGCCTATAGAGTAATCCGGCACTGCCTGTAGATCAACTTGTCAGTTTTTTGACTAATTACTCAAAGATTACCGATTGGTCAATTTTATAGTATTTATCATTGATTAATTTCAAAATCATTTATTTAATCCGGCAGTAACTACAGGTAATGAGACTTTCACACGTTGCAAATTTCTACGTTTTTTTCAGGCACCTTTCACTTCAGTAACGAATGATCAGTAAACCGTCGAAAAAATTCATTGTTGTCTCTACCTCAGCAAATCAATTCAGCCGCCACTGCCCATACTAAACTACTATATTCAAGCAATGGTCTAACCAAAGTTTTGTAACCCAATTCTTTACTTATCGCTTACATCCCCACCACTCTCTCCAAGTGCTTTGGGTTTTCCATAGTTTCCCCAAATCATTCCAGGCAAATGCCGGGATGCTTCCTTCAAAAGGCCATGGCCAAATTCCTTCCCAATCCTTGCCCCCATCCTTGCCCCCCATCCTTTCCCTTCTCTAAAGACCTCAATGTTAAAAAGAGACATAAAGCAGTTACAAAAAATAAAAAAAAATAAAAAAATCCAACAAGTGCAGAATTTTAAAATCTTTTCCTACTACCTGTCCAATGTGTTCTGCCCAGTTAAGCTTGTTATCAAATGTAATGCCAAGATATTTACATTTGAAATCTTCAATAAGCAATTCTTTCCCAACCTTACTATCATACAAAACTTTAGTTTTCTTATTTGTGTATCTAATAAGCTGACCCTTCTTTGCATTATCTTCATCCCATGTTTACCAACCCAGCTAGGTATCCTGTCCAGATCACCCTGCAATTGCTTACAATCCTCTACCGTTTTGATCATTTTATATAGCATTATGTCATCTGAAAAAATCTAATTTTTTATAGTAAACAATCAACTCCATTAGTCATTAGAATAGCAATGGTTCCATTTTTCTACCCTGTGGCACTACCATTTTTAATTCCACGTCTTTTGATACTGCATTTCCTACCCTAACTTTCTGTTGTCTAAATTTCAAGAATTCTACTACCCAGCAACTCACTCTCTGATCCACTCCAGCCGTTTTTAACTTATTTGCTACCATTTTATGGCTCATTCTGTCAAAAGCCTTTTAAACATCTAGTGCTACACTATCAATTTGACCTCCCTTGTACATTTCATCTGAAATATCTTGCATATATCCCACCAACTGAGATTCACATGAATATCCGTGCCTACAGGCATGCTGCCTACATGAAAATCACTTTTGCTCCTCACATATATTTCTGACGTGGTTGCATATCAATTTTTCCATTAATTTTAAGACCACTGTTGTCAAGCAAATTGGCCCATATTTTTCGACTCTATTTCTTACCCCTTCTTTATGTACTGGTACGACTATTCACTTTTCCAGTCCTGTGGTAAGCAGCAAGTATCAAGACTCAAATTAAATAATATTTCATGTTAAGGTACAATGTCACGTCCTGCTATCGTTAAGACATCTGTAGTAATATTATCTACTCCAGCCCCTTTATGTTTTTTTTTCAGTTTTCTTAGTTCCATCATGATATTCACAGGATTAATTTCAAATTTTATGGTCTGCTCATTTCTAAATGTATTGTTAAGCTCGTTATCAGATTCAGAACCACCTGTTTCTGTCCCCTAATGCTCTCACTAAACCAGTTACTTAAAACCTCTGCCCTTTTCATATCCTCTGTAACGTCTTGTCCATACTTACCTAAAAGCGTCTCAACACCCTTCCTCCCCCCCCCCCCCCCCAGTTTTCTAACGTAGCCATAGAAATGTCTAGAAGTCATTGATTATACTCTTCATTAATCCATCTTTAGCCACCTTCATAGCTATTATTAGGTCCTTGTTTAAATATTCACTACTACCCCTGCTGTCTCTTAACTCTGTTAAGGTGTCTTCTTACAAACCTCATTAACCTCCTCACCTCCTTGTTACTGTACACAGGTTCTCTACTTCTTTTTATTTTCCATTTTGAAATAAGTTTTTTTTTTTCCCTTTCTTATTATCTCCTTGAACTCTTCCCATCTTGACTCTACTGTACTTGTGCTTTCCATTCATTTGCTGAGACATTCTCTGAAATATCGTTTCAAATTAGTAGTCTGAACTTTATTGTAATTATACCTGTTTCCCCCTTCAATTTTGGCTGCTGGTTCACTGAATCCTCTAGTATCCATCATAACTGCGTCATGATCACTTATTCCTTCCGTTACTTGACACCCTACAAGGTTGTCAGCGGGCTTTATCAGAAATATATCCAAAATATAGTTTGTCCCCTAGTGTTCTGCTCTACCACTTGTGTAAATCCTCCTTCCCTTATTAAGAAATTTGCAAATCTCTGTTCTCTTATGTTATTAATCTTATTTCTTACCCATTTTATACCTGATAAATTTAAATCCTCACCAATAATGACCATTTATTCTCTCCTCTTAAATTTGAGTAAGAATTTAATTTCTCCCCAAGAGCCTCATCAACTGCCATTCTTCCACTGCGGTTAGCAGCCAACAACCCATTTTTTTTATTATTACTCCAGAAATCTATCCCAAGTAACTCATCGTCCTGATCTATTAACACCAGTCAATTGTGGTAGGTTTTGTTAACTAGTACGAAAACTCCCCCACCAATTGCTCCTCTATCTCTACGATTCACTCTGTAATTATCGGCAAAAACCTCACTGTCTAGTACTTCTTCTTTTAACCAAATCTCTACCCCTATTATTACTTGTGGTTAGTGTATTTCTATTAAGTTTGCAAATTCGATTACTTCTACAGTTCACCAAAAACACACTTATTACTGGCTTTATGTTTTTAGAATTTACCTCCTCTTTCCCCATTTTTCCCCAATCAGTTATTGTTTCAGCAACTTTTTCTATTTCTTTAACATCTTTGATTTTTTCCATCGTGGATCTACAGTCAGTATCACTTTGATCATCTATCTCCATCCCTTCACCAAGAGCCACTAACCTAAAAAAAGGCACAGTCCTGACCCCATCATCACTGGTAATGGGTTCGCTTCCCTCTTTAGCTAACAACTCAGAAAGTAGCACCTGCCCCCCGCTATTGAGGTGTGGGCCATGCCTAGTGAAACCCCACCTACCAATTGTGTTCGCAGGCACAACCTCCAAAACAGAACTAATGCCTTTCCCAAGTAGCACTTCCGTTACCATATTAACCCGCCCCACAGCATAGTGCAATTATTGCCAGTCATAGCGACTTTTGAACCGCATGAGTTCCATCATGGTATGCTGCGCCGCCTTCACCACCTACCTTAGGTCACACTCTGTAATATAACTCGGCGTTCCTATCAATATTGTTACCCGCACCTCCCACTATTACTACTCTAGTGTTCTTAGTGAAACTTCTACCAAGTGAACCTATATTCCCTATTACTTAATGTTGCACTACGTTTGAAATAACTAGTTACCTGGTAACCTGTGCCTAACTGATCCTGCACAAGAGGGCCTTCACCTCTCCCATGGCTACTACCTTGCGGCATAACCCTATTCTTGCCTTCACGCACTTATTACTAAAGGCCTACTGAATCTTACCTACTCTTACATCTATATGAGGCTCTTCTCTTCCTGACTGTGGCAACAGGTCAAACCTATTTTTCCCTACATTTTCTGAAGAGTCTGGCTTCTTCATCCAACTAACCACATTTCTCCTATGTCCTGTTACCAGCTCCGACCCTTTCTTCTCAACATTCTCCAACCCACTAACTATACTTTCTGCCTCTTTAGCATGAGCCTACATAGGCTGAGCCTCCACAGGCTGAGCTCACACAGTCTGAGCGCCCACAGGCTGAGTCTCCACAGATGGAGCCACCACAGGCCACGCCTCCACATGCTGAGCCTCCACAGGACGATCGTCAAGAACACTGATCCTTTCATGCAACTCTCTGATCGTTTCGCCCATAATCTTCAGAAGAGTAGGAGGCAAACATCAAAATGTTTACAGTCTGATAAAATATTAAATCAGGATCAGCACTTCGGGAAAGGAATAACAATTCAAAGTCTTCTTCAAATGCTTGGATTCTTCTGCAGAAGTATTAATTTCAATCACCACCAGCTAACAAAAGGTTATGTCAACAAAGCTTTGGTAAATCTTTGGCATCATATTTACTGACAGCGACCTTTTTCAAAATAATGTGGACCAAATTCAATGTAAACATTTTCGTTTCCAACATGATTCTACTACATGTTTTAGAATCTGATACATTTGAAAAGCTGATTAAGCGTCGAATCCAACTAAGAAGTCAATTTCTGTAGGGACATTGGGTACATATATTGTTGATGATTGACATTTAAAAGCATAACTGTACCTTGCGTTATATTTTCAAAACTGTAACGCTTTAACGATTATCGAAATTAACTTTTTCACTAGCGGATTGACGATTAACGAGTTAAATTTGTGATTAACTGTGCCCAGCTTTAGCGTGGGGCAAGGTGTAGGACTTGCCGCTCGGAGATAGTTGTATGGAGTCAGTTCATGTGCTCTGAAAACAAGCTAAAATATATTTTCAAATGTATGGCAACCTTGTGTCAAAGTAACATAAGGGTATTAGAAGTTGTGTCAATGAACGTTATCAATTAAATTCAATAGTATTTCTACAAGAAAAGTAAATTTACATTTCAATCCTAACCCAAAAACCTGTTAATTTGTTTACCCGAGCTTACAGAGTGCATGAGTTGAAAGAAGAGAACTTGGCTGATGTCATTTAAATTGCATGCCGTTATCCACTAGCAGGATAGCTTACATATGGCGATCCTACTTCAGGATAAGTGGTAATAATTACGGTGGAACATGTAATCTTAAATCCAATTACATCTTTGGGAACTAAACATTAACATAAAAGTAAACCAGAAGAAAAAAATTATGTTGAGCGTTGGTTTTGAAAGGTTAATTAATAGTAATTTGGAAAATTAATATTTTTTACAATCAACTGATGACTTCATGTTTTGGAAAGAATATGTTAAACCTTTGAAAGTGTTAAGGCTACACTGAAGAGCAAAACAAAAAATAAATCGATACACATCCCTAATATCGTGTAGCACCTCCACGAACACGCAAAAGTGCCGCCAAACGACGTGCCATGGACTCGACTAATCTCGACTAATGCCTGAAGTAGTGCTAGAAAGAATTGACACTATGCATTCTGCAGGTCTGTCCATAATCCGTAAAGTACGAGGGCTTGGATATCTCTTCTGAACGCCACGTGCAATACATCCCAAACATGCTCAATCATGTTCATGGATGGGGTGTTTGGTGGCCAGCGGAGGCGTTTAAACTTAGAAGCGTGTTCCTGTAGACACTCTGTAACAATTCTGGACGTGTGGGGTGTCGCAATGTCCTACTAGAATTGCCCAAGTCTATCGAAATTCACAATGGACATGAACGGGGGCAGGTGATCCTCCAGGTGCGTATGTACGTGTCACCTGACAGAGTCGTAGCCAGACATACCAAGAGTCCCCTGTCACTCAAACTGCACACGCCCCACACCATTACAGGCCCTCCACCAGCTTGAACAGTCCCCTTCAGACATGTATGGTCATTAATTCATGAGGTTGTCTCCATTTCCGTACACGTCCATCTTCTCGATACAATTGGAAATGAAACTCGTCATACCAGGCAACATGTTTCCAATCATCAACAATCCTATGTCAGTGTTGACGGGCCCAGGAGAGGCGTAAAGATTTGTGTCGTGCACTCAGCAAGGGTTCACGAGTGGGCCTTGAGTTCCAAAAGCCCATATCGATGATTTTTCGTTGAATGGTTCGCTCCCTGACACTTGTTGATGCTCCAGCATTGAAATACGCAGCAGTTTGCGGAGGAGTTGCACTTCTGTCACGTTTAATGATTCTCTTCAGTCGTCGGTGGTCCCGTTTTTGCAAGATCTCTTTTCGGCGGCAGCGATGTCGGAGATTTGATGTTTTTACCGGATACCCGATATGCACGGAGAACTCGTGATATGGTCGTGCGGGAAAATTGCCACCTCATCGCTACCTCGAAGATGCTGTGTCCCATCTCTCGTGCGCTGACTATAACACCACGCTCAAACTCACTTAAATCGTTATATTCTGTCATTGTAGCAGCTGTAACCAATCTAACGCCTGCCAACAAGGTTAAAAAAATAATGTCTAGGTGCTCGTTAGCAAGATGCCAAGCTACTCACCCATCACAGAGCAGACAGCTTCACTGCAACTCCAGATACGACTGAGCAACTACAGACGCAGAGCTGCCATTATATAGAGCACCATGGAGAGCTGATAAGGAGGAGAGGTGGGGGATTGGTGGGGCATATCGAGGCCGTACCAGCCACGTACAGTCACCAGAAATTCAAACGTGGTGCAAGAAATAAAACGCTGGGTTACACGTCATAGTCTAGATGCCAACACCTCTGGAATAATCCTTATCGTGTTATCATTTATTTATTTCTATGTTAAAGATTATGAAAGATTGGTTAGATTTTGCAAAACTTTATACAGGATAACTATATTGTTAGATTGTTCGTGGTTTAATCAATGTGGTAATTAAATAGTCCATATTGTATTTCAGTTTAGACGTGTTTTTATTTCCAAACACGATGTCAACGATAAAGGTTACATGCATTTATCCAATCCAGAGATTGCATACAACACTACTTCCACAAACAATACTACCAAAGCAGTCCTTGGCAGTCGCAAATTGAATCTGTATAAGCTACTACTGTCCTTCTGCTGAATTCTTTATATAGGCTCTATCGAAATTTCAAGACCATTTCAAAGACTTCTGCCAGATATTTCTGGAACATTAACAATACTTAAACAATCTAAACATATTAAAAAAAAACAATCAGAATTAACACATAATCACTTAACATAATCAAAAAATGGTCAGAAATGGAAATTAAAGATACCTAAATACAAAATTATTCACAGACATCATTTTTAACTGCAGCAAATTGTTCTTTATACATCGCAACTTGCATTAATACTTGGAATTACGAACATCTAAGCAATTCTCTTGCACAATTCGGTTCTTAAACATATTAAATGGCCTTTAAATAATTTCTTTTCATAAAATAAAATCTATATACATTGATTTACAGGAAATTGCAAATCAAACATACCAGATCATATTCAACCAAACTCTACTTTTTAAAATCCAATTCCATTTAATTTTAGGTTTGAGGGCTGTTACAACCCCTCCACAGGATTCACTTAACTTTACATAGTTAAAATTGATTGAATAATTCATGATGTTAACCTGGTAGTATGTACACCTTATGCCAACAGGACCAGATTTCAATCAATCGACCATAATAACTTCTGCAATTATACAATACAGATACACAATCCGTCATTACATACAACATCTATACATAGTTCATTACACTGATTCTGGTTACAGTAATTGTATTTTTACAGATCCAATCATTTTTTTTTTCAGTTACTGTTTTACACAACAAACATTCAATTCCAACATCTTTAGTTGCAAATTAATTTTTCACTTCAAATTACACACTTTCTGTCTGCTTGTTAATGACAACAGTCTGTTTACATTTTATAGCTGATCATATGCCACCACAATGCAGCAAGTCCCAATATCATGAAAACAGCAAAAGTCTCTAGACAAAATTTTTACAAATTGTTTGATACACTGGAATTCTTAAATCTCAAACATTCAGTATCATTATATATACAGCTGACTGTAGTACTCAAACAAACTATCTATATACATCAATTGACAAAATTTTATTTACAAAATTAGATTTTTACAGTTGGTAACCCCTCCCCAAACCATGCATTCCAACAACTAACTCTCTTAAACATAGCAGACATTAGGATACCCCTCCCCAGACTTTGGTTAAGGCCCATACATCTTACTATAAAAGTGGATTTCAGGATTTTCCTAGAAACTCAAAACTATGTAAATTACTTTTTCCTAACTTTCCAATTTTCTTCTGCTTTTGAATAAACATTTAATACTACATTTCTATATACACAGGGCTTCACTATATATTGCAAGATATACAAATTTTGAATCTTCTCAAACAGCAGATTCTGGCATAGCCATAGAACAGCTGACAGATCAATTGGTTCTGTTTTTACAAATTGTTTGTCACTTACCAACAATGTTGCTGAATCAACTAGTAATACAAATTTATTATCATTACTATTGCAGTCCAGTCTATCATTACTTCCAACTCCACTCTCCATTATCCGACGACTACCTAAACCTACCAAACTATCTGAATTAGTAACCACAAATTATCTAACATCTGGCTCACTGACTTCCTCCACAACATGCTTAATTTTCTCAGTAACTATGAGTTCACTATTAGCTCCTACATCAGAGATTGTACTAAACATGGTGGTACCCAAGTCACATTCTGTACATTTTTCCAATACATTTTTCAGATAAATCCTCACTCCCACCCATTTCTTCAATACCATCATCTACACCAAATAAAGAGCTAAATAATGTATCAGCAAGTCACATTCAAAATATGTTTTCAACTTGGGGATTGGAGCATAAACCTTTTCAGCCTCTCTGTCTTTAGTATACAAACATTTTAACTTACAATTCTCCTCCTAATCTGGGTCTCTTATTCACGCCACTGTATCACCCTCATCTTCAAGATATTTAAATTCCTCATCACATTTTGGATATACAACCTTCTCACAGTCTGGAGATTTTACTATAGATATATTACTATCAGAAAACACTTCATTTACAGTTAAATCAACTGCTTGTTCTTCATTAGAAATGACTTCCATCTCATGGACAATTTTATTATTATTACAGCCACCACTAACCAAATCTTTAGTAACTTTTAACCCACCAGTATTTCTAACTATAGCATTTACCTCATGGAAAGCAGTACCTGGACTCAAACTCTTTCCCACCACTGTTGGGTCCCACACAGTGGGGGTCCCTAGTCTGACTGCTCCCCACACTGCTTTTCCCTTTCAGGTTGAGGGTTCTGATCCCTCACAATCCCATTATTATTTCTCCTTGCATAATTATCATGACATCTTCCCCTGTATCTACCATTTCATGATATATGATCCCTTCTATGGTAATGATTCTAATACCGATTAGAGAATGACTCCTGAGCATCCAAACGCCTCAATAATTCAGAAACCCTATCCACATTGATGATATCAAAAGTAGCAATTAAATTTCATATTTGCTGAGGTAGCTTAGCTCCTATCAAATCAATGAATTCTTCCTCCCCATAAGGATGGTCTAAATATTTACTCCGGATCCAACATTTATGAAAAAATCATGCTGAGATTATCTACCCAGTTTGAATGGCCTACCAGTCATCAACTCCCTCTTTTCCTGAATCTGCCTACTAGTCGAACAAAAATGTTTCAGATTTTTTTTTTTTGAACAGCTTATAGTCATTAACTTCCCTAGCTTGCCTATCGTCCCACGTCCTAGCATAAGTCTTTAAATGTTTACACACAAGTGCAATTTCCTTACTGTCGAGTAACACATTAAAATAGTCAGATCTTTCAAAATTATCTCAAAATTCTAAAGGGTGAAGTCTTCCACTGTCATCAGAGAATTCAAACTCTTTATTAATATCAGCAGTCACAATTGGATTACCTGTTGTGGGAATAATACCTTAACCTAACTGAACATGAAACCCAGCATACTTTTACTCTAACTTATTTACATTACATTGGGTTACCTCCAATCGCTGGGTAAGCTGTTCCTGATGATGTACCAATGCATTAATATTTTGTCCCACCTCTTATCTCTACTCATTGAACCTTTGAGCAGCTTTAATGTCACTGGCCTTGAATAAACTGACATACTCCTCCTTCATATTATCACAATTTTCGCCGATTTTCCTCTTTGTTATATTTACAGTCCACTTCATTAATTAAAACAACACATGCATCTTTAGTATCTTTAAAAACTAGGTTAACCTTTCCAAATTTCTCCTGAGACTCTAAAACTGCTTGCTCCAGTTTCGAATTTAAATTATTAACATCGTCTTTGAATACAGAACTGAAACCATGAAAGTGCTTACTGATTTTCTCATCAAAACAGTCAGACAATTCAGAGAATTTTCTCTCAAAATCCAACTCATTTTTAAATTCAGAAAACTTACTGTCAAATTTACTATCAATTTCGGAAAAGTTACTATCAAGTTTACCATTGATTTCAGCACACTGAGAATTAAATTCAGAATAGTTGTTCTGGAATTCATAAAATTATCTGTCATTATCACACCTTAACTTACTTCTAAACTCAGAAAATTGAGAATTAATTTCAAGAAACCTTGCGTTAAAATCGGCTACAAAAGATTCTAGAATTGTTTGTAAATTCAGACTACCAGCCATTTTCAATTACGAAAGAAATCAATATGAAAACAAAGTTAAGAAGAATTGAAATTTTGCTAACCTGCCACAAAAGAACTTGAAAAAACAAATACAATAATATTCAGTACTTACAGTTCAGGCATCAATTACGTACCACTTAAATACTTCTCTCTTGGTAACTCATTCCAATCCCTGACACCCTTACCTAAAAAAGAGAATCTTCCCACACCCTTGTGCATGAAATCGAGTCATGGTCATCTTTTCCCTTCCATGCACTACTTTTCATACCTATTGCTATATCTTTCCATGCCTCATCGTCAGTATATGCCCTGTACACTCCCATGACCCTCCTCATCCTCCTCCTGTCTTGTAATGAATCCCATTCTAGCTCCTTTATCATATCCGTCACTGATTGCAAACTGCGATAATTTCCAGAAACAAATCTAGCAGCCCTTCTTTGCACCCTCTCCAACTCCTGTATTTGATACGTAAAATGAGGGTCCCATACTACACTACCATCTTCGAGCAATGGTCTGACCACAGTTCTGTAATCCAATTCCTTTACTTCTCTCGTACATCCCCTCATCACTCTCTCCAACAAGTGCAGAACTTTTCCTACCACCTGTCCAATGTGTCCTGCCCAGTTAAGCTTGTTATCAAAAGTAATGCCAAGATATTTTCATTTCAAGTCTTCAGCATGCAATTCTTTCCCCACCTTATATACATAATTAACCTTTTGTTTATTATTTGTGTATCTAATAAGCTGAATCTTCTTTGAATTTATCTTCTTTCCATGTTTACCAACCCAACTAGATATCCTGTCCAGATCACCCTGCAACTGTTTACAATCCTCTATCGTTTTGATTCTTTTATACAGCATTATGACATCTGCAAACAATTTAATTTCAGATAGTAAACAATAAATACAATTATTCATTAGAATAATGAATAGCAATGGTCCCAATACGCTACCCTGTGGCACGCCCAATTTTACTTCCACTTCTTTTGATACTACATTTCCTACCCTAACTTTCTGTTTTCTATCTTTTAAAAATTCATCTACCTAGCAAATCACATTCTCATCCACTCCAATGGTTTTTACCTTATTTACTACAATTTTATGGCTTACTCTGTCAAACGCCTTTGACAGATCTAGTGCTTCACTATCAATTTGGCCTCCCTTGTCCATTTCATCTTAAATATCTTGCATATATCCCATCAACTGAGATTCGCATGAATATCCTTGCCTGAACCCATGTTGCCTACTTGAAAACCACTTACGTTCCTCACATATATTTCTGATGTGGTTGCTTATCAATCTTTCTATTAATTTACCTACCACTGATGTCAAACTGATTGGCCTGTAATTCTAAACTCTATTTCTCACCCCTCCTTTATGTACCGGTACTACTATTGTACTTTTCCAGGCCTATGGTAAGCAGCAATATCCAGACTCAATTTAAATAATATTTCAAGATAAGGTACAATATCACATCCGGCTATCTTTAAGATATCTGTAGTAATATTTTCTACACCAGCCTTTTTATGTTTTTCCAGCTTTCTTATTTCCTTCATGATTTCCTCAGGATGAATATCAAATTTTTTACTATCGTCATTTCTAATTGTGTTGTTAAGCTTGTTCTCCGAATTAGACTCTCCTGTTTCTGATTCATTGTCCATAATGCTTTCACTGAACCAGTTTCTTAAAATCTCTGCCTTTTTTCAAATCGTCAGTAACTTCTTCTCCATCTATATAAATAATGTGCTCTGGTGACTAGCCGAGTTATAGGAGTGTTATAATTACACAATATTTCGGCGCTTTCAATCGTCGGAATATGGCGCCGACGATTGAGAGCGCCGAAATATTGTGTAATTATAACACTCCTATAACTCGGCTAGTCACCAGAGCACATTATTTATATTCTCAACGCCGAGAAAGACTACGTAATTATTTTCTTCTCCATCCTTATCTATAAGTGTCTCTATACCCTCCCTTATCCTCAGTTTCCTGATATAGCCATAGAAATTTCTAGATGTATCAGTCAATGGTCCTCCTACACTGACAATACTCTTCATAAACCCACCTTTAGCCACGATTAAACAGCAGCAGTAGCTTCTGGATTGAAGCGGAATAGGAGGTAAATTGCAATTCAATCCATCAGATTTACAAAAAATCAAAGAAGGCTCTGGTATCGAGTAAAGTAACAAGCTGTTGATAAACTGATTTGTAAATTATGTTATATTGTAAATTTTGCTGTCATAGCTCTTAGTTGGAAGACATTTTATTAGTGAGGTTAACTCTCTTCCTGACATGTAACTGAAAGGTCTTTGATAATCGGTAACATTTTTCTCAATGTAGGCCACTATAGGATCGTCTCCAACGTTTGCTTTTAAGTTTGTATGATACATATTCTCCAGATTATCAGCCATAACGTCACTCTTTTCATCGTCCGTACAGTAAACGACGATATATAGTTCCAAAGACGTTAAAATACTGTCTCAGAACATGTTTGGTTGCATTCCACCGTTTTACTTGTCCGATATATAAGTTTGATAATTACGACTGATAATGTGCGTATCGTGATTGACCAAATAAAGTTGGATAAAATATATATGAGGTGGTTTAGGTTTCTGCGTAGCCAATGTTGTCGTTTGATTCACCATACTCTGTGCATGTTTTGCTTTACATGTACTTCAACAATATAACTGGAAGATGTTCGTTATGATTTGTGCGACGGAATGAACTGGTGATCGCAAGGTGTACGGCAACTTGTATTGTGTTTGTATTATGTTGGTAAAGAGCATGATGGGTGAGCGGTAAAGTTCTCGTATCACATTTGGGAGGCCGTAGTTTTGAATCACCGACCGGGAATGCAGATAAGAGTTTTCCATTGTTTCCCCAAATTACTCCATGTGAATGCCGGGATACATCCTTCAAAAAGGCAATGAACGAATTTCTTTCAGTTTTTTGACCTCAGTCCTTTCCCACCTCTAACGAACTCAACGTTGACGAGGCGCAAAGCCATAAACAAGAAGAAGTGGCGGTAACAGTATCTGTTTTATTAGTTGAACGTGTGGTCTTAAGGCAATATAAAATTAAAGTGCAGTCAGCGTATCCGGTAATTAACTTTGACGACTTCTTGTTGTGGCAGGGTGCTATTTGGAGTTTAAAGACAACTTGGCAATGATTGGAGACCATTTTGGATTGAACTTCTAACTCAAAAGGAGTAGTAACATTTTTTTGTTCCAACATGTCAAGGATGTCAGGCTTTGCGTACAGGTTTTGAGAATAGTACATTTGACAGAGGTTTATATGTAGATATTTGCCCTCTCCGTTGCAGTGTGAAATTTCCATCCATTTGATTTGTTGTGCATTATCCCCATTATGTATGTTTCGAATTGTAGTTACAGAGTATTGTCGTTATCTTTGAAAATAAGCAGTCAACAGCGTAACAGCCCTCAAACCTAAACTTAATGGAATTGGATTTTATGGAGTCTTTATAGTAAGCTAGAGTTTGGTTGAATATGATCTTGCATGTTTGTTTTTCAATTAACTGTAAATAAGTGTAAATAAACTATGTTTTATGAAAATAAATTATTGAAATACAATTTAATATATTTAATAACAGAACTATGGCAGAGAATTGCATAAATATTTATGGTTCCAAGTATTAAGGTGAGTTACGATGTCTAAAGGACAAATTGCTGCAGTTTAAAATGATTCCTGTGGATAATTTTGTGTTTAAGTATCTTGAATTTCCATTTCTGACCATTTTGTAATTTTTGTAAATAATTATGTATTAATTCTGATTGTTTTTATAATTTTCTATTGTTTAAGTATTATTAATGTTGGACAAATATCTGTCGGAAGCTTTTGTAGTGTTCTAGAAATTTCGATGGAGCTTATATAAAGCGAACATCCGAGACAGAGAAACAGTTTTTACAGGCTCAATTTACTACCATGGAGGAAGGAAATATATGGAGGAGAAGTGACGTTAAATCTGTGAAGCAGGCTCTAAACTCTCGCGCATACGCAGTGGCGGCAGAGGCGAAATTGCGATCCCCAACAAATGCGATGTTCACATTGTGTTAGATACTGTGATTATTTCATTTTGTAATGTGTATAAGTGTTTAATAATACCATCTTGTGTTGCATAAGGTTGCACAAGTAGGCAAGAGAGGAAAGAACCTGGAATATCATTTCATAAGTAAGTTCAATTCTAATTATCGTTGTTGAAGTAGGTTTTGCAAACTCCGGTGCCTGTCTATAAATATTTAGTCATAGCTCTCAATGGGATGACCTTGTTCTCAAATTTTTGTTGGTGTAGTGTAGAAAATCAACATACCTTGCTTTTTTGAACATAATAGACTAGCATTACTTTTTAACGAGTGTTGAAAATGAGATTAAAAGGGGTGTGTTTTACATAACGATTCAGTGAATTCAGTATTGCGCTTTCTTTCGTCACGTTGCAATTTATACGGACAGTGTATGATGAAATTAAATGTGTTAAATTATGCTATGCAATCTAAGAATCTTGATGAAGCAAACGATGTTGTTACCACAAATACAGTTTGCGATTCAAATATGCGTGTGTGGGTATGTCTATATAGCATGATTCTGTAGCGGCCATTTAATGGAGATTGTGGTTAGTTCTAAATTCAGTCTGAACTAGAATGGTTTTGTTGTTCCATAAGGGACAAAGAATTTATCTATTACTGTTAGTAATTTCATGAGAACCAAGTTAGTGACAAAACGTGTTTCACGATGGAAACTACTTCCACTTCCAGCTATTCCAAATTAAGCTTACGATGTGTGGTAACAAGGTAACTATTTTTATTCTGGTCTAGGCCACATTTCAACCTAACCACAAGTGGTTGTAAGAAATTAAATGTCCATTCTGCATGTCCCCCATGTAATTCATTGTGGCTTTGGTAGAATTAATTTTTAGTCCAGGCCACTTATCAAATTTTACTTTTGCGAAATTTTTCTTCTGCCTTTCAACTCAAGACACCTCACTTTTTATACAGTATATCTCGAGAACTAGGCGAGATATCGAAAATTTGTATTCATTTTTTATTTTTCTCGTCTTTTTAAATAAGAATCCGTCATCAAATTTGAGTTTGACCAATCTTTTCTTCTGAATTTCAACCAAAAACGTTTCACGTTTGAGACAGAATATCTCGAAAACTAAGCATGATATCAAAAACTTTTATTCTTCATTTTTTATGTATCTCATCGAGTTACATAATAATCCATCACTAGATTGAGGCGTTACGTTTATCCTAGAGTCCCCTTGAGGTTTTTGTACATATCCCCCGTGTCTGTTAGGGTTCGGCCTAGCCCCCCACTCCTCCTCCCCCGGCTTCACTTCAATGCGTGGTGAAGGTCTCTTGCGTCGTCTCCATATATTTCCTTCCTCCTTGTGTACGACGGCCAAGGACTGTATTGTCTGTGGAAGAAGTGTTGTCTGCAATCGCTGGATTGTGTGTATACATGTAACCAATATCTTTGTCGTCGTGTTTATAAAAATAAAAACAAGTTTAAATTGGACTGGTTAATATCTAACAACAGGGTTGGCATGTTTCAGGTAATTTTATGACTTATAGACTGTAATAATAAATATAAATTCGTAGACACGTGTCCATATTCTGATTTCAATTGTCTCGATACTATTTAACTCAGGGGATAAATGAGATGATTTATATTAGATTATATAAAAATAGCTACAATACTAAATCAATCTTATCAACAGGTAATACAAAAAGGTATGGGACAGTTATCGCAGAAGATCAGGTGAATTTCTGGAACACACACTATGTCAATACTATTGATGTCATACTGATCGACCTGTAATTTTTGACATTATTTTCCAAATTTTTTCAGGCATCGAGAGTCAATATGAATAAAGTTTGACATCTGCGGTAATATTATCTACATCTGCTCCTATCTTAGTTTTTTTCATAACATCGACAGGATTTTTTTTCTGCTGATTTCAACCTCGAAGCAGACATAGGTACGGGGCGGACTCTGATTGGTCCACGACAGTTAATAAGCTGATAGACCTAGTCTCATTGGTGATAAAATTAATTTTTACGATGGACTGATATGAGAGTAAAAAGCTAATGAGTTTAATATCGTTAAATATTATCTCCCTCAAGGTATTGTTTTTATGTTTGATCTAAAAAATTCTTGGGCATCATAAAAACAACTCCGTGATTCTGTTTCAATATAGTAATACGTATTCTTTAACGTTAAACTTAACGTTATTGCACTGTTCGAATTTCTAGGTTAATCACCTCAGGTGATCCATGTGATGAGATGTGTGGCTCATATATCGTGGATGCGATAGCAGTCATTCACGCACTGTCAAATGTGTATCATACGGAAACTGACTTTCTCTAGCTAATATGCGGTATTACTACAACTAGCTTAAAGAACCACATGAAAATAAACACTTTCGTACCAAAAAGAAGCCATTCATAATAGGTCGAAAATTGAATATATGGAATATTTCTATCAGAACCCATTCCTTTACAATCCGCGTGACCACGTAGTACTGTTTTAGAAACCGGCGGTTCTTAGTTAAGAGACGAAGCATGACCAAAGTTTGTGCTTAAATGTCACGAAATACTCAGAAGTAATTATCATCATGTCGATTACCATTTCTCAAAATACTATTAGGGTACGCCTTCTACTGAATAGGAGCAAAAAACGTCTTAAGCAAGTTTGTAACATTTTAAAAAATTGCCTTCTCCGCGTTTATCTATTTTTCTTACCCAAATTCTCCTCCTGCAATTAATGAAGTGCTCTAACAATAAATAAAATTAATAGTTCATATAACTCATTGCTCTACTATTGGCTGTAATATTTCTTTCAAATTTCTAAAATTCAAACTTGTTCAGTTAGCAACGGGTAATTTTTAGGTAGGGGCTATTCAAGTTGTTATAAGATCCGTCATATCTTTTGTCTCGTTATTATTATTTTTGTTTTAGTGAAATTTAGTAAATATTTCTCTCTTGTAAAAGTAGTTCAGTAAACGCAATGTAGTCTTCACGGGTGTACCGCCGGATAGTGTTGTGGAAACACAATATTTCGGCGGATAGCTCCGCCGTCTTCTTCAGGTGTTGAGACATCTGCACTGATCGGCTGACCCACAGATATTGAGATGGTTCGGGTGCCGCTCAGTATCTGTGAGTCAACCGACCAGTGCAGATGTCTGTGCACCTGAAGAAGGAGGCAGAGCTAGCCGTCGAAATATCGTGTTTCCACAACACAATCCGGCGGTACACCCGTGAAGGCTACATTGCAGTCATACGCCGGGAAAGTCGTCGTTCTTACAGTTCAGTAATCGTTTAAACCACTCTTTTATCTATTAGTAGGATATTTTCATCTTGATATTGTGTAAGGCCATTCTTACCCCCTCTGACAGAAATTAAATGGAATTTGACAATGATGGATTAAATAGAGTAAAATAAAGTATCATGAGAAGAATTCCGAGCGTAATAGGTTCGAAATGTACAGGGGACTCAGTGCCGTTACGTAAAAATGATTTTTGGTTTGAAGCAAAATGAGATACAAAGTTTAAAAATATAAATAAATTTGTCCTCAAGTAAGAAGGTAAAGGAATTATTCATGGCATATACAAGTATCAATGACCACAGTAACGATTAAAGCCTCAAGAGAGGCAAGTTTCAATTGAAACGTATTCACTGCCAGACAGACACCAATCACAGATAATGATAGACCTACAAGACGTGGAGGAATGACGGAAGTGAAAAAAGTTTAGTGGGTGGCAGAATTATTCATGCTAACGCGCAACTGTATTTATGTAAAGACATATACGAAATCAACACATCGAGAGCGGAGAGAGAAGGTCGGTGTGAGCCAGTCCCCTTGTGAGGTATCATTTTTTTTTTTTTTGCAGCTATTTTCACTATCTTTTTAGCGTCGATAATTAAAGAAATCTTGGCCGTTCTTACCACTCCCTCCAGGTTCTTTTCAATATTTTCTGTTAATGATAGCACGCTGAGGACGATATATGTCGCCCCAGAATATCGTCACATACGTTTATAAACTATCACCTCGCTTAATTAATTTAGTTATGTAACTGTCTATGAAATCAAAGTATCTGTAGCTTGTTTATGACAATTACTATTTATTAACACTTTAGAATCAGCTCAACAAAAACACCTTCTCATATCCTTCACTCTCACCACCATCTTTTCACCCACAAATTTTTTCTTTCAATCCGCGTCTTCTTGGCTAGACTAACAATTTCATTACAGTCTATCATCTTCATCAAGACAAAACATAAAATAAAAACTTAAATTTACTCATTTTATACGTAAACTACTATACTGTACGGCCTTGAAAAAAAAATACATTCATACATTGCATAAAAAATCGTATAATGTTTATTATTATTATTTATCAATGTCTGATGAATTGGGACCTCACACATTCCCAATTAGCACATTTTTTATTCAAAAAATTTATTATTAATTGTAAAGTACAATCCTTTCAGCAGACATTGCTCTTATACACAACTTGTTTAGTCTTTTGAGCATACTTTTGTCTCCTCACACACTTAAAAAATAGCTCACCGTTACTGTCAGTTTATCAATTTATTTTCACTTATTTACACAAGTCACTAATCATCTTTCATTTTATACAATTTAAGATCCGCTACATTACATAGTCCAAATTTTCTTTCCGATTTAGGGTAAACTAACCAATATACATTTTTGTGTAGCTTCCCGTCTACTCTAAACGGCTCATCATAAATGTCGAAAAACATTCTCATTTCCTAGTTTATTTGACTTTATCGCTTTTACGTCTTTACCAAAACCAGATCATTCAGATTTGATTCGATGGGTTTTTCGTCCTCGGTCATGCCTTTTCCTTCTTTCTTTTGCTTATTTTAATCACATTTTGTCAGCTCATTGTTATGCCCCCACAACGTTCGGTTTTTTTCCTTTACCTCCAATCTTTTAGTCCTTCTTCAGATACTCCATGAATCTTAGATATCCTGTCAACAAGGGGTTTTACTTCAATTTTATAATTACCTTGATCTTGTGCATCTTCCATCTGCACATCAAACTCAGTTGTTTGTAACCTCTGCTCATCAGCAATAGGTTGCTGACTGGAAACTCTGTAACTTTATTGTCTTTGACTATCCGAGCATATAATGCATGGGTTATGGCCATCAACTCACTGTCAGTGTTTGTCAATGCTTAATATTTTAATCCAAATAACTTTACCACAAATACCGGATAGATCACTTCTTCTTCCTCATCGTTGAAAACTTCTTTTTGCAAGAAATCCTCTTCAGCTTTTCCGTGAGACCATTCTAAGAACTCCATTCTACTTCCATCGCTTATATATAACTGGCGTTAGTGCTATTTTTGTTGTTATTGTCACTATCAAATTTACTCCATTCACCACCATGATTTCCTATCATTCTCACTACTCCTTCCTGGTGATCAAACAGACAATATAATACCCCGGATTGTTCATCTTTCACAATTGAACTCATACAACGGAACTTGTTATTTTAAATTTGTATATTTCCCCCTCTGGCACTAAATTTTCTTCTTCATTAATACCGTAGTATTTCCTCATAATAGAAAATTTTACTTCTTCTTCTTCATTTCTTAACATTATATTTTCTTCTTCTTCTATACTATCGTTGTCGTTTTCGTAAGTGTTATATTTGTCGCTGCACAAATTCAAATTCTCCCTTCTTCACTGTCATCACAGCCATCGATATCTTCTGACAAACTCTCAAATTCTTCTTCTTCAATTAAAGAAATCCTGGCCGGTTTTACCACTCCCTCCAGGTTCTTTGCAATCTTTTATGTAATTGATAGCAAGCTGAGGACAATATATGTGGCCTCGTATCACCTCGCTTTATTAATTTAGTTATGTAAATCTCTAAGAAATCGAAGTATCTGTACCTTGTTTATGACAATAACTATTTATTAACACTTTAGAATCAGCTCAAACAATACACTTTCTCACATCTGTAAAATCAAATATAAAGTACAGGCTATTTAAACATCCCTTACTCTTACCGCCATCTTTTCACCTACAACTTTTTTATATCAATCCACGTCTACTTGGCAAGATGAACAATACCATTAAATTCTACCATTTTCAACAAGACAAAACGTATAATAAAAACTTAAATTTACCCCTTTTCTACATAAACTACTCTACTGTACGACCTTGCAAGAAAAAATACATTCATACATTGCATTAAAAATCGTATAATTGTTATTATTTCTCAATGTCTGGTCAAGTAGAACCTCACACCTTGCACTAAAAGAGTCACGATTCCTCTATTTTACGGTATTCAGTTCACAGTTCACATGAATGGTACAGTTTGGACAGATTCACGTGAATAAAAAATATTTTACTGACGGGAATGCTGAGGTAAAAGGTTTGACATTACCAGCGTGAAATCCTAAGTTCCTTAAAATATATTGACAGATATTACCTATACAATTTAACATTAGTCAGATATTTTAGTTAAATAGTATTCTTCACGGCCAATAAAATGCAACAAGTACCAATTGAATTCCTGAATCAGTTCACGAATTATAAGGCGCTACAGAATTCTAGTTTTTATCGCTAAGAACACAGACATAGTGTAGGTGGCGGTGAATACAGCCGTTCACAGCGCAACAGTGAAAGTAACCCCAGCACGAAGACCCAGCCGCTCTGTAACGTTCACACCTCCCGGCGCAAACGCGTTGGTATAGCCATTTGTGAACGCTCTGAGGGGTTTTAATATCAAAACTGAAACACACTGTCAACTATATTTTCCCATAACAACCTTATTAACTGGCCAATTTTGACAAACTTCGGGCGTTCAAAAATTTTAATTTTGTGTTTTTGTTCAAAATGTGAACTATTTTGATAAGTGGACTGCGAGTCGACGCAACAGGTCCTTTTCACGTGGGCCTACAAATCATTTTGAGAGAGTGGTTTCCTTTTAAAATAAAAGACTGGGACTCACACGGTTCAGGAAGAATGGTTAGTTTAGGGGTGGTCATTTATTTTCAGCACCAGTGCTGCGTGTTCCCTTATGTTTCTACCTACTATTATCAGCAGGCCAGAGAACACCGACGTTTTTGGAAGAACCTGGCACTTTCCAGAGTGCTTGATAAGGACAACCATCAATTATTAAACGAGCACATACAAGACTGAATTGAAAAACCTTAGAATTTATAGCTGCTTCCTGCATCGTTTATTTTTCCAACAAATACCACACACATGAACGGCAGGTGGCTACAGCATAACGTATTACTTTAGGACACGCGCCTCATTTATCTACACTTCAAAGATCGCACCGTAACGAATTGCATTAGGGCTCACCTCATTTAATTTTCTGAACAAAGGGCCACACGCACAATTCAAAGTTTTATCGTTACGTTGCCAGTTCCTTTGAGTGCTGCCCGTATGAAATCGACAAATGGTCAAGCGCCCAGGTTTTAATAATAATTTACTATATGAACAACACGCATGCAGGTGACACATTGTGCTGCAGGTTTGTATCTTCCCGACTGTTACAACACTGCTGGGTATAAAAGGAACGCTTGCTTCGCCACAATCCTCACTTTCCCATTGATTTTGACATGGACGTTTCGTTGCCATCGTGTGACCTCGGCTCTCGTGTCTTATCTGACTATAGCTCACCATGTCCCAAGAACTTATTTTCAACAAGGAAGATAAGATAAATAATACTAGTAAACTACTAGTAAACCACTCACAAGAAGTTTATTAGTGATTGCTCATTAAACAGCTCAGTAATGTTAATTTTTCTAGCTATATCATTATTTTCATTTATAGGACTTGAAGATCTATTGGAAATTCCAAAAATTTATTTGATTGTTGGTGACTAGTCACCTGTTTTAACTTGTAATTATTATTATCAAGTTTTTTCTATTTCATTTCTCTTTTGTTTGCAACAATCTTGGAGTTGGGGAAGTATGTCTGATAATGTGAGTAGTAATCTGTTTTATCTTGAAAATTTTTTCATTGTGTATATATATATATATATTTATACTAGTATATGTACTGTTTTTCTGTTTCAGATATGCCGCCTAGTTCTTATCCGCAGCTAAACAAACGGAGCGTAACTCCACTACTGTCTTGCTCCAAACGACAAACAAATACAGCTACTGGTAAGAACTAACATTTTTACTATGTTATATAATATTATGAATTATTTTTTTATGTTACTCAAAACAATTTTTGTTTGAGGTTCGCTGGAGTGTAGAGGCTTCGGGATTTCAAGAATGTCTGCCGTCTTCCAGGTTGCCACTAACGCCATTACGACATAGGTGAATTATACCGTTACCTGTAGCGAACAATGCTTCACCGGATACTGTTTCAGAGCCAACACAGTGGAAACTCCAGTCACCAACACCGCAGCATGCTGCGTTGACACCACCAACGGCAGCAATAACACCACCGCCAGCATCTAATCTACCACACCCACCTAAATAGTGGAACCATAGGCCTAATGGTATTTACGTCATTGCTACATATGTTATAACGTCATTGCATTCTTAATGTTATGGAATTATTTTAAGTATATTATTATTGTTAATATTATTTTTTAATGATAACAATTTTTTATATTTTTCTGTTTCAGGTTCCGGTTAACAGGAATCAGCCGCCACCGCAAACAGGAATGAACCTGCAGATGTGAGCAGAAATGAACCAGAATCACCAACAATGTGGCAACCATAGAAATCGCGAGTTGCTGCGAGACCTGGCAGACATTGTGAGGCCAGGTAGGTCTATCATCTCACCACGCCGGGCTATGGCAACACCTGGCCGAACACTCGCCATCACATCTACATGGGGGTCGACCCCTGCATCCAGCAGTAGTCATCCCGTAGCATATACCCATAATACGGCACCATCAAGTAGCCTACACGATGCAGTCTAATCCTTCAACACCAAGAGAGTAGCTTTGAATGTATAATTTATTCTGGCACTATCCAAAATTCTTTGAATTTTCTTGAAACTTTAAAATACATTGATGATCTTTTGGAAGAAAAACTTCGCACAATTGTTGGCACTTAAGAAACATATGGAAAGAGTTAGAATTTATAAGAATGTACGTTAACATTACACCCTCGATTTTTCAGTTATTGAGTTTCCCATTAAAATCTCAGACATTTCTAAATTCAAGAGGCAAAATACAGACTACTCAGTTAATCTTTTCGGTCAGGATGTAGTTAATAGCAAACCTGTAGTATTGGCAACCCTCCATCACGGCAGACAACCGCGGTTGCCACATAAACATGTTGATAATTATTGACATTACTGAAAAAATACATTATTGTTGGTTTCACAGATTGTCAGGGATAGTTATTTCTTAATTAGGAAACCCTCGTGGTGCAATGTTTCTTTGTTCCAGAAGTCTGCAATATTTCTGGCGCAAAGATATCATGGAACGCCACGAGATCGATTGTATAAGAGATGGCTCTGCCATCGTAGATTTACCTGGATACGACGTTAATATCTTAAAGTACACACCTACAGCGTATACCCGTAATCGTTTACGCTGATTTAGAAAGTTTATTACAACCTTACTATTCGTGCAGTTCTCCACACATCGCCTTCAACAGGAACATGTGTCCAGGAACATGTGTCTTTGGCTTCCGCATATCAGTCCGTTTATACAGACGTATCTAGTCTGTTGCGTTTCAACTCCATTTCTGGCGTAAATCCCGAGAACTGGCTTGTTAGTGAACTCTTAAAACTTGCTATGAAAGTTGATAAAATTTACAAGAGGTGTACTCCTCTTGTAATGAGAGATGAGCAAGAAGCCAAGTTTACTAATGCTACATTACCCCTATATCTGTGAGAAAGACATTGTAATGGAGAATGTAAAGGTACTCGAACATTGTCATATCACAGGTAATTTTAGGGGGCTATAAATAATGACTGCAATTTGCAGTTTTAAAATCAAAGGTACATACCCATTATCTTTCAAAACATTTCCAAGTATGATGCAAATATTTTAGTTATAGGCTTATCATACCTCGACCGTGAGTGGATGGATGGGCTCACTATCAACACGGAATGTTATTTTTTTCTGAAAAGATTGAATCAACTTCAATCACTTTAAGATATCTGGACTCGTATCTTTTCATGCAGGTCCCATTAGATCAACTGGTTAGGACCCTTAAGGATGGTGATATGCGCATTACCTGCGCCTCATTTCTTAGACCCCGAGAAGTTCCTGTTAGTTAATTGTAAGCATGTCTTCCCCTACTAGTTTTTGGATTCTTGGGAGGATCTCACTGCTGCTTCACTTCCTTCAAGTTAAAACTTTTACTTTTCGTTGTAATAGTAAGAAATTTCTGATAAAGATGACGAGCACACGACACAAGAATTGTGGGTTTTACAGATCAAGACCTTAAGGTAATTTGAAAGTCTGTACTTCCGCAGTGTGCTCCTACTTGCAGATCTATCTGAAAAATTTAGGAGTGTATGCTTGGAGATGTACACCCTGGACTGCGCCCACTCCTTCACTTGCCAGGCCTTTCGTGGCAGGATATGTTAAGGAGCACGCTTTTCCACCTGGAATTTCAGACTGATGTCGACATTCTGCTCCTTTTCGGACGAGGATTTCGCGGAGATATTTGGCAGTGTGTCCACAGGTATACCAATGCAAATAACCGGTACATGCCGTAGTACAACCGCGAGGCGACATATGATTTTATAAAGTACTTCTACATAAGCAATCTGTATGGCTGCTCCATTTCGAATTTTCTGCCCTCTGGTGGGTTTCAGTGGCGATTGCCTAGACTATTTGAATACACACATATCCTCTTCATCCATACATTTACTGGTTGTGATAAAATATCAGCATTTTTCGGCTATGGGAAGGAAAAATTCTGCTCTCCCTTTCAACACAAACCACACCTAAAAGTAACATGTATGATAAATTCTCAGAACTCATAGCCTTCAGAGACTAGTGTCTGGAGAACAGGCAGGGGAACATATCATCTTGGAACGGTGCATTGGAAGCCTGGGATGTTATATTGGCACCAACATCAGATGCGGCAACGTTTCACTCAATAGGCACGTACCACCCAGTAGTTTCATGGCTAGGCCAAGAAACTTACCCACTGCCGTGGGGATGATTGAAAGGCTCGACCAGTCTTATTCCAATTACAACAATACAAGACGCTGCACCTGATTTTATTTGGAAGCCTGTATCATTTTCCTGCAAGGAAATATGTACTCCACCATGCAGCTGTCGCAAATCAAAATCAAGATATCCTTGTTATCTCCTTGCAAAAAATGCTTACCTGTCTCTAGATCATTCCTAAGACTGAAACAGATGGAGAGGAATTGTTCTTCTACCTCGAGGAAGTTGCTACCAAGGTAGTGGATAAATTAGACACAATTCTAGATGATAACAGTGATAAGCAGAGACAATCCAAAATGATAATAAATTTGAATTTTGACCAATTTTTAAATTATTACGAATTTATTATAACTTTTAACATTCTACCATTCATCACGCTTTCATTTCCGCTCTATTAACATTATTAATAGACCGGTGTGGTAGCTCAGTGGTTAAGGCATCTGTGTGGAGATCAATATTTTGGTCTGAGCAAGGATTTTAAAGGCCACTAACCCGATCTTCACCTCTGACACAGATTGATGTCAGAATGCTTCCGAGGTTCGGATTACACGTTAAGCTGTAGGTTTCCTATAAGATTACCTCGTTACATTAGGCGTACATTGCACTGCGAATCGAAAACACTGTCAACTGACGACAGATCAATCCTTCTGGATCTCCTGGCTAACAATACTAATGAATTGACCATCAGTAATCAAAATACAGTACATATATATACCATATCAGACAGAAATACATATATATTAATTATATATTGTAATGGGGTTTCCAGTTGAGATATTCCCCATTGACTACATAAAATGTAAATTAGGAATATGACGAGCAAGAATCTCATGTTTTTGCGGGATCACAGGTAAACAAACATAAGAATTTATTGTGTCTTATGGCGTATAAACCACTGGGCACATTGATCTTTATTATAAACATATTAAAAATCAGTATCAATCAAGGCCCCGGATTACAATAAGCCGCTAAAAAAAAAAATATATGTATATAAATAATCGTTGCCTTTAACTTTACTCAATGAACAACATTGTAATTGAACAAATGATTAGTCAAACACGCACTATAAAACGTGTTCTTAAACAATAAAAATGCTATAGATCGGGCGCCATCGGAATGGGAACAATTACCATCCGAAATTTTAAGTGCGAGGTGCCTTCAGGAACAAGAATGGTCTGTGGAAATGTCCACCTAGATGCAAAGAGCAGAGACATCTTGTCTCCAGAACGCTTACGGGTTCATTTAACTGTCTCATGAAACTAGTACAGGCCTCGTTGGGTTACACTTCACCATAGAAGATGATCAGCGACGTGTGAGCCGCATCCAGTCAGAGATGCTGGTCCATCTTCCATCAGCACCTCAAGCGTAGGAGAGCCAGGTCATCTCCGTGTCCCGTTCTGCGATCAAGTCCCCTGTTGTAGGTGCTCCTGCCAGCAGGTAACTTGTTGCCCCGCCTCCGTTGACGAAGACGATACCCATGGACAGACAAATCCCACATTTTTAAATCACGTTCCTCGTTATTCTGCTATGATTGGTAGAAGGTCTGGTCGCTGAAATCACGTGTCTCCTAACACATATTTCATTCACGACTCCGCTCCGGTTCGCTCTTCTGTCTTGCCATTCTGGGCATGTGCTTATTTTCCATCACGAAACTGCCACTCAGCGTATTACAGTGACCTTAACGGGATCTGGGGAGGGGCCGGAAGGTCGCTCCATCCCCGCTTTATCTGCTCTGGCGACAGCGCGCCCAGCTGCAGTAACGGGACTCTGGGACGATGTCTATCGAAGCTGCACGCAGGATTTTTCTGTTTTTCATCTCACAGTTATAGCATAAAATTTTTATAATATTGTCTCCTTATACCGTAGCAGCCTTGCGTATTAATTTAACAATTTGAATCGCCCAAGATCTAAAGTACCAAACTAATTTGATTATAAAAAATAAAACAATCTGGATAAATCACATAAATGAAGTATGGTGAGACGCGTCATATTATAATATACACGGGTTCCACATCATTTGGAGCGACAAAGTAGACGTAAACTCAACTTTTAGGAAAAGTGTAAAATATTGCTATGTACTTCAAGTGTTGTAGGAAAGTTTGTCCTCTTTCAGATTGGAAATAAAGTATTTTTTGCTAGGATTCATCAGCAAACAGTTATAGACCAAAAATTGAAAAACTACCAACGTTTTGTTATATTTGGCCACCAATTGTTGCACCGAGGGTGTCGGTGGTAGAAAAGTTGATTTTTTCATACTCTCACCCATATATACAACATAAGAAAAAATTATTCTACGTGATATACTGCATGCTAAAACTTCCCCGTTACTGGACTAGAAGTCATTGCTGTAAATACCGTATAAATTTCCTGAGCGCTGTGCTCATTTGCTTTGTATAAATTCAACCGAAAAAGTACATTGTAAAACTTGCTGCTAGTTGCTGCTGCTGTACTGACTGAAATCAAAGTCCGTATCTGTTTCGAGTGCACATTGCAGAGCGGTATAGCGGTATGTTCTTTAAAAATGGGGTAAATGTACAGAAAAATGATTGCTGTACATAGACCGTTGGTTTGCTGAGTGATATAATAATTTATTTTTGTAAGGTCAACTAAAAAAAAAAAAATAGACTAAGTGTACGGAAAAAATCATTCCTGTATATCGACTGGTTGTTTGCTGAGCGATATGCTCATTTGCTTTGTATAAAAGTAATTGAAGAAGAAAAAACACCATTGTTAGAGATGTAAGTTTTTATAAGCAAAAAATGTACATATTTATGTCTTAAATAAATCTTTTTTATGTATCCATGTGTAATGCAATTTATTAAAATCCAGTCACTTCACCAAGATCATATTACACCTTCTCCTCATCACTCGTCCAAACAAAAATGTACTTGTAAGTTTTGTTCGTTGTAATTCTTGCTGGTAGAATGCTCCTGTAATATCTTTACCATGATAATCTTTAAGTAAATAAGTAACAGGATTTGTTTATTTCACTTTACTGATGATATAATCTTCAGTTGACCAGTTAGGCACACTCACACACATCCGTAGCCTTCTTCAAATTTTTCTTTAAATCTACTTACTCCAACATGATCACTCATTTTCTAAGTTTAGTAATCTTAATATGATTGTACAATGTTGAAAGTTGTGAGTTATCTTTAATATCACACGGTTTCATCTTGATGGTGCCATGGCATTTGTTTCTGTAACTAGGCATATACTGGACAAGAAATTCAATCCACTAATGTGAGCCACGTCTGCTGAATTCCTGCCAGATTTCAATCTTGATACTTCTATTGAATCGTTTAACTATTGATTCATGAGAATATTAAACCTTGAATTGTAAAACTCCTTGACATTGTCAGTGCGTAAATTTTTAGGTTCTTCTTCATAGTATCGGATTCCACACCAGCCGTCTTCTTCTTGAGAGGTATAGCCCATGCAAATTTTGATAAAATATTAATAACCATCAGAAAATACTTGTGGCCACCGTTTAGGGACTATTTCCACAACATCAGCTAGCCACAAATGGTCAAGTCCTTTGGTTATTACACGCAGTCTTAGGAAATTCCTTGTTGCTGGTGTATGAAGTTCCTCTACAGCTTGATCCATGTTACAAGATGATGTCTCTTTCATGAAGTTCTTCAATCACCGATAAAGTTACGTTGGAATGCACTATATGTCCTGTGGATGTCGATGCGGTAAGTAACTTCAATCTTTCAACGAGTTCATTCAGATCACCCCAATATACATAATCCTTCATGGCAAGTAGGCTGATGGTGAAGTTCAGAGATTATGTTTTTATACCTACAGAACACATTTTTTTCAAATTTTGCCATATGGATTAAATTTTACTCTATGGGCACTTGTGTTGTATAATATTTCCTAATAGCTTTTCAGGTCCTTGGTAGTACACAATTTAAAAAAAAAAATACAATAGACCCATTATTCCTTGTGTTAGTTCATATACATTACCTTCGATTAGGGGGACACGGAAAGAGCCTCCCAGAAGAGTGAGATAATCTGTACACTCGGGCGTCCCCTAGAAAATATTTCTGGCTAATATTTCCACCACAAACGCGTTGCGACGAGTAACTATTTAAACGAATGCGTCTTTTTCAAAATCAATGTTAACAATAATGTCAAACAACATTGAAGTGATATAAGCCATAGATCTGAATGTGACATTCTATGTTAACTAGAGACACATGGAGATATTGCTCAGAGAAAACAAAAAATAGGAAGAATGCGTCTTATAGCTGAAAGGCCACACGGACTTACGGTAGTGCCATCTTTGCAAAATAAGATCTAGCAGTCATTTCCAATTCTTATACAATGGATAGTGACATTGAAATACTGACTATCGAGTTGAGTAACTGCACGGTCACGTCAGTCTACAAGCCACCAAATGTGAAATTCCAATTGAATCACCCAGCAAATTTCTGCAGTCGGACTTCACATATTGTAGCTGGTGACATTAACAGCCATAGCTTTTTTTTTTTTTTTTTATAACTGCTTAATGTTTCCTATAACAACAAGGTCTGTAGAGACGGGAGAGGATGGGGGGGCAAGGAATGCGAAGGAATTCGGCGATGGCCTTTTGAAGGAAGCATCCCAGCATTCATCTGGAGTGATTTGGGGAAACCATGGAAAACCCAAATCTGGATGCCCGGACGGGGATTCGAACCGCCGTCCTCCCGAATAACAGCCATAGCAGCGCCTGGGGATATGAGGATGAAGACCAAAATGTGGAAGCTGTACTAAAGTGGGCGAAACATCATATGCTGACTCTTCTTCATGATACCTTCTTTTAATAGTGGAAGATGGAAGCGGGGTTATAACACTGATCTGCTGTTCGCAAGTGATTACCTAGCCCCTAAGTGTACAAAAAAAGTTTCACAACCAATACCTAACACCCAACATAGACCAATATGAGTAGGGTTGTTACGCCGGTTCTGCCCCCCCTAATTATCTCACCCTGCGGCCGCTTCCCCTATAATTAGGCGCCACCGCCCTGTAATTATCTACCTGGCTGCCGGCGCTGCTTACCGTCATTATCTTTGTAGGTCACGCGCCCCGCCCCCCTGCGGTCGCTGCCCTATAATTAGGCGCCGCCGCCACCCCCCCCCTCCCCTCCCATATCCAGAAGCCCCGTCCATAAGATTTGTATGTGTGCCGTTTCTGCTGCAGTCTCAAGGTCACCCCCCTCCCTTCCCCGTATCCAGAACGCTCTTCCATAAGACTTGTATGTGTGCCGGTTCTGTCTTAAATAGGTCACGCGCCCCGCCCCCTGCGGCCGCTTCCCCTATAATTAGGCGCCACCGCCCTGTCATTATCTACCTGGCTGCCGGCGCCACTTACCGTCATTATCTTTGTAGGTCACGCGCCGCGCCCCCTGCAGCCACACCGGCGCCGCTTACCGTCATTATCTTTGTAGGTCACGCGCCGCGCCCCCTGCAGACACGCCGGCGCCGCTCTCACCGTCATTATCTTCGTAGGTCACGCGCCGCGCCCCCTGCAGCCACGATGGGGAAGCTGAAAATTTGTTATGCTAAGGGTGCGTCCATAAACCACGTAACTCCATTTTGGACACATCGCTACCGTTCGCGAACTAAACTGAGCATTCCCGGTCCCGAACTATCACCATTCGCCGCTAGGATTGCCAACATTTTTTCGGTTAGTGGTAGAAGGTTATTCTTTTTTTTTTTTTAGAATAACCTATAAAAATATAGTACACTTCAAAAATATAATATTTTACGAAAGAGTAGAAAAGGACAAAGGATATGGTTTTTTACTATTTTATTTTTTAAGCTATATATATTTTCTTTTCTTTTTTTTGCACTTCTTGCATCTTTAACAATTTTCTGTCTACAGTAAAATTGTAATATGCTCTATCGCTTTCAGTTGTTAAGTTAATGTCGATCAAAAGCTCATTTTTACTAATGAAATACTGCTCTTACGTTTACCTAGATTTCGTGTAATATTGTTATTTCAGAGTAAAGTTCGTTCACTTTGATACTAATTTTTTCTCATAAATTTAGAACCTCTAATATTGTCTCACAACCTTCAAATGAAACCTCGTGTATTAAATTTAATTTTTGGATTTTCTATAGCCAATTGCTCTCATTAATATCTAAGACTTTTATCAACGAATACTAAAGCGTTATTTTTAATATTATCACTTTCTGTGGAGAATCCGGCTTACACAGTTCTTTCCAAAAAATTATCGCACATCAGGTTTCAGTTTTGCGTGGTATGTGAATAATCATTATTATTTATAAATGTGTTGTTCTCGAGTACTATATGAAATGTGAAGTGATAGGATGATTTCTGAGATCTTGTCAAACTAAGTAGCTCATGGATTGCAGTGAACAGTTGTAAGTGTAAAATATAGATTTCTAATGTCAAGGTAGTGGCAATGATGAAACTCGACCGAACTATTTTCAGTGTTACCTTTTCCTGTTTGTTTGAAAACACAGAACTGTCGAGGTCATTAGAGGCGGGATGGGACTGGAGACTTTGAACTGGAGGGAATTCGGCCATGGCCTTTTGAAGGAAACATCCCGACATTCACCTGGAGTGATTTAGGTAAACCATGGAAAACCCAAATCTGGATGCCCGGACGGGGATTCGAACTGCCGTCCTCCCGAATGCGAGGCCAGAAAGCTAGCCGGTTCACCACCACACTCGGTGAAATGTAGCAGAAATGATACCCCATACTAGTAGATTAAATATAAAAATAGGATCGAATGCAATTGGAGAAGTAAGTGAATTCTGTTACTTAGGAAGAAAAATTACAACCGATGGCCGAAACAAAAATGATGTTAAAAGCAGAATAGCACTAGAATAAAAAACAGCCTTCATGAAAAAGAGAAATCTTTTAGTTTCAAATATTGATCTGGAAATTGGAAAAACTTTTTAATACTCTATGTGTGGAGCACAGCACTTTATGGTAGCGAAACATGGACTTTAGGAATACCGGAAAGAAGGAAAATTGAAGCATTTGAAATGAGGTGCTACAGAAGAATGCTGAAAATTAAGTGGACAAACAAAGTAAGAAATGAATGAGCTTTGGAAATGATGGGTGAGGAAAGAAGTTTGTGGAAGAAACTTACAGAAGGAAGACACAGGCTTGTAGGTCATATTTTGAGACATGCTGTAATAGTTAATTTGCTGGTGGAGGGAACAGTCGAAGGTAAGAACTTTAGAGGAAGAAAGGGATTAGAATATATGAAGCAGATAATTGAGGACGTGGGTTGTAGGAGATATGTAGAGATGAAGAGGTTAGCACTAGATAGGAAGGGATGGAGGATTGCATCAAACCAGTCGAAAGACTGATGACAGCAAAAAAAAAAAAAAATCATTATTCTGATCATTAACTGAAGCTGGCTATCGCTTTCTCAAAATGATTGATCTTAATATTTCGTTGAACGCGATACGTGGAGAAACTTTAGCTATATGAATTGTTTCCGAATTTACATCGTAAGACAACAGAATACACATATCACAGTGTTTTATTAGTGAGCTATGCTTCTAGTAGAACAATGTTATCTAGTAAAAGAAACAAAAAGCCTCAAAAAAAAAGGAAAAACCACTAAAATAGATCTTGTCTGAACTATAAACAAACCTGGTTTTGAGGTCTCTCTTTCGATGATAAACGGTTTCAATAAGTCCAAGTCAGTTTGTTGGAAATTATTTTACGAGTAAGTAGTGACATCGCGAATCCATTTCACCCTGTAAATGCAATGCTGAAGTGTGATTAGGTGAGGTGGTTTTAGTATGCTGGCCACTGAAACAACAGTAACAAAATTCGTCATGATATACGCGTAATACGTTATCGCAACAGTTAACGTAAAAATATTTGTCAACCTACGGCTTTACATCTCGTTGACGACAAGGTCTTATGGGAGGGAGGGGATTGAAGGCAAGGAACGGTCCGAATTGTGTTGTGAGACGTAATCTAGTCTAATGAGAGCTTAACTAGTTCCCAGTGACCCCTCTACTTACCCGCAGAAGTCTATCACTTGTCATTGGTTATTCTTATGCACCGAGGAGTAACTGCTGGAAACATTGATTCATCCTTAACGATCCATCATTGCCATTACGTACCCCAAATACACAGTCTGCATGTCTGTGTTTCAAATAATAACACGCATGATTCGGCCACCTGTCACCGTGAACTGATCAAAATGCTACCACTATATATCATCTGTACAGCACAACAGATCCAGTGAAACACCTCTAACCATTAGAACCGAAAAGAGTCGTTTTCCTGTTAATACAAAGTGCAACTTTTATTTTTTAGCTGTTTAATGATCTACAAAGTTCAGTGTATAATAAAGCTTTTAATTCATAAAAAAAAGTGGTGATCCGTTCTTGGGGACGTTAAATCTGGCTGCCCCCCCTCCCCTTAGATGTCTTTTGGAACAGTAGGCCAGAATGGGCGACACAGTGTTTCTCACTTCTTCATCTCTCATTTGAAATACACATATATGTGTCCGCTATAGAATAAAAAACTGCTAGAGCGATTTATGCACGTTTTTTTTCTGCAAAATGGCGCCGTTGTCGGGAGAAGGTTTCAATATATTGAAATACTCAGTCACTTACAAGAAGAATTGGTTCAGCGCACTCGCCAGGTGACACAAGGAAAAAAAAAAAATATTTCAATGGTACTGGCAACCATAAATGCATTTGCAATCACATTATCCAGAAAAGGTTGTCGGTGTTATGTAGGACGAGGCGAATTGCACCCTGATTGTGGAGTTTGCTGGGTTACGGGCAAAAATGTGTGTGCATTCTGGCTCGAGACCGACCGAACCTGTAACATTTTTTTTTTTTATTTGTTGAATACCAGATAACCCGTGGAGATGCTATATTTTGTGCTTAGGAACATTTCTTGCGGTATAAACTCGTAACCTTTTTCCGGAGCAGAGCCTTCGTGGGTGGATCCTCAAAAATTAGATCATACTTTAGGTATGTTTTCAACCGGTGTGAGAAACATCCACTTTATTCATAAATGGTTACAACAGCTATCCATTCAACCCACATGCATAGAAAACCCTAATCCGTATGCCCAGATCGGGATTCACACCGGTATCCTCCTGAATGAGAGGCCAACACTATCGGTGAAATTAAAGGTGGCAAAATTATAAGTTTTTTGATTTAAAAGTGACATGTTCACAGCATCAGCTAATCTTTTGCACAGTTTGAATAGCTGTATGGTGCAAATTGAAGTCGACGTTTCACAAAATACGTCTTATACCCGTTGCGTTTGATAAATTAGTCTTCATTTATAATGACAACCTATATACCTCGTGTTGCTAAGTTTCGCTTCACGCACGTTTAAACTAGTATAGTTTCCACAATTTTACCAACACAGCCCTGCTAAATCAGATTGTAGTGGAGGAATAACCCTGCGAATTTTATTTTCACTAGATATCCATTTTAAGGTCTTAAATTAGCATCGAGATGGTCAGAACCGGGAAAAAGCGTTAATAATCTCACTCTGTCAAAATGAGTTTGCTTTCATAGAATTTTGGATTTGCGCTAAACTACGAGTCCGTTGAAATTTAAGGGAAAGAGCTGTTTGGTGAGGCATGTCTACAAGGCATGGAGCATTAACACATACATAGTCTCGTACACCAAGATACATAAAAATATTAAAACGCACACCAAATGTACAACGGAGATACTGACTGCACCATCACATAAGTTTTCATCAATTACAGAAAAATCTTAAGATAGAATCGTAATGGATCCCACATAGACATCACGCGAGTGGGCATTTTCGTACACAAAACACTCGCTAGCATACATTGTAAACATGTATTATATGTCACTTCCCCACGTATTTCCTTAAAAAGGTGTGAAAAAAATGAATAAAATACCTTAAGCCACCAATTGCATAAATATAGAAGTTGGAAAAATTATTTCAATTCACTTCACGAAAAAGTCACAATTTACATCTGCCTGCATTACACAGCAAAGTGGCATCTTTATGAAGTGTATTCATCACTGAAATGGACTAAAGAAAAGCGTGATATCTGTGTAAATTGCGTGTTCGGCTGATAAAGAAGTCTCCAGGAAGAAGAAAAAGGATGGTAACTGGGCAGATGTGTGCATCACAGAGCTCAATGTTATCGAATGCCTAGCCATCAGTAGACACACGAGCCGTCATAACTTGCGTTATATTAGGGTAAGTTCTGGTCAGCTTCGCTGGATAAATTGTTGCATTGTGTTAACAAGCGAGCTTGGTGTTACAGTCAATTGCACTGTTTTGGCCAAAGTCGCAAGTGCTGTGGATATGATGTTTGTGATACTACATGCATGTGGAACGTGTAAATAAAAACAAAACATCTTGTACATTATTCACTTTTATTTTTTACCCACCTCCCAAGTTCCCACCTTATCAAGTTATTTTTCACACATTGATGTAAACAGTGTGAATTAAATACACTTAGTAAGTTATTCAATTTGTTTTATTTTATCCACTTTCCATTAATAAAGCCCTTTACCGAGTTATTTTTATGAGTTCTTGTAGTGGCATGATGCTTCATCACTTACATACTAGTCTGAAGAGAGAATCGTAATAGACGCCAACAATCGAAAAGACATAAATTTGTTGGATATAAGTACGGATGTGGCTATTTCTATGAATATCATTAAAAACAGTGTGAAAATGTACAAAATCAAGAAATCTGGTCATATATAACAAAAATCTGGTAAAAAAAATGTAAATTTCGTCCATGAATGAAGTCAATAGTTGACCTAAACATTACATCCACGTGTATCACAATATCGCTCATATAATGTGCGTGTATTACAGAAATACGTGCAATATGGGATAAAAAAAAGTGTAATGGCAGTCTCCGGATAAACTAAAACATTGTAATTTTTTTTTTCAGTAATAAATATTTTTCTGACGAATAACGAAACATGGTAGAATTCTCCAGAGTCAACACACACTTCACATAACCATCATGATAGACGGGTCAGTGGGAGTGCATCGGGTGCTGCAATCATATGTGTATATGGGGTACTCTGTAAATTTTCCTCTACAAAAGACGTAAATTTGTATGAATTACTTGTTTGCTCACGCTTTATTTTCATTACAATAACATGCAGAGTCTAAACACACATAACGTTACCATCATTATAGACACGTCAGAGGAAGTGCACAGGGTGATAACTATACATACTAGCCTAGTGTTTGTACCAAACGAGGTGAAACAACGTATATGCACACAGAAACTGACTATAACGCAGTTACACGGAAAGCAGTCTGCATTCATATAACTTTCGTGGATTAAGATCATGAAAACAGGTAAAACATCATCACAATTATGTAATTTCACTATACGAAAGATGTCATCGGTTTACATGGTTAGAAGGTGTGCATCATACCATACGATGTGTATTGAATGCTTCCACCAAAAAATAGAAAAACCCACGGCATGATGCGGTGTATCGTCATAAATGAAACTAATTCTGTTCACGGCCCTATATGACAACTCGAGTAGTACATCCGATATATCTGTCGAAAGTCACACTAAAGTATTTGAAGCTGAACTAAACAGAGCATGCAGAAGATGACGACATCACAAGTTTCATTAAACTGTATGTTAAAAGCACGATCCTCCACAAGCCGAAACATAATTGGCTCAACACCAGATGAAACATTTCAACTCACCCTAGGTGTACTGTGGGATAGTAATACTGAGTTAGGTCACAACAACAAGTTGTCATATGCCATTCTCATGGCACCACAGTGGCTTGGGGGCCCCCACAGTAAGCGGCTGCTGCGTAGAATAAAAACAAACGCGTTGCATCCGGAAAACCGGCGCGCAAAATTTCGGTCTTCTTAGGCCGCGCAAAATACCGGTCTCTTAGTACGAAGTGGAGGCGCCGGTGTGGCTGCAGGAGGCGCGGCGCGTGACCTACAAAGATAATGACGGTAAGTGGCGCCGGCAGCCAGGTAGATAATGACAGGGCGGTGGCGCCTAATTATAGGGGAAGCGGCCGCAGGGGGTGGGGCGCGTGACCTATTTAATACAGAACCGGCACACATACAAGTCTTATGGAAGAGCGTTCTGGATACGGGGAAGGGAGGGGGGTGACCTTGAGACTGCAGCAGAAACGGCACACATACAAATCTTATGGAGGGGGCTTCTGGATATGGGAGGGGAGAGGGGGGTGGCGGCGGCGCCTAATTATAGGGCAGCGACTGCAGGGGGCGGGGCGCGTGACCTACAAAGATAATGACGGTAAGCGGCGCCGGCAGCCAGGTAGATAATTACAGGGCGGCGGCGCCTAATTATAGGGGAAGCGGCCGCAGGGTGAGATAATTAGGGGGGACAGAACCGGCGTAAAACCCTACTAATATGCATTCAGGCATTTGCATCAATCAGACCTTTGAAGATTCCATTCCGACGAAGGTTTAATTTTAAAAAAGCTAATTTCACAGCTTTTACTAAAAATTTAGATTATATGATTACAAAAATATAACTTTTGTCTGAGCACTATAATGACTTTGTAGAGGCTGTGAAAACAATTTCCCGTCCTTCAATTCCCAGAGGTTGCCGCACAATATACATTCCATTACAGTTGATTCAATGTTATTAAAATAAACTACTCACTAACACGTAAAGTGTCAAGTATTTCAGATTTACTTATGTGGCGTAATGACGTTTTTAGAGTGGAAACTATTATTTTTTTTAGTAAGAAAGGAGACTTTCTCTGCCAATGATTACAGTGAAATCCTTACAGGTAGTATCTTCGGATTTCATTGCAAACACACGAAGTTACACACGTGAGGAATACAGCGGAGGCAGCCGTCGAAGTATGGTGTTCCTAAAACACAATTCGTCGATACACCCGTGAAAATTTCAATATAACTTTTTTTACCTTTAGTCGAAACAAGGAGAAGAGGGATTAATCGAAAGTCTGAGCGGCACATGTAAGAAGGAGGCTTTCGTCAAAGAAACGCATTGAGGCAGCGGCCAAAACAACAATAAGTCAAAGGATATACAATTTCCTTTTGATAGCTGTTGAATAAATAGGTACGCGATCGTTAAAATTACGATAACATTAGTTTCATATCAACGAATAATCAAATTTTCAGTCACAAATTAGGAAATTGTCACAATTACTTTATCTGCAAATACAGAAAATGGGAATAATGAAACCGTGAATAAAAAGCTGTAACCGTGTAGTTCAGATAACGTGTGCGACACTTAAAAAATAAATATATAGTTAGAAAATCGTACTAAATACGCACCATAACTCAAATTACAGAAATGTGTACTCGAAACAAAAGTAAGTTTTGATGAATACGTAAAAGTGTATTTATTTACTTACGAATGACGAAGGTTGTTCACATGAGTCAAATGCCAACTGGAAGGGTACATGCAAACAGTGCAAAATATTCGACAGGGCAGCGAGTCACGCAGACTGACACGCGTTTCCGCCGGATTTTGCGGATTGCGGATCCGCTTAATTTTGTGCGGGATCCGCCAGACTGTCTAATGATGCGGGATCCCGCAGGATTGCGGGATCCCGCTTTGCTGGATTGCAATTCCTAATTGAGACGCAGAGCAGGGCAGCGCAGTACTGCGCCGCACGTGGCCTGCGCCATGTTGTGATCACGACACAGAAACTGTGCCACGCAGCTCACTCGTGCCGGTTTACAACGTAACACTTATTGCGTTATTTATAATCTTGCTTTACTTTCAACTATGGAATAAGAAAAACTGATTAAACTGGTGCGTAGCTAACCTGCGATTCACAATATCAGTCATAATAAATACATAAAAATTAAATTTAAACAAGAAATTTAGACAGTGAGCCCAACAAGTGGCGAGTGAATTCAGCATTTATTTATCATACAAATGTCTACTTATAATTTTCACTTTTATTTTCTCTTTTTCAATTCATTTTTAATATAACTTTGAAAAAAGATTGATATATTACATAATTATATTTATTTTATTATTTCTTATTATTTGTACTACATCATTCAACAGTGTCATCGAGTTTTTTTTTTAACTGTGGCACACGTCCAACTGAATTCAGCTCTTCTCCTTCTTCTCACTCTTCAAGGCAGCCTCCGTCCAACTCCTAACGAGAGAGGGAGGATTCTTGTGAAGACAATTTTCCGAATAATTTGTTGAACACTGCTTTTTTAGTTACAAGTGTTTCTTATGTTCTGTTATGTAGTTTTCTTAAAAATATCATATGAAATAAAAGAGAAAAACATTCTTATAAATGTCATGTACCGTCAAACGCTAAACAAATAAATAAATAACTACGAAAATACTGTAAGATTATCTTCAGTAGTCATAGGTATTTGAGCGTTGTCTAGAAAATAACAGGTTACATTATGCCGTGAATCTCCGCTCGAGTCATTCGGAAATAATCTTTTGAGAATTCTCTTGTCACTGCAAAAGCAAGATGAGAGTTTCTTCTTTTCATATACTCACTTTTGCAAAGTTTTATCTAACTCAGCTTCTGAGAAGTAATAACAGTTTTCCAAGCTCGGCATCCCAGTCTGATTCAGAAATAAAATTCTAGTTTTTGCACCGACATGTTTTTGGTTACGCTTTTTTGTCGGTTTCTCGCACAACACAACAATGCTTTGTAAATTGCCGCACGAAACTGCGCCCTATTATGAGCGATTAACTGCCCGACCAGTTTCATTGACTGTGCTGACCTGACCTGCTCTGCCTTGCCTCTACGGCGCCACGCAGCTCAATGTGCGCCCCGGGTTACTGCTCCTACAATGGCAAGTTATCACGATTCAAGTGAGTTTGAGCGTGGTGTTATAGTTGGCGCACGAGAGATGCATCTCCGAGGGAGCGATTAGGTGGGGATTTTCCCGTACGACCATTTCACGAGTGCACCGTGAATATCGGGAATCCGGTAAAACATGAAATATCAATATCGCTGCGGCCGGAAAAAAGATCCTGCAAGAACGGGACCAACGACGACTGAAGAGAGTCGTTCAATGTGACAGAAGTGCAACCCTTCCGCAAATTCCTGCGGATTTCAAGGTTGGGCCTGCAACAAGTGTCAGCGTGCGAACCATTCAACGAAGGCCCACTCCTGCTGAGAGCACGACACAAAGCTTTACGCATCGCCTGGGCCCGTCAACACCGACATTGGACTGTTGATGATTGGAAACATGTTGCCTTGTCTGACGAGTCTCTTTTCCAATTGTATCGAGCGGATGGACGTGTATGGGTACGGAGACAACCTCAAGAATTCATGGACCTTGCATGTCGGCGGGGGACTGTTCAAGCTGGTGGAGGCTCTAAAATGGTGTGGGGAATCCTGATACGTCTAGATACGACTCTGACAGATAACACGTACGTATGCATCCTGGATGATCACTGCATCCGTTCTTGTCGATTGTGTATTCCAACGCTTGGGCAATTCCAGCAGGACACTGCCACCTCCCACACGTTCAAAATTGCTACAGAGTGGCTCCAAGAACACTCGTCTGAGTTTAAACACCTCTGCTGGCCACCAAACTCACCAGACATGAACATCTGGGATGCCTTGAAACGTGTTATTCAGAAGAGATCTCCTCCCCCTCGTACTCTTACGAATATATGGACAGCCCTGCAGGATGCATGGTGTCAATTCCCTCTAGCACTACTGCGAGACTTGACAGTTTTATACACTAACATTTGCCCGCTGCTTCGCGCGCACGGCCCTAGCCGTATATGGAAATGCTTCACCCTTTTTATTCTAGTACCAAATACGTGAAGATGCAAAAAAAAATTTTTATATAAAACTTTACTTTCTTTTAGTTATTGGCTTAAACGCGATTTTCATACTAATGTTCAAAAGTTGTTTTTTTTCCCCTTTTTAACACAATATAATATATGAAAGATAAGAAATTTAACGCAACGAGAAACATTACCGCCGACGGTCCTTTACGGGCGTACCGTTCAGAAATTTTCAACACGCTTGAGGAAATACCTTTTGATAAAAAAGATGGAAATTAAACCAAAAATAAATGTATCTTAGACATGGGACAACACGAAATTATATTCTTTGCTTTCGAACTGTATCGTCGCGGCACCGTTATTGTGATACAAAATAAAAAAAAATAATATCGATATTAAACACAGAGCTATTTACCGTAAATATCACATTCTGTTATTTTTATTGAAGTGTTAAAATATTATGTAGTGGTTTGAGTAACGAATTCCCTTTAATTTCAATTATCAAAATTCAGTAACCGAGTAAACATAGCCAAAAACAAAGAACAATAATGAATATAATCCAAAAGTACTTATCTTAGGTCAACCTCTCTATGCGCATGATGTTTACAGTAAGTTAAATATTAGTTAAGCTTATTTAGTTTTATTCAGGTATTCTGTTGGTTTACTGAATATTAAATAGTATTTAACAGGTATTGTTGCGATCTTTTGTCGGTGTTTCCTGAAAGGAGTGCTCATTTTAAATACAGAGTGATCTGAGGCCATATTTGTTTCATGTCGTAATCAGTTTCATTTATTCCTTCGTTCCTCAATCATAAGCTACTTTCGCAAATTTTAATCCGTTGAATTAGCTCTAAAAAGTTCAAAACGCCGTCCAAATAGCAGTGGTAGTTTTAGCGTGATACCTGTTTAAACATTCAGACTCAAGCAGCTTCCTCACTGATTTGTAATAGTAATGACACTAGCATTTGCCTGCTGGTTCACGCATTTGGTTCTTGGTGTGTTTAGAAATGATTTACTCTGTATCTTCTAGAACCAAATATTATCACGAAGAGGTAAAAAAAATCACAATTCAATCTGTAGTTGTAGAAAATGGATAAGACCTGTTTAAAGATGGCAAATAGAAAAGTTTCATAATTAAAAACACCCAAAAACAAAACAAAAAATATATATTGCAGATGCGGTCAGATTACTGAAACTTCAGGGTGAGGTATATACAGGTAGACACAAAAATAAACACTCAGGAATAAAGAATTACCGAGCGTGGTGGTGTAACGGATAGCGTTCTGGCCTCGCATTCGGGAGGATGGCGGTTCGAATCCCCGTCCGGGCATCCAGATTTGGGTTTTCCATGGTTTCCCAAATCACTCCAGGCAAATGCCGGGATGCTTCCTTAAAAAGGCCATGGCCGAATTCCGTCCCATTCCTTGCCCCCCATCCTTTCCTGTCTCTAAAGACGTCGCTGTCAGAGAGACGTTAAGCAGATAAAAAAAAAGGAATAAAGAATTAATTGTGGTAGGAACAAAAAGTTTACATTATGCCAATAAACACTTTTATTTTGAACTAGTCGACCCGACTGATATCGTCCTGTCCAAATTTCAATAATTTCAAGGTGTTTTATTTACATTTCGATTATCATTCCATTAAACCAGTTTTGATTGTTTTGCATCCTTCGGTCTAACGCCTCCAAAAACTTTTTAAGTACCATCGTACATTCTTCCTAAACTATCAATTTGCAATGCTGCAAGACTTTGCGATAGCACAGTTCTTCGAAAGGCTGCATGTTCAAGTTTCATATTCAATGGAAACTTGAATGATGAATGAGCTGTTTGACCGCCTTCCAACAACGCAGCTCCAATTCCTGATGAAACAAGTGCAACTACAATTTCATTGTGACAGCGAATCGTTGCCAAAATCAATAAGATCAAAAAAGTTTTTTTTCAGTTCCACGGGGAGCGTCCAAGAAGAAAATCCCGCTCATTCTCTCGATAACTAGTCACATGAGCATATTTTTTGCTGCCTATTTAACAGTCAAACGTTCGTTCGAACTGATTCGCTTAATGCATCAGAATCATATTGTTATTCGCGTTTGAACTCTTGATTAAATGTGTCATACATCGGCGATTGGGCGATATCATCAGTAATTGACGTAATACCTACTTCGATATTATCAATATCATCAAGTACATATCCTGAATTAAAATTAATGGAAAAGAAACAAAATAACTATATTTGTTGTGCAGATCGCGAAACGATACAAAAAAGCAAATTTTATTTATTTTAGACTGGAAATAAATTCCAGATTTTTTCCTGATCTTGCAGATTATTTTTAGTTGAAAACATTTAATTGAGTTTCCATGCCGGGAGCATATGGAACAAAAAATAATAGAATTACGCACATCCATCTTTCAACAAATAAGTTATGGTCTTGAGTTCGTACAAAATCCAATAGGAAAAAGCACATTCAGTTTTTACCGAATTTTCCAATTTCCCCTGCTACATTTCCAATTTTTATTTACCTAAAAACTTTTCTTGGATTGTTACCATTTTGGAAAAATAAGCCAAATTGAACCATAGGAAAAAAAAACTTTCAGTTTCTTTACTATTTTCTGGGCAAAATTTTCAAGTTTTTCTTTCACTAAAAACCGTATTCGGACTATTACGAACATAAAAAAAAGTCAAATTGATGCATAGAAAAAGCACTTTTAGCTTTTTCACGAATTTCCCGTGTAACTTTTCCAATTCATCTTTCTCTAAATGCCTTATCAGGACTGTGAAATGAGCCATATCGGTTTGTAGTTTTTTCCGAATTTTCCAGTTATCTGTTCAACGTTTCTAATTTTTCTTTCTCAAAAATCTGATTCGGACTATTAAGAACATTTTTTTAAAAAATAACAGAATAGGTCCATACAAAAAGCATTTTAAGTTTGCACGAATTTTCCAATTTTCTGAAAAACTTTTGTGATATAGTATTCCAATTTTCTCGGCAAAGTTTCCAACTTTGCCGTCTCTAATAAAATCACACACACACAAAGAATAAAACAAACATTAACAACTTCATTCTGACTGTTACGAACATTAAAAAATTAGTCAAATCAGTCTAGTCGTTTTCAAGCGATTCGGTTACCAACGAACAGCATTTCATTTTTATTTACTTAGATACACCGTCCATAGTTGAAATGAAGCCTGGGCCAGAATGAAAACTGAAGCTGCTTTTTATAGTAATTGGCTTTGTCGTAAGAGGTTGGCAGCAGAGTGAAGAGCATTATATTAATAACGTCGTATACAGTTAATTAATCCTTGGTGCAACATGTCTGCTATCGACGCTGAATGCTATAAATTAAAAAAAATTGTGTACAGATAATTTCCCCCTCTACAAGTCACAAGGTCTCGAAGAATGAAGCCTGAGAAATAGCTACAAGGAACGTAAACAGGTAACAACCCACATTTCCTACATAGCAACTTGTATGGAACAGCCTATGTTTCCCATGATTTTACTCATGATAATGGATTCTTATGTAACCAGACGAAACAAATCGAAAATGAAGAATATTTTTTTTAAATTTCTAGCTTAGTTTTGAAGATATTGAAACTCAAAAATAAATTGTAGTTGTAGTTACTTTTGCTTTTGGTAATCAGAACCGGTTTAAGGCTACGGCAAGAACCGCAGTTGCCGGGGTCCCCAAGCTTGAGGGGGCCCCGCCAAGATCCCCTCCAAAATTTGTCCTTAACGAACAATTTTCCCGCTAAAATAAATCTATATATCTATAAATGAGAAAGTTCGGATGTGTGTTTGGATGTACGTTGGCAATCAATCACGCCTTAATAACACAACATATTTAAATGAAATTTGGCATGAAGTCAGTTAATTGCGTGCGAAGTGCAATAGGATAGATTTTATCCCGCAAAAACGCATAGTTTTTTTAGAAATTGCCATTAATATCAATTCGGAAACAACAAAGAGTTTCCTACTTCGTAGATAGCCGTGCCACGTTTACTCTTTGCTTTTTACGTAAATCGCAAACACTACTATTCAGAACCTTCTTACATATGCAAGTTTGTGTGTAGTTTAAAAGCCATAAAACCGACGCACTGGACAAATAATAGTTTGGAAGCAGGAAATATAAATCTGTACTTAACCTTAAATTAAAAAAAAAAAAGGTAGGTACTGTTGTCAAATTCGCAAGGAGATGTTTTCATTTGCTTACATAAAATAGTATGACATATCAAATATTACACCATAATTTCGATCTTAATATATGCGTCATACAAAATGTAAAAAATCAGAACTTGGAAAAAAAAACGTAAAATGCTATGAGTGAGTATACCAGCACGAAAGCCGATTTACTAAAAGTGCAAAATGCCGGTGCCCGAAAGGTCGTATTTATAAAAATGTTACGGATTCCATTCTATCTCGGTTTAATTTATTTCCTGTTTCTTTTTTGTTACTATACAGTCTCTGCATTACAAATTACTTTTGGCGAAATTTAAAACTTAACTAACCCTTTTTATTTTTCGTTCAGAATTTTTGTACGAATAGTACTGCTTTTTACTTTTCTGCAAATATCTATCGAATTCTACACTTAAAACGAATGTATTCAATGGGCTCATGTATAAACTTATTGTTTCGTGAAGTAACACTGGAAGTCGTTTACAACACAATACACCTCATTTGCACGGAGCATATGAAAGCTGCATACTTATTACTAACAATAACTCAATTCCTTCTGCTTTCTGCTGTAACAAAAACATTCTGGTCCAGGCAGCAATTCAACCAAACCACTGTTTCTGCTAATATTGCCGCTAGAAAATCAAACGATACGAACACATCTCAGCACATTAAATGCTCTGGAACTACATTTCGAGTAGTAACAGAATTTTCTATATCATAATTAATTTCATTATACACCTTATTAAATCACGAGCAATAAAAGTCACTTTATCGCGATGTAAATTTGACCAGCAATATTAACGACCGTAGAGAATTGTGGACTTTCCGTTGTACACTGTAAGTTAAAAGCATTTTAGTATAATTTTTTTAATTACGTTACCTGAATAACTGTCATGAAGCTGACGACATAGTTCATGCGGCTGAATGTAGTTTTAGATGTATTCAGTATTTAATTTACTGTTTTAATAATAAGTCAATTTTATTTCGCTATTCATGACGTCACTAACATACAATATAGTGAATGTATTAATGTGCGAGTGATAGAAGTTTTGATTTTCTAGCGGTAATTTTAAAACGCAGCCTGGGCCAAAATGAGAACTGAAACATTATTAGTTATTTAAGCTTCTTTCATGAGCACCATTTTAGTGACATCATGTATCGCTTTGTACCGATATTGTATCAAAAGATCTATAGTAAGCTTGGACGATTTAGCAGAACCATGCGGCGTTGCCCAAAGTAAATTTTTGAAATTATCAATGTTTTATTCAGATAATGGAGTGGCAGACAAGCGGAGTGGTAATTCGCCGGTTGTCATTCAATTCTGTTTGCAGAGTGAGAAACCAATTATGAAGAAACAATCTATTACTACTTTAACATTGAAATTAGTATTTTAGCGCAGAATTAATGTTCGAAACGAATGAACTATAGTAAACTGGTCTACAGGCAATTCAGTTGTTTCCAAAGATAGAGAAACCATTACCACAATACCACTGATCATTTTGGATAAAAGAATCAATTACTATTATACTTACTACTATAATATGTAAATTTCTGTTGATGGAACCAATATATCCTCAAAAAAAATCAATATTCAAAGAGAAAATTAAGTTCTCTTTTGTTAAAGATTTTTTTCAGATATCCAATGCAAATCAAAATATTCATTTTTAAAATAGCAATTTTACTAACGGAAATGAACGTCCTTGGGCCACTTAAGTTTTTATTTGCTGTTTGGATGTTAGTATTTTGTTGTTGTTGATATTTAGTCGATTCCATCAATGTATTGCTAATATTTTGACGTTTTGAGCTTCCATTAATTAAAACTATATTAAATTTTATTCGCGAGATGAAATAAGTAATTTTAAGAGATGCTGGGTAAACGAAATTCAAATCTTTCAAAGAAATGTAAGAAAACTAGGGCTATGAAAATAGGCAAAACCTAGGAGGCAAATCCTCAATATTGTATATACGGATATATTAAACTGAAAATACTCCTTACAAACAGAATATTTTTACTGTTTTCAAAATTCAATGAAGTGTGGAACATAAATAGATTTTTGTTATTTTATTCCAACATTTATTACTACTATTACTAATAAAAATAGCTCTAAAATAAATTGTATGGTCGTATTGACCTGGTGACAAGGCTTCTTTATGTCTCCGCAATCAGTCCATTTCGTAGCCTCTTAACGTAACCCAGTAATCCTACCGGACATAGAGGACCCACAGTTCAACACGTAATCAGAACCAAGTGAGCATTGTGGCGTAATTCAAGTCACACAACCTATGCCAGATGTGAAGGTCGAGCTAAGGACCTTTGAAAATCCTCTCTGAGACTGGGATTCAAGCTGGGGACTTTTCCATCTTCAGTTGGACGCTCTAACCACTGAGCAACCAAACCTCTCAAGAAAATCTTATATTACAACACTCTTCAACGCGGACGAAGTCGCGGGTAACTGCTAGTATTCTATAAATTTAGAGTGTTAACAAGCTGCGTTCACAAGAGTCTAGTGTCGAGAGCGCCTTCATTGTTCCAAAACGGGAAAGATTTAATGAATACCACGATTGTCGATCTTCTCTCGAACCGACGACGAACAAGCTTTCCATTCCTTTTCCATTCGGTTGCTGGCTTCTTAAAGGCGGCTACACACGAGCCAATTTCGGTCCCAATAGACAGGGGCTGTCCGCAAGGGCCCTGCAGATTGCCGCGTGAGTAGGCTAATTGGGAATGTTACTCCCGAAATCGGGAGATCGGCGGAGCCCGGCAAGCAATTAACAGATGGTCCCTGCAGACAGGGAGCAAATTGAGACGTGCGTAGGGCGATTGCAACGACTGATACAATTTCGCCTCCGTCGGCTTTGATCAGGGAGCGTGTGCGTTTCGTGGTATTGGTTGTGTATATCGTCAGAATTGTCTAACGAGAAAGAGATGTGAACTAATCGTTTTGAAGATTATGAAAATATGCCCCAGTTATGGGACAAATACAACAAAAATTACATGAACAGCAACATGCGGGAAGAAGGATATAGAGTTTTGCTAGAAATTTACAAAGAATTGGACCAGAAAGCAACAGTTGCTGTTCTGAAAAAGAAAATAGAAAATATGCGAACAACTTACTCGCGTGAATTAAATAAATACAGACGAATTGAGAACCTCCTCCTTTTTTTGAAGTCGGTTAAAAAGGTAAGTAAAGGCTCAAATACTATTGTTTTATGAAATTTAAATGCATAATTATTTTTATAGGAGATAACAATTCTTTGAGGAACAGAAGGGTAATAGATAAAAGAACAGAAATAAATAACTTCTACTATAAATGTATTTATTGTTAAATTTAAATTATTTTAAAGAAAAAGTAATAAATTGGTTTTTACAAATTGATTTCATTGTTAATTTTATTTATACAACAAAGTTTCCAAGACATGCTGAATAGAACTAAATCCTGTCTTAACTGAAATTTTAATTAAAAAAATATGATTTCATTAATAATGTGCTTGGTATTTACAGGTGAAATCTTGTATACAAACGGGAAGTGGCACAGAAGGCATATATGAATTGTCCCTTTGGTACTACGATCTTCTCCGTTTTTTTAGAAGTAAATTGGAAAGTTGGTATTGTTACTGACGACTCATGGTGATGGGGTAACTATGAAGCTTGTTCACTGATGTTGATACATACCGGTAATGTATATAATTACAAGGATACAATATTTATCATTCTTTCCTGAAAAGCTATCCTAACTTCTTGGTTAAATTATTGTGTGAAAGTATCTCGGGTTTTATTGCCTTCCTCATTTTGTCTTTTTTCTGTGGTTTGCGCTAAACCTTCCGTTATTCGACGCCAGTTTCCTGTCGTAGATTCAGTATTTTATTTACTATCGAAATTTTAAAATCAATAAAAGACAGAAAAATAAAATTTAAATGAGCTTAATATCACGCTCTTATTTATGATGTTATTTGTAACATTGTCATAATTTATTCTCTCAGCTGTTCAACATACAATGGAAATTCTCGCTAGCAACGCAGACGTTTCCGAGGCGTGGAGTTCCACGAGAAATCCGTCATTAGATTCAGTTTTGAGAAAGTGGTATCTGATGTAATTACGAGGCCCATATATTTAATGGCGCGTATTGCTCTGAACCTGTTTCAGCAATCATATATACTAGACGACCCTTGCAAAAATTTCGCTAGTAAAATGCGATGAAAATGAAAATGAATGCTTGTAATATAATGAAAAGTAGAACACTACTTTTGTAGCAATTTGTGTGTGTATGTGTGTGTGTGTGTGTGTGTGTGTAATCGGTACGCATCAAAATACTCACAACATATTACGAAACAGTTAGAAAAATTTAAAATACTCTGTATTTATGACAAATTGTCACTGACCTTAACAGAATAAAACCAACCTGAACAAAACGCACACAACATATCAACAGCTCTGAAATAATTGTATAGCAAAACGACAGTGTTTCCGTAAAAGAAAAAATATCCAGAAAAGCTACTTATTGAATAAAAAAAAAGGTTTATTGACATCTCTGTGAAATCCGCTGCTGCAATCTAGGGACTTGGCTCTGAACAGTCTCATAAGCTACCACCTTAAGCACCAAATTCCGAAATATTCTTTCTTGATTTCTGATTTTACCTAGATGTAGATCGATTTCTGTTAGGTATCGAAGAAGATAAATGGTTTGTAATTTAAAAAAAAAAAAAAAAAAAAAAAAAAAAAACACGTATAAACAATATTGATACCTTTGCCCCTTAAGGGTAGAAAAACCAAAAAATTCCTTTATAAAATATGGTGTGACCAAAGCAGCCACCTTGATCTTTAAAATAATACCTCATTTACCGATTTCGGTTAGTTATCAACCGAGGTAAAAAACAAAAAGTTTTGAGAAATGATGATATTTTTGCACCTTAAGTGTTGAATTTGGAGAAAGTTTTTTCTTAAAATATGATGTGACCATAGCGGATAATTTAATATTTAAATCGATACCTCATTTATTGATTTCGGTTAAGTATCAAGGGAAATAAATAGCTCGTGACAGAATAATGCGTTGTAAAAATATTCATACTTTTGCCTTCTAAGGTTAGAGTTTTTAAAAATTTCTTTCTTAAAATGTGGTAACGGAACCGAAGAAATTACGAAGACCTCAATCTTTTAAATGATACCTCGTTTATCAATTTTGTTTAATTGTCAATGCAGATAAATGACTCGAGACACAAAAAAACGAATTTTAGAAATAGTATATTTATGTCCTATAAGAGCTCAATTAAGAAAAATTCATTTCTTAAAATGTGATATAATCACAGCTGAAACCTTAATATTTAGAATGATACCACATTTATCTATTTCGGTTAGATATTAATGGAGATAAATTGCTCTTGACACAAAAATGCGTTATAGAACCATTTATACTTTTCCCATTAAGGTTTAAATTCCAAAAACTTCTTCCCTAAAATATGATGTAACCAAAGCAGAGATATTATTCCTCATAATCTTATTTGATTTATCGATTTTTGATAGAAATCCAGGGAGATAAGTGGTTCGAGAGACAAAAAAACGCATTTTGGAAAATTGACATTTTTTCCCTTTAAGGGTTTATTGTATTTCCGAAGTGCTTTTTGTTTATATTTGTCTTGTTTTATGCTTCTTAATAGCTTCGTGATTTCACTGCGAAGTGGACTATTTATTTTATTTTTTGAATGTGCAGCTAAACTAAATAAATGAACTGATGGCTTTTATATTCAGCACAGTTTAACTTAGTTTTAATAACTCCAAATACATCGCTTCAATTACATAATTGGACTTCTTCATAAGCAGGTTCTCCTTAGCGCTAACAACCTAGGCAATCTCCTAGTTATCACTGTATATCTTGTTGATACTTAATTTAATTTAATTTAATTGCAATGGAGCACACGCTCCGGTGGCAATTTCCCTACACACCCAACTTTCCCCTATCCTACACTCACCTACATTTGCCCTCTACACATTTTAACTTTAAATTCTTTTAACGTTTTCGGTAGGTTATTCATCATTCCCCTTGGTAACTCATTCCAATCTCTGACACCCTTACCTAAAAAAGAAAATCTTCCCACACCCTTGTGCCTGAAATCGAGTGCCAGCTTGTGGTCATGGTCATCTTTTCCCTTCCATGAACTACTTTTCATACCTACTGCAATATCTTTCCATGCCTCATCGCCAGTATACGCCCTGTACACTCCCATGACCCTCCTCATCCTCCTCCTGTCTTGCAATGAATCCCATTCCAGCTCCTTTATCATATCTGTCACTGATTGCATTCTGCGATAATTTCCAGAAACAAATCTAGCAGCCCTTCTTTGCACCTTCTCCAACTCCTGTATTTGATACTCAAAATGTGAGGTCCCATACTACACTACCATATTCGAGCGAATGGTCTGACCAAAGTTTTGTAACCCAATTCCTTTACTTCTCTCGTGCATCCCCTCATCACTCTCTCCAACAAGTGCAGAATTTTGAAACCTTTTCCTACCACCTGTCCAATGTGTCCTGCCCTAGTTAAGCTTGTTATCAAACTGTAATGCCAAGATATTTACATTTCAAGTCTTCAGCAAGCAATTCTTTCCCCACCTTATATTCATAATTAACCTTTTGTTTTTTATTTGTGTATCTAATTAGCTGACTCTTCTTTGCATTTATCTTCATCCCATGTTTACCAACCCAACTAGATATCCTGTCCAGATCACCCTGCAACTGTTTACAGTCCTATATCGTTTTGATTCTTTTATACAGCATTATGTCATCTGCAAACAATCTAATTTCAGATAGTAAACAATCAACACAATTATTCATTAGAATAATGAATAGCAATGGTCCCAATACGCTACCCTGCGGCACTCCCATTTTTAATTCCACTTCCTTTGATACCGCATTTCCTACCCTAACTTTCTGTTTTCTACCTTTTAAAAATTCTTCTACCCAGTAAATCACTTTCTCATCCACTCCAATAGTTTTTACCTTATTTACTACCATTTTGTGGCTTACTCTGTCAAACGCCTTTGAAAGATCTAGTGCTACACTATCAATTTGGCCTCCCTTGTCCATTTCATCTGAAATATCTTGCATATATCCCACCAACTGAGATTCACATGAATATCCTTGCCTGAACCCATGTTGCCTACTTGAAAACCACTTACGTTCCTCACATATTTTCTGATGTGGTTGCATATCAATCTTTCCATTAATTTACCTACCACTGAAGTCAAACTGATTGGCCTGTAATTTTCGACATCTATTTCTCACCCCTCCTTTATGTACCGGTACTACTATCGCACTTTTCCAGTCCTGTGGTAAGCAGCAAGTATCCAGACTCAATTTAAATAATATTTCAAGATAAGGTACAATATCACATCCCGGCTATCTTTAAGATATCTGTAGTAATATTATCAGCACCAGCCCCCTTATGTTTTTCAGCTTCCTTATTTCCTTCATGATTTCTTCAGGATGAATTTCAAATTTTTTAGTATCTTCATTTCTAATCGTATTGTTAAGCTCGTTCTCCGAATTAGACCCTCCCGTTTCTGATTCATTGTCCCTAATGCTCTCACTAAACCAGTTACTTAAAATCTCTGCCTTTTTCAAATCCTCAGTAACTACTTCTCCATCCTTATCTATGAGCATCTCTACATTCTCCCTTCCCCTCAGTTTCCTGATATAGCCATAGAAATTTCTAGATGCATCAGTCAGTGGTCCTCCTGCATCTGACAATACTCTTCATAAACCCATCTTTAGCCACTTTCTTTGCTGTTATTAAGTCCTTGTTTAGTTGTTTCAAATATTCCCTACTACCCTGCTGTCTCTTAACTCTGTTATATTCTCTTCGTACCAACCTCTTTAACCTTCTCACTTCCCTATTATAGTACACAGATTCTCTACTTCTCTTTATATTCTGCTTTGGAATGAATTTTTCTTCCACCTTTCTTATTATCTCTTTGAACTCTTCCCACCTTGACTCTACTGTACTTGTGCCTTCCTTCCATTTGCTGAAACGTTCTCTGAAATATCTCTTCAAATTTGAAACCTAGTGCCTTTTTATAATTGTACCTATTTCCCCCTTCAGTTTCGGCTGCTGGTTCACTGAATCCTCTAATATCCATTAAAACTGCGTCATGATCACTTATTCCCTCCGTTACTTGACACCCCACGAGGTTATCATCGGGCTTTATTAGGAATATATCCAAAATATTTTGTCCCCTAGTCCCTAGTCTCTACCACTTGTGTAAATCCTCCTTCCCTTATTAAGGCATTTGCAAATCTTTGTTCCCGTGTGTTATTAATCTTATTTCCTTCCCAGTTTACACCTGGTAAATTTAAATCCCCACCAATAATGACCATTCTATTCTCACCTCTGAAATCTGAGTAAGAATTTAATTTCTCCCCTAGAGCCTCATCTTCATCTGTCATTCTTCCACTGCGGTAAGCAGCCAACACCCTGATTTTTTCTTTTTTATTACCCCAGAAATCTACCCCAAGTAACTCATGGTCTTGATCTATGAATGCCAGTGAACTGTGGTAGTTTTTGCTAACTAGTATGAAGACTCCTCCACCAATTGCTCCTCTATCTCTGCGGTACACTCTGTAACCATCAGGAAAAACCTCACTGTCTAGTACGTCTTCTTTTAACCAACTCTCTACCCCAATTATTATTTGTGGTTCGTGTATCTCTATTAAGTTTGCAAATTCGATTAACTTTGTTCATTATACTTCTACAGTTTAACATTAACACCCTTATTACCGGATTTATATTTTCAGCATTTATCTCCTCTTTCCTAGATTTACCCCAGCCAGTTATTGTTTCAGCAACTTCATTTATTTTTTAACATCTATGATCATTCTCGTCGTGGATCTACAATCAGTATCACTTTGCTCATCTATTTCCATCCCTTCACCAGCAGCCCCTAACCTAAAAAAGGCACAGTCCTGACCCCATCATCACTGGAAATGGGCTCCCTCACTGCTTTAGCTAACAACTCAGAAAGTACTCCCTTCCCCCTTCTATTTAGGTGTAGGCCGTGCCTAGTGAAACCCCACCTACCTATGGTGTTGACAGGCACAACCCCCAACACGGAACTAATTCCTTTCCCAAGTAGCACTTCCGTTTCCACATTTACACGCCTCATAGCGGAGTTCAATTGTGGCCGGTCATGGCGTCTTAGGACCTGCATGAGCTCCACCCTGGTATGCTGTGCCTCCTTCACCACCTTCCTCAGGTCACTCTCTATACTATAACTCGCGTTTCTATCAATACTATTCCCGCCCCTCCCACTATCACTACTCTATCGTCCTTAGTGAAACTCCTACAAAGTGAACCTATATCCTCTATTACCTGACCTAATGTTGCACTAGGTTTGAAAAAACTTGTGACCTGGTAACCTGTACCTAACTGATCCTGCAGAAGAGGGCCTACACCTCTCCCATGGCTACTACCTAGCAGCAGAACCCTTTTCTTCCTATTCTTGCCTTGCATGTCCTTATTCCTAAAGGCCTGCTGCATCTTACCTACTCCTATATCTACATGAGGCTCTTCTCCTCCTGACTCTGGCAACAGGTCAAACCTATTTTTCCCCACAATTACTGAAGTGTCTGGCTTCTTCATCCTGTTAACTATATTTCTCCTACGACCTGTTACCAGCTCCCACCCATCCTTCTCAACTTCCTCCAACCCACTATCTCGACTTTCTGCCTCTACAGCTTGAGCCTCGACAAGCTCAGCCCCCACAGGCTGTGCCTGTGCAGTCCGAGCCTCCACAGGCCGGACTTCCACAGGTTGAGCCTCCACAGGCTGAGCCCCCACAGGCTGAACCTCCACAGGCGAGGCCACCACAGGCCACGACTGCAGAGTCTGAGCCTCCACAGGACGAGCCTCAAGAACCCTGATCCTTTCACGCAACTCCCTAATCGTTTCGTCCATCTCCCAAATCCTATCATCCCTAAGACAAAGTGAACAAAACCATGGGAGAGCCTCATTTATTTCCCCAGTTTCCTCTTCCCCACATGCCCAGTGAAACCACTTCTTACACCAACTACAACCCATCCCCTTCGCAACGTACCTACGGCAGGCGCCACAGTTTCCAGTCATGATTTTCCCAAATACTTCAAACGCCTTCTAAATAAACCTTAAATTTATTTGATAAAGTAGTCTAATAAAGTTTATACTATATTTTTAACGTTTTTTAGTAAATATTATTGTCGCTATACTCGACTAAACTGTTGAATTTATATATATATATATATAAAATTGACTAAACTGTTGAATTTATATATATATAAAATTGAAACTTTATGAATAATAACTAGGTAATAAAACTCCTTAAGGACAAATGAACTTAAGCTTATGAATTTCAGAACGAACTTATGATGAAGAGCCGATACTATTTAGTGCTGATGTGGATAACAACTAATTAGTTACTTATGAAAGTTTATATATATATATATATATATATATATATATATATATATATATATATATATATATATAAAATAATGCTAGGAAGTTTCTATTTTAGTGTATTAGATGACAATTAAACACAATTATATTTCACAAAAAACAGGTTAATTACTAGAACGTACGTATTTGTTGTTGTAAAGTCGATTGCGATATCGGTAGTGCTATAGAAACCGTTTAAAAGAGTAATACTAGCAGGCCATGGAACTCTAACATTACAAAGATATAAAATGACATTAAAATGTGTATTCTGGGATAACCTGTCGGTTATCCTACAGCCCTCCCCAAGTTTACCATACCATCTTGATATTAAAACACGCATAATGGTGATGATAAACTTGAGATAGGACACTTGTTTCTGTAAATGTTCCATTTCAGTTAAGGAGAACTTGCCTTTTACATTTGACTGTTCAACAAACATTGAACAATATTTATCTTCACAATTTTTTTTATAACCAGGACCGATGGCTTTGTGGAATTTTCCCAATTGAGTTTCCATGAGCAGCAACTGCTTAACACTGCTCATTGTCTGTAACACATATTGGTACATCAAGTTACTGATCTTATCACTTAATAATAATTAACAAAAACAACAATAAGTATATTACACTACAGTATTTGGTAACATCTTCAGCTGGCAGGGCCTTCGCTTGTCTACCGAGCATACCATTTAGATAGTTAAAAATTCCATCTCCTGCCCATGCTCCATTATATTATTCATAAGGTTGACCGTTTTTTGAACAACTTTACTGTTGGATATCCGGCAACATTGTTTGTGACAGGTTTGCGTTCCTGGACCAGTACAATCAACCCTCGTTAATACAACCGGAACGCCGTTGTTTCTTGCTAATCTAGCAGCTTTGTCAAATTCTGGTTTCAGATTCTGGCAATGTCGGCACCATGGTGTGTAGAACATCACAATCACAGCTTCATTTTCTTTTCTTTTAGAGTTGAAATCTTTATCCGTCAGTTCTGGAAAAATAACCTGTATACCCTACAAACTATATATTTTCTAAACAGAGCAGTCCCCAATAGCCAATAACTTTTTATGGAATGGTATGCTGTGGTAACAGCCGAAGACTGCACATCTGACCAAGATCATCAATATTGGTGACAGCTTCCGCTTAGTGATTATAAACTTTTACTATCATTCCTGTTGAAGAATTGCGGGCAGCAACATCAATCAGTACTATCTACAAGCGTTTTGTGGCACTGAAGAACAATAATCTCTTATGAACCTTTCAACAGCATTACGTCAGGGATGGTAGAATGAAGTTTTAATTGATTCGATATTCTGATTGAATCTGTACGCAGGATGAGGCGGTAAGCATAGCTTACCCCTCTACAATAAAGGAAACCCTTTTTTCTATATTTCCAATTCACAACACTTGGTTTGAATTCCACAAAAGTTTTACAAATTTGGACCTGTCGTTCTCCCCAAATCCTGGCGCTACACTTTAAAAGTTGATACCCACAGTTTACCTTTTCATGGTAATCAAAAGCATTGAAACTTCTAAAGCTTTCAAACCCCTTTATAAAGCTGACTGGATTTACACCCCCTTCATCTGTGAAGTGTTCCATCTCAATCTTTTCAGGTATGCTTGTGATATCTGATTGGGTAGGCCAAGTAAATTGTGTATGTGGGAGGTTCTACACTTTCTGCTTACTTCCTGAAAATTCTCCTCGACTATCTCTACTTTGTTACTTAATCCCAGTAATTGGACCTCCATATTCTTATACTCTACTTCAACTTCCTCTTCAACCCCTCTAATTACTAGACTCTTATCAATAACAGTATCTACAATGGGTTTCTTCTTACACATCTCAGTTTCCTCTTTTAACATTTTATGATGCTTATCAGTCCCTTCAAAACACTCACTTAAATCATCATAAGTTTTTTTTTATAACTGTCTCCAATTTGGATACGATCATCTAAGACTTATAAGAGCTTTTTATTTCCTCACTTAATTGTGTTTGTGTAGCTGTAAGTTGTGCTGTAAGTTGTGCTGTAAGTTGTGTAGTTAGTTGTGTAGTTAGCTGTGTAGTAAGTTGTGTAGTAAGTTGTGCTGTTAGTCGTGCTGTTAGTAGCAACTCAAATAGAAATTACATTTATTCTAATGCACCTACAGTGACTATTTCATCTTTCTTATTTACAGATCCCGAAGAATCACAGATAACCAGTAACCTGGCATCTGATTAGCAATTCTGTAAAAAGCTAAGCAATACCCAGCGTCCCACAACTAGTATCAATAAAAATAACGTGATATAATAAATTATTTGAATAACCAACTAAAAGTCACAAAGACTAAGGGTACATTTAACTCTCAAAACGTATAACTAATCGAACCCGCACACCGTTTCAGCCATAGACAACGTTATTGTCACAACCCACAAGTTTATAGTTTACAAGAACTTTAACAAAGAGTCACTTAGCTTTCTCGTATTTTGTAGCTGGCGGTTCAACTTTCACTTCCCTCAGCTGTTGCATCTGCGGCGTATGTTGTCAATTTATGACTGGTTCTCGTTCGGCCGCCAGTAGCGCTATGTGCTTCCAAAGATTCTCCTCTCATCTTTTCTTGAACTTTGGTTTTCTGTGTTTACGTAGTAATTCCTTTATTCTGCAGCACCTAAGGTCCTTTCACGGTCGCCATATTGTATTTCCGAAGTGATTTTTGTTTATATTTGTGTTGTTTTATGCTTCTTAATACCTTCGTGATTTCTCTGCGAAGTGGAGCTATTTATTTTATTTTCTGAATGTGCAGCTAAACTAAATAAATGAACTGATAGTTTTTATATTCAGCACAGTTTAACTAAGTTTTAATAACTCCAAATACATCGCTTCAATTACATAATCGGACTTCTTCATATGCAGGTTCTCTTTAGCGCTAAAAACCTAGGCAATCTCTTAGTTATCTCTGTATATCTTGTTGCTATAGAAACCGTTTAAAAGCGTAATAATAGCAGGCCTTGGAACTCTAATAATACAAAGATATAAAATGACATTAAAATATGTATTCTCGGATAACCTGTCTGTTATCCTACAGGTTGAATCAGTGCTGCCAGCCATGCGTCTTTGAATATCCGTTGATGGCCGCTAAAATTTCCATAGATTGGGTACAAAAATCCTGAGACTCGCTAACTGAAAGACTGAAACAATAATTATTTAAGAGAGAGTCCAACTAATAATACTTTTTATTTCCAGGTCTTTAAAATACAAAATTATTTTCTACATTGAAAGTAAGAAATATACCTGAATTTCGTTATATACATCGTAACTTTCATTACTTATTTTTTTTTTTTTACTATTTAATTCCTCCCAGCTGAAGGCTGGGAGGCGGGCTGATGGAGATCCTTTTCAGTCTACTGCACTACGGGGAGGGAGAGAGGATGGAAAGTCTGCCGTGGCCTTGTAGGGAACCATCCCAGCATTCGGCTAGAGTGACTGAGGAAAACCACGGAAAACCTCAGACAGGATGGCTGAACCGGTTTTTTTTGACTGTGTTCATACATTTTCTTTGTTGACATTAAATTTAGCATATCTTCACTAAAAGGAAGTGTTAAAAACAGCGACCCCTTTGACTCTCGGAAGGCACCGTTCTGTAAGCCGTGCCATCGAGCGTGTCACAGTGCGTAAAGAGTGCGCCCATAGTTCTGTATTACGGTCTTATAAGATGTATAAAATATATAATAAAAAAAAAAAAATAGCTTTATTTCAATCCTTGGTTCACACTTCACACAAGTGGCTACAAGGAAACGATTCACAGTTATTGACAATTCTGGAAAAGCATTACCACTATTCGCTCACAGTTCAACAAAACACAAATATAAGGAAAATCAACAAGTAGTAAAAAGTAACAAAAATCCGTAGATATTTTAACAAAATCCGAAAATCCTAACTTTTTATAAAAAGTTAGAATTGGCAGCACTGGTTTGAATTCCAAAAACACTCCTTAAAATATGATGTTATAAAGCTGAGACATTACGCCTCATAATCCTACTTCCTTTATCGATTTTGGTTATATATCCAGGGAGATAATTGACTGGAGACACAAAAAACGCATTTTAGAACAATTGACATTTTTGCCCTTTAAGGGTCGAATTACAAAAAACTCCTTTCATGAAATATAATGTTACCACGGTGAAGACCTCAGTCTTTAATATGATACCGCATATATCTTTATCGGTTAGATATTAAGGGAGATAAATCGCTCGTGACACAAAAATGCATTGCAAAAATATTGATAGGTTTGACCTTTAAGGGTCGAATTATGATAAATATCAGACTTAATATATGACGTCACTAAAGCGGAGAACTTAATCTTTAAAATGATACTTCATTAAACGATTTCACATAGGTATCCAGGGAGATAAATTACTTGTAACACAGAAAACAGCATTTTAGAAATATTGGAATTTTTGCCCTTTAAGGGTCGAATTCCGAAAACTTCAATTCTTAAATATAATGTGACCAAAGTGGAGACCATAAGGTTTAAAATGACACCTCATTCATTGATTTCGGTTAAGTATGAAGGAAGATACAGGCTTGCGACAAGAAAATACCTTGTAGAAATAATATATACTATTGATCGAAATTCAACCGTAATTCATTAAGTTTTTTAGTTTCTTTCATGAAAGAGTAATAATCTAGTAATTCTCTGTATTACCTATAAAATTAAAACTATACACTCTACGCGTGACTGTATGCTAAATTATAGCTTCTAATCTAACCATAGCAAATGATGAAATGTATTTATCGATGGTTCATTTAGGCCGGAAAACTCCTTTAGCTTGATGAAACATGCACATTTAAATGTATCTATCAAAATAATTTCGTCATTTTGTGTGTTCGCTATTTAAATTTGGTCTATTATCATTTTGAATTTCACGCAAATAAGTATTCCTTATTTCTTGACTCTCTCTCTCTCTCTTTCTCTCTAATGAAACTTACTGAAATTAAAAAAATCAAAAGATATTTAACCAAAATTTAACATTTTAAATAATCAAATGACCATATAGTATCTGGCAGAATCGCTACATTCCTTTTCAAAGTATTTCTTTTATAAATTCAAACAGTAATCTCTACTTTATCCGAGTCTTTCGTTTTACCAAAGACCACAGAGTGACTCAATGCGGGGAATTCACGTAAGAACATTGGCTCCGATCCTATTTCACGCGCACACACACGTTCGCAAATTAATTTTTTATTTTAATAATATATTAGTAACATGTATTAACTACGCTAATTATATTTTTGGGTGTGGTGGGATATTCTCCACCAGTGAAAAACTGTTACTGACATGTTGAAATTTGGATTAACTGTTTCCTTATAGTGTCCTCTTCACGTTTAGCACTCTCCTTTTCCGGAAAAGTCGCCACGAATTAAATTAAAAATGCCGAAATATGGGATGCTCCGCAACCGCGAAATGTTAACAGCACTGTAAAAATTACACAAAAATTATCGGTACAGGGATCATATCAACCTAAAAAGGTTCGTTTTGTCATAGTGATCATGGTTAGGTTGAAATTCGGCCTGGACCAAGAGTAAAAAGATTACGGGAAATTCGTTCTGCGCAGCCCATCTCACAAACCAGAGACCAACTGCGCATTTGTTTACAACTGAAGCAATCGATTATCTCTTACTGCTTATATCGATTCCAAGGTTTGTAAAATATATTATATATAATTTTAGCTTTCTGTATTTCTTTCAGTTCCTCCGTTAGCCCAATATTCTGGCCGCAAGCTACGCTGTATACCAGCCCTCGAAATGTTGCTTCTTGTTTCTATATAAGTTCTGAGATTAATTTCGACTGTTTTGTTTCACCAAAGAAGACAAAGTAAGACCGCTAGCTGCGCCATCTACCAGCCATCTGACTGAACTACATAGGCGAGGGAGCATTTTATTTTTCTTAATTTAATGTATTTGTAAACCATATTATATAGAGATTTTAGCTTCCTTCACTTCTTCTCCATATAATCTTTAACTATGCCAAATCTCACACTTCTCCGTGCGCGCAATATTCTTAAAAATGTAACTTAAGTTTTCGATTAGCGAATTGATATATAGATGATTATAGAAATAATATCATATATATTACTTCTATAAGGTATTTTTTTGTCACAAGCCGGTATCTTCCTTCATACTTATCCGAAATCTATGAATGAGGTGTCTTTTTAAAGCATATGGTCTCCACTTTGGTCACATTATATTTTAAGAAATGAAGTTTTCGGAATTAGACCCTTAAAGGGCAAATGTATCAATATTTTTGCAATGCGTTTTTGTGTCACTAGCTATATATCTCCCTTAATATCTAACCGATATAGATAAGTTAGGTATCATATTAAAGACTGAGGACTCCGCCGTGGTAAAATTATATTTTAAAAACTGATTTTTCGTAATTCAACCCATAAAGTGCAGAAAAGTCAATTTTTCTAAAATGCTTTTTCTGTATCCCGAGCCATTTATCTCCCTGGATATCTAACCAAAATCGAAAAATGAGGTAGGATTATGAGGGGTAATGTGTCAGTTTTGTGACATCATATTTTAAGAAATAATGTTTTTGAAATTCAACCCTTAAAGGGAAAAAGCAAAATATTTTCTGTGACGCATTTTTGTTTCACGAGCCATTTACCTCCCTTAATATCTAACCGATATAGATAAATGAGATATCATATTAAACACTAAGGTCTCCGCCGTGGTAACATTATATTTTAAGAAAGGAATTTTTCGTAACTCGAACCTTAAAGGGCAAAATGTAAATTTTTCTAAAATTATTTTTTTGTATCTCGAGCGATTTATCTCCGTTGACAATTAAACCAAATTGATAAACGAGGTATCATTTTAAAGATTACGGTCTTCGTTTCAGTTACCACATTTTAAGAAACAAATTTTTTTAATTCTGACCTTAGAGGGCAAAAGTATTAATATTTTCACAACGCATTTTTCTGTCACCAGCTTTTTATTTCCCTTGATACCTAACCGAAATCAATAAATGAGGTTTCGATTTAAATATTAAATTATCCGCTATGGTCACATCATTTTTTAAGAAAAACCTTTCTCCATATTCAACACTTAAGGTGCAAAAATATAATCATTTCTCAAAACTTTTTATTTTTACCTCGGTTGATAACTAACCGAAATCGGTAAATGAGGTATTATTTTAAAGATCAAGTTGGCTGCTTTGGTCACACCACATTTATAAAAGGAATTTTTTGGTTTTCTAATCTTTAGGGGCAAAGGTATCAATATTGTTTATACGTGTTTTTTTTTTTTTTTTTTTTTTTTTTTTTTTTTTTTTAAATTACAAACCATTTATCTTCTTCGATATCTAACCGAAATCGATCTACATCTAGGTAAAATCAGAAATCAAGAAAGAATATTTCAGAATTTGGTGCTTAAGGTGGTAGCTTATGAGACTGTTCAGAGCCAAGTCCCTAGATTGCAGCAGCGGATTTCACAGAGATGTCAATAAACTTTTTTTTATTCAATAAGTAGCTTTTCTGGATATTTTTTCTTTTACGGAAACACTGTCGTTTTGCTATACAATTATTTCAGAGCTGTTGATATGTTGTGTGCGTTTTGTTCAGGTTGGTTTTATTCTGTTACGGTCAGTGACAATTTGTCATAAATACAGAGTATTTTAAATTTTTCTAACTGTTTCGTAATATGTTGTGAGTATTTTGATGCGTACCGATTACACACACACACACACACACACACACACATACACACACAAATTGCTACAAAAGTAGTGTTCTACTTTTCATTATATTACAAGCATTCAACTTCATTTTCATCGCATTTTATTAGCGAAATTTTTGCAAGGGTCGTCTAGTATATATGATTGCTGAAACAGGTTCAGAGCAATACGCGCCATTAAATATATGGGCCTCGTAATTACATCAGATACCACTTTCTCAAAACTGAATCTAATGACGGATTTCTCGTGGAACTCCACGCCTCGGAAACGTCTGTCGTTGCTAGCGAGAATTTCCATTGTATGTTGAACAGCTGAGAGAATAAATTATGACAATGTTACAAATAACATCATAAATAAGAGCGTGATATTAAGCTCATTTAAATTTTATTTTTCTGTCTTTTATTGATTTTAAAATTTCGATAGTAAATAAAATACTGAATCTACGACAGGAAACTGGCGTCGAATAACGGAAGGTTTAGCGCAAACCACAGAAAAAAGACAAAATGAGGAAGGCAATAAAACCCGAGATACTTTCACACAATAATTTAACCAAGAAGTTAGGATAGCTTTTCAGGAAAGAATGATAAATATTGTATCCTTGTAATTATATACATTACCGGTATGTATCAACATCAGTGAACAAGCTTCATAGTTACCCCATCACCATGAGTCGTCAGTAACAATACCAACTTTCCAATTTACTTCTAAAAAAACGGAGAAGATCGTAGTACCAAAGGGACAATTCATATATGCCTTCTGTGCCACTTCCCGTTTGTATACAAGATTTCACCTGTAAATACCAAGCACATTATTAATGAAATCATATTTTTTATTAAAATTTCAGTTAAGACAGGATTTAGTTCTATTCAGCATGTCTTGGAAACTTTGTTGTATAAATAAAATTAACAATGAAATCAATTTGTAAAAACCAATTTATTACTTTTTCTTTAAAATAATTTAAATTTAACAATATTTTCAATAAATACATTTATAGTAGAAGTTATTTATTTCTGTTCTTTTATCTATTACCCTTCTGTTCCTCAAAGAATTGTTATCTCCTATAAAAATAATTATGCATTTAAATTTCATAAAACAATAGTATTTGTGCCTTTACTTACCTTTTTAACCGACTTCAAAAAAAGGAGGAGGTTCTCAATTCGTCTGTATTTATTTAATTCACGCGAGTAAGTTGTTCGCATATTTTCTATTTTCTTTTTCAGAACAGCAACTGTTGCTTTCTGGTCCAATTCTTTGTAAATTTCTAGCAAAACTCTATATCCTTCTTCCCACATGTTACTGTTCATGTAATTTTTGTTGTATTTGTCCCATAACTGGGGCATATTTTCATAATCTTCAAAACGATTAGTTCACATCTCTTTCTCGTTAGACAATTCTGACGATATACACAACCAATACCACGAAACGCACACGCTCCCTGATCAAAGCCGACGGAGGCGAAATTGTATCAGTCGTTGCAATCGCCCTACGCACGTCTCAATTTGCTCCCTGTCTGCAGGGACCATCTGTTAATTGCTTGCCGGGCTCCGCCGATCTCCCGATTTCGGGAGTAACATTCCCAATTAGCCTACTCACGCGGCAATCTGCAGGGCCCTTGCGGACAGCCCCTGTCTATTGGGACCGAAATTGGCTCGTGTGTAGCCGCCTTTAAGAAGCCAGCAACCGAATGGAAAATGAATGGAAAGCTTGTTCGTCGTCGGTTCGAGAGAAGATCGACAATCGTGGTATTCATTAAATCTTTCCCGTTTTTGGAACAATGAAGGCGCTCTCGACACTAGACTCTTGTGAACGCAGCTTGTTAACACTCTAAATTTATAGAATATTTATACTAGCGGGAAAATTGATCGTTAAGGACAAATTTTGGAGGGGATCTTGGCGGGGCCCCCTCAAGCTTGGGGACCCCGGCAACTGCGGTTCTTGCCGTAGCCTTAAACCGGTTCTGATTACCAAAAGCAAAAGTAACTACAGCTACAATTTATTTTTGAGTTTCAATATCTTCGAAACTAAGCTAGAAATTTAAAAAAAAAATATTCTTCATTTTCGATTTGTTTCGTCTGGTTACATAAGAATCCATTATCATGAGTAAAATCATGGGAAACATAGGCTGTTCCATACAAGTTGCTATGTAGGAAATGTGGGTTGTTACCTGTTTACGTTCCTTGTAGCTATTTCTCAGGCTTCATTCTTCGAGACCTTGTGACTTGTAGAGGGGGAAATTATCTGTACACAATTTTTTTTAATTTATAGCATTCAGCGTCGATAGCAGATATGTTGCACCAAGGATTAATTAACTGTATACGACGTTATTAATCTAATGCTCTTCACTCTGCTGCCAACCTCTTACGACAAAGCCAATTACTATAAAAAGCAGCTTCAGTTTTCATTCTGGCCCAGGCTTCATTTCAACTATGGACGGTGTATCTAAGTAAATAAAAATGAAATGCTGTTCGATGGTAACCGAATCGCTTGAAAACGACTAGACTGATTTGACTAATTTTTTTAATGTTCGTAACAGTCAGAATGAAGTTGTTAATGTTTGTTTTATTCTTTGTGTGTGTGTGATTTTATTAGAGACGGCAAAGTTGGAAACTTTGCCGAGAAAATTGGAATACTATATCACAAAAGTTTTTCAGAAAATTGGAAAATTCGTGCAAACTGAAAGTGCTTTTTGTATGGACCTATTCTGTTATTTTTTAAAAAAATGTTCTTAATAGTCCGAATCAGATTTTTGAGAAAGAAAAATTAGAAACGTTGAACAGATAACTGGAAAATTCGGAAAAAACTACAAACCGATATGGCTCATTTCACAGTCCTGATAAGGCATTTAGAGAAAGATGAATTGGAAAAGTTACACGGGAAATTCGTGAAAAAGCTAAAAGTGCTTTTTCTATGCATCAATTTGACTTTTTTTTTATGTTCGTAATAGTCCGAATACGGTTTTTAGTGAAAGAAAAACTTGAAAATTTTGCCCAGAAAATAGTAAAGAAACTGAAAGTTTTTTTTTCCTATGGTTCAATTTGGCTTATTTTTCCAAAATGGTAACAATCCAAGAAAAGTTTTTAGGTAAATAAAAATTGGAAATGTAGCAGGGGAAATTGGAAAATTCGGTAAAAACTGAATGTGCTTTTTCCTATTGGATTTTGTACGAACTCAAGACCATAACTTATTTGTTGAAAGATGGATGTGCGTAATTCTATTATTTTTTGTTCCATATGCTCCCGGCATGGAAACTCAATTAAATGTTTTCAACTAAAAATAATCTGCAAGGAGCAAAATATCAACTTTTTTTTTTTCCTCGTTTGATAACTAACCGAAATCGATAAATGAGGTATCATTTTAGAGACCAATGTCGCTGCTTTGTTCACACCATATTTTATAAAAGGAATTTTTTGGAATTCGACCGATAAAGGGCAAAAATATCAATATTATTTATACAACGTGTTTATTTTTTTAATTACATTTTTCTTCTTCGATACCTAGCCGAAATCGATAAATGACATATCGTTTTAAAAATTAAGGTCTCCAGCTAGGAAAATCATAAATTAAGAAAGAATTTTTCGGAATTTGGTGCTTAAAGTGGTAGCGCGTATGACACTGTTCAGAGCCAAGTCCCTAAATTGCATCAGCGGATATCACAGAGATGTCAATAAACTCTTTGTTCATTAAGTAGCTTTTCAGATATTTTTTTTTCTGTTATGGAAACACTGTCGTTTTGCTATACAACTTCAATGTAAACATTTTAATCGCACAGCAACAAATATTACAGAGATGATGATATGTTGTGTGCAATTTGTTCAGGTTGGTTTTATTCTGTTAAGGACAGTGACAGTTTGTCATAAATACAAAGTGTTTTAAATTTACGTAACTGTTTCGTAATATGATGCGAGTATTTTCATGCGTACCTATTACACTAAAAAAAAATAAAAAATATTTGCTACCAAACTACGGTTCTACTTTTCATCATATTACAAGCATTCAACGTCATTATTCATCTCATTTTATTCGCGAAATTTTCGCACGGGTCGTCTAGTATCTGATTATTTCTATAAGGTATTTTTTTGTCACAAGCGTGTATCTTCCTTTATACTTAACCGAAATCAATAAATGAGGTGTCATTTTAAAGCTTATGGTCTCCACTTTGGTCACATCATATTTTAAGAAAGATGGTTTTTAGAATTCGACCCTTAAAGGGCAAAAATGACAATATGTCTAAAATACTGTTTTCTGTGTTTCGAGTCATTTATCTCCCTGGATACCTATCAAAAATCGTTTAATGAAGTATCATATTAAAGATTGAGATCTACGCTTTAGTTGCGTCATATACTACGACAAAACGTTTTCGGAATTCGACCCTTAATGGTCAAAAGTATCAAAATTTTTTCAATGCGTTTTTGTGTCACGAGCTATTTATGTCCCCTAATATCTAACCGACATGGATGAGGTATCATATTAAATACTAAGGTCTCCACCGTGGTAACATTATATTTTAAGAAAGGAATTTTTTGTATATCGACCATTACAGGGAAAAAATGTCAATTTTTCCAAAATGCGTTTTTTGTGTCTCGAGACATTTATCTCCATGGATATCTAACAAAGATCGATAAATGAAGTAGGATTATGAGGAGTAATGTCTCAGCGTTGTTACATCATATTTTAAGAAAGAATGTTTTCGGAATTCAACCATTAAAGGGGAAAAGTATAATTTTTTTCTACAATGCATTTATGTGTCACGCGTCTTTTATCTGATTTGATATATAGCCGATATAGATAAATGAGGTATCATATTATAGACTAATGTTTCCGCCGTGGTAACATTATATTTTAAGAAAGGAATGTTTCATAATTTGACCCTTAAAGGGCAAAAATTTTAATTTTTCTAAAATGCGTTTTTTGTACCTTGAGTCATTTATCTCCCTGGATATCTAGGCAAAATCGAAAAAAGAAGTTTTTGGAATTCAACACTTAAAGGGAAAAGTATTATTGGTTCTACATCGCAATTTTGTGTCACGAGCTATTTATCTGCCTTGGTATCTAACCGATATAGATAAATCAGCTATCATATTAAAGACTAAGGTCTCCGCCGTGGTAACATTATATTTTAAGAAATGAATTTTTCGTAATTCGACCATTAAAGGGCAAAAATGACAATTTTTAAAAAAATGCGTTTTTTGTGTCTCAAGTCATTTACCTCCATAGATATCTAATCAAATTGGATAAATGAAGTAGGATTATGAGGTGTAATGTCTCAGTGTTGTGACATAATATTTTAAGAAAGAATGTTTTAGGAATTCATCCTTTAAAGGGAAAAAGTTTAATTTTTTCTACAGCGCATTATTGTGTCACGATACATTTATCTCCTCTGATATCTAGCCGATATAAATAAATGAGGTATAATATTAAAGACTAAGCTCTCTGCCGTGGTAAAATTATATTTTAAGAAAGGAATTTTCCATAATTCGACCTTTAAAGGGCAAAATGTTATTATTTCTAAATTACGTTTTTTGTGTTTTGAGTCATTTATCTCCCTGGATATCTAACCAAAATCGATAAATGAAGCGGAAGTATGAAGAGTAATGAATCATCTTTGGTGGCATCATATATTAAGGAAGATTGTTTTTCGAATTCAACCCTTAATGGGGAAAAATGTAAATGGTTCCACAACACAATTTTGTGTCTTGAGCCATTTATCTCCAATAATATCTAACCGAAATAGATAAATGTGGTATCATTCCAAAAATTATGGTTTCCGTTCATTTTAACAAATGAATTTTTCTGATTTTTTTTATATTGCTTAACGTCTCCTATAACAACTAGGTCTTTAGAAACGGGAAAGGATGGGGAGCAAGAAATGGGAAGGAATTCGGCCATGGCCTTTTGAAGGAAGCATCCCGGCATTCACCTGGAGTGATTTGGGGAAACCATGGAAAACCCAAATCTGGATGCCCGGACGGGGATTCGAACCGCCGTCCTCATGGAATGCGAGGCCAGAACGATAGCCGTTACACCACCACGCTCGGTTTTTCTTAATTGAACTCTTAAAGGGACTTAAGGACTTACGTACCGTTTCACCACATTTTAAGAAAGAAATTTTTCAAAATTCTTTCCTTAGTTGGATCAAGTATTAATATTTATACAACCCATTTTTCTGTCACCAGCTATTTATTTCCCTTGATACCTAACCGAAGTTAATAAATTAGGTATCGTCTTAAATATTAAATTATCAGCTTTGGTCACATCATATTTTAAGAAAAAAATTTCTACAAATTCAACCCTTTGGGGGCAAAAATATCATAATTTCTAAAGCTTTTTCTTTTTCTTTTACCACGCTTGATAACTAACCGAAATCGATAAATGAGGTATCATGTTAAAGACCAAGGAGGCTTCTTTGGTCATACCATATTTTATAAAAGAAATTTTTGAATTCTACCCTTAAAGGGCAAAAGTATCAATATTATTTCTGCGGCGTGTTTTTTTTTTTTTAATTGCAAGCCACTTATCTTCTTCGATACCTAGCCGAAATCGATAAATATCATATCGTTTTAAATATGAAGGTCTCCAGTTAAGAAAGAATTTTCCAGAATTTGGTGCTTAAAATGGTAGCGCGTATGAGAAAGTTCAGAGCCAAGTCCCTAGATTGCAGCTGCAGATATCACAGAGATGTCAATAAACGTTATTTTATTCAATAAGTAGCTTTCCGGATATTTTAATCTGTTATGGAAACAGTTTCGTTTTGCTATACAATTCCAATGTTAATAGTTTATTCGCACAGCAACAACTATCACAGAGATGTTGATATGTTATGTGCATTTTGTTCAGGTTGGTTGTATTCTGTTAAGGTCAGTGACAGTTTGTCGAAAAAACAGACTGTCTTAAATTTTCCTAACCGTTTCGTAATATGTTGTAAGTATTTTGATGTGCACCTATTACGTTGATAAATAAATATTTGATACAAAAGTACGGTTCTACTTTTCATTATATAACAAGCATTCAACCTTACTATTCATCGCGAAATTGTCGCACGGGTCGTCTAGTTGATGTAATTTCGTTCGAATGAACTCGTTAATCTTTTGACGTTTCATATAAAGAGTTATTGAGTTAAAATGTGTATGGCTGCTCACATGTCTCCAGCCCCAAAAACCTACTGTATATGTACTAGCGAAGAAAGGCAAAAAAAGAAATGTCGTATTCAAAAAGTGTATTATAAACATAATAGCTATAAAATTGAAAACAAAAACAATTTCATTTGACACAATGGGTAGCAGGGCTTGACCAGAAAAGAAAGTGACAGTAGTTGGGAGATCCATATGAGATGCATTGATAAAACACCAAAGACTCGGCGAAGTTTGTCCCGTTCAGCTAGTACTCAATATACAGCTGGCCCGTTTGTACACAGATTTAGAGAAACCTCAGTTCATCTCTTTAATCGTTGTTTGAGCTCTACACTCAGATATGTGTGTATATATATAAAGTCACGAAAATTATCAAACGTGTAGGCAAAAGTTCATGTAGAAAAGAAGTAGGGGGCCCCGAAATCAAACTTTGCAGGTGGCCTCAAAATTCATTAAGCCGGCCCTGTTGGTAATGTTCTTCTTCTGGTACTCGTCATATCTCAACCTAACAACAACCTTTGGAAAGAAAACAAAACATAACATCTGTTGTGTATGTTGTAAGTCATGCCACGGCATGTGAAAGATACTGTACATATTAGTAATTTTAAATTATATATTGGTAGTTTTGGTATAATAAAAACTTGATAATTTTAATATGGTATAATTTAATAACAAGGAGATGAGAGAGAGGATATAACTAGACAGACATCTTGCTTGTTTGGTAGGACAGCGGGAAAAATGTCGTCTGATTCGTGGGACTGGGTAGACGCTGCTACATCCGCTCAAGAAAATCTGGAGCGGGAGCGAACAATAGCTAGACATTTGTCTAAATACAACCGGCTGGCGGGATCATAGCGCCCCAGGGAATGTCCTAACGTGAGTAGCAGAGTGGTGAACCTGAGCAGGATTCATCTTGATGAGACCACCGTTTCTGTCTTGCCCAAAGGCCTCAACTTCGCTCCGGCGCAAATACGCGTGCCAAAACTTGACATCATCACCTCTGTCGAACACGCAATTCGCGTCCTACCAGGGAAAACAGCGGAAGTGGTCCACAGAGAGACGTTCCGGGTCTTTCGATATAGCAAAACCCCCAAAGACCAATTCGAAGAAAAAGCCGACATGTTTTTACCGATATGTCGATGACACTTTTGTGGTGTAGCCCCATGGTAACAAAAGATTACAAGAGTTTCTGGAATATCTGAACGGAATTCATCCTAGCATAAAGTCCACTATGGAGATCGAAAAGTACGACCGCCAACCTTTTCTCGACATTTTGATTGAAAGAAATCTAGACGAATGGTAGGGCATAGTGTATACAGAAAATCGACCCACACGGACCAGTATCTGAGTTTCCACCATCCTGTGCAGCGTAATACTGTTTTTAAATACTCTGTTGCATAGGGCTAGAGCGATTGCTGACAAAGACAGCCTGCCACAAAAACTGGAACAACTGAGAACTGTCTTCAGGCGGAACGGATACACCGAGAGGCATTCCGTTTGTAGGATCAGCCGAAGCCTCACCAGCAGCCGCTTTATAGGCTCTAGAATCCGTCATCGGAGGTACCCGATTAACTCATAACCCCCTCAAGAATCATACTGTGGATCTCTACCACCATCACTACGCCCCCGCCGCGGAATTGTGCTCTTCCGCATTACTCGGGAAACTGACGCGGAGGCGGCGCCAGCCATGAGCCAGGCCGAAGACCCCTACAAAACCTGGCCGTATAGCTTAAACCTCTCTGTGGTTCCTACACTAAACACATGGCCCCACCCGAACCCCGCGAGATGGGTGGAAGCCGCAGCGACCGGGCGCCGTGCAGGAATACCTCTTCGCATGTTCCACCACGCCAGCCGACCGAACGTATCGTCACTGAATACGCGGCTTGCCACAATAGGGGGTTGCTCCTAGTACGCTTTCCCCCGCACCTGCCCGAAACTTGTGTCCAGTGCCAGCACAGGTTCCCACACACTCGTCCCAGCTCCACAGAAAACCACCATAGTGCAAGATCCCGTTGCGGTGGCCCGAAGGTCCCACAACGTTCACAGGGTCAATGCTGCCCCACCCTTGGCAATCCAGAGCGCTACGAATCCACACATACATAGAGGATCTATTATTGCAGCATTAAAGACAGCTCCCATCAGCAGGGATGGTAACCCTGAGCCCCCCAGGGGCCGAACCCAAAGGAGGCGAGCTGCAACCAAGAACAGCCCCCGAGACAGTGGTACTAGCCCCTTTATTCGACTCCGGTGTCTGTTCTGCGCTGGCAGCAGAGGTGCTCTAAGGCTCTGGAGTGCTTCGTCTTCGTTCACCAGGATACCCCCAACACTGGAGCAGTCAGAGCAAGGTTGTTCAATGCACTTGTGCTGCAGGCAACACCGTAGTGCGCCTTGATGCAGCTTGACCAACCAAAAGCCTTCCGTCCATCTGGGGACGCGATGCCCTCTGAACCCTCAGCCTCAAACCGGGAGCGACGGACCGTGGGCACCAGGCATAAGTCCCGGGGGTGGCAGAGGCGGTGGCAACACGCCTCCTACAACCGCCCCCTATAAGGACCCAGCAATATCCCCTCTATTGGTAGACGCAATAAGTATAGGAACTAACCAGCACATTTCAAAATTCTCCTATCATCACTGTTCAGAAGGGGCGTTATAACAAACACCTCCAGCACAATCCACCGACCACATCCCTCCAGACGGAGAAAAATTTCCCCCAACGCTCTAACTTGCACATATATAGATACAAGATAAGCATTGGGGAAGGGAGAGTGAGGGGCTCGGGACCCCCGGGTGCCCCAGACCCGTCATCTAATCCTTCCCAGAGGGTGGCCCAGATCCCAGTGGGATCACCGAGAGGCACATAGATAGTGCAATTGAACATAAGTCGTGGAAAACTCCAGTAAAAAAGGAAGAAACACCCTAGGCCACCGCCTTTCTGCCATTCGCCGGAAACACCTCGGAGAAAATTGGCAGAATCCTCCCACAGCATGGAATTAAATGTTTCTATCGACCACCAGTCAAAATACGGGACTACCTACGTTCTGTAAAGGATGATCTTGGCCTAAGGGTTCCGAGGATTTATAGCATCCCGTGCGAGTGTGGAAAGACCTACATCGGTCATACTATCCGCACTACAGAAAACCGGTGTGAAGAACATGAACGCCACCTCCGCCTAGGACAATACAGCGAATCAGCGATAGCCGAGCATGTGTACGACCATGGCCACAGAGTAGAGTTCAATAACGTCAGGATACTGGCTAGAACTTCAAATTTTTGGGAATCTGTTATCAAAGAAGCGATCGAAACTTGACTGGCCAACACATTTAATAGAGACAGTGGTCTATGTCTTAGAGAGTCATGGAAACCAGCCTTGGCAAGAATCCGCAGAGAACGTTGTACATCTGTCCAGCTGCCGCCATAGAGGGCTCCATATTAGTTCGGGGCCGCAACGAGAACTATAGCCACGCCCACTGACAGCCAACCGCCGGTCGCGGACATATATATAAGGAAGTGCGGCACCCAAGCAATCTCGATTGCGTGGGACGGTATTCATGGCAGGAGATTTGAACGCCAAGCTTACAGCCTGGAACTCGCGAATCACCAACAGCGATGGTAGGCGCCTCCTGCGCGCTACTGAGGGGCAGGACGCTGTGGTCTGGGGGCCCAACAGAGCCAACAATTATCAGGGGTAGAAGTCCGCCTGAAGTACTGGATATCGGGATTGCGAAAGGGTTACAACACACTGTGGCAGTAACCACGAAAACGGCCCTATCGTCAGATCATCTCCCAGTTGTATTCTATATGAATTTAGGGGTATCTAAACAACCAGCTAGACGCACAAGAGATTTAATTCGAATCAACTGGGATCTATACAAGCAACATTTAGATGAATGTATTAATAATGCTCCCCCAGTAGAAGAGGTAGGTCCCAGTGGGGCGATGGACTTATTTGCGGGACTGGTGAACGAAGCAGCGGATCTAGCGACTCCACCAGCACGACAACTTAGAGAGATGTCCAGGCAGTTACCTCCGGACATCAGACAGGCAATCAGCCACAAGAACCGCCTGACCAGAGACTGGCAAGTCACCAGAGATCCTGCCACAAAACGTGTAATTAATAGACTGCAGAGGGAAATAAAGGCTGCTGTCGAAAAACACAGGAATCAAGAATGGGCTGGTCTTATCGGAACACTCAGAGCTGATGATGGTTCAGCCTGGAAAGTAACAAAACGCATGCTTCGCCGCCGGCAAAGAATACCACCGTTAGTAGTAGGCAACAGAATAGTCTTTGAACCTACAGGACAAGGCGAATGCAATTGCCGACAACTTCCAAGCAAACTTCCAACCAATAGAAGAGCAGCGAGATGACGCCCATATCAACTTGGTCGCACAATGCCTGAAAACAGTACCTCTCAGTTGATCCACTACCGGAGGACGACATTGACCCGACTACAACTGAGGAGCTCCACGCACTTCTGAAACGAGTTGAAATTAATAAAGCAGCTGGACATGACCAAATTAGTGGCCAACTTCTGAGGCAGCTTCCGCCATCGGCGACTGAGGACATCAAGTCGGCATTCAACAGCATAATGGCTACTGGTGAATACCCGAAAGTATGGAAGCACGCGGAAATTATCCCTGTGCCAAAGTCTCGCAAAGACAAGCGCTCCACGAAATCATACAGACCAATAAGTCTTCTCCCCATCCTGTCTAAAGTATTTGAGAGAATTTACCTACGCAGACTTCACAGGCACATCGAAGATGAAGGTATTCTCCCGAATGAGCAATTTGGGTTTCGGCGCAACCACTCCACGCCTCAACAACTATTACGACTCACTGAGTATGCCATGGGAGCCTTCGAGAGAAGGGAATATTTTGGTGCCGTATTCCTGGATGTCTCTCGAACATTCAATTCTGTCTGGCACGACGGCCTACTTTATAAGCTGCTGACGCAGGGATTCCCGCTGCAACACATCAGACTAATTAAAAACTATCTGACTGGAAGATGTTTCCGAGTGGTAACGGAGGATGCTGTCTCGGCAGTAAAACCTATCCAAGCTGGGGTCCCTCAAGGATCTGTCCTTGGGCCGGTCCTCTATAACTTATACACCGCCGATGTGCCGAGAACTGAGCAACTGGAAACTGGTCTATATGCAGATGATACCACTCTTTACACTCGTAGTATCAGAGCCACGCACTTGCGCAACAAACTGCAGCGGGGATGTAACAACATCGAAAGCTGGGCGACCAAGTGGAGGCTGGCATTCAATGCCACCAAAAGCCAAGCGATCATAATAACAAGGAGAAGTATACCCCCACTACAGCCAGTTCGACTGTTTGGACATCAAGACATCAAGTGGACCAACACGGTGCTCTACCTTGGTGTCACACTAGACAAACGAATGACCTGGAAGACGCATATCAGAAATATCCGCGCCAAAGCATTTGGTAGGATGAAGGAGCTGTACTCCGTACTAAATCCAACAACCACATTGCACCCTACTACAGCAAGACTGCTGTATACAACAACTATTAGGTCGCTATTAGAATACGCCGCACCATTGTGGGGCAATGCTGCCCTTTCGCACTTAAAGTTGCTCCAAACAATCCAAAACAGGGCGATTCGATACGCATATAAACTGTCACGAGAAACGCCAACTAAAACTCTCCACGAAATTAGCGGACTCCCACTATTGACAGACCGGTACAAAACAGCAGCGCGAAAGCTCTATGCAAAGACTAGGGAACATAATAACCCGCTAGTCAGACAACTAGGCTCCATGGACCACATTGACAATAGGTTAAGGTGGCCAGTGAAACTATTAAATGAACAAGTAGGCCCCTGAACGAAAGATCAGGGCACTCTAAATATGACACACAAAACCATCCTGGCCTGACATGCCTAGTAAAGAAACCAGCCAAATTTTAAGGACAAATTAAGTAAAAAAAAAAATGGAAGGAGATGCGCACAACTGCGCAAGAACTTCCCCGCACCCTAGGAGAGAAGAATCCTAGGTGATATGTGTCTGTGCCAAGCAATCTCTAGAGAGAGACAGAGATCGGCGAGAGGGACATGCGTCGCAAGCGGCGGGAAGCTCAAGACGACTGCGCAGTGCCTGGCGCGCAGCCCCCCACCACGGCGCCCGCGCCACTCAAGGCGGTGACCAGGCTGTAGCCAGCTCCACTGGTCAGTCTGCCCTGCACAGTGGAGCGGACAGGTCGGGTGCAAGCGTGTCTCAGACCGGAGATGGGCACTGCTCGCCTCCACGTGGTACGCCTAAGCACCCTCATGTCGCAACGGCATCCCAACGCGGCCATGTGGGGTGCAGCGACCCGTCTCCTTCAAGTACCGACACCCGAAGGAGCCCTTTCTCGAAGGAGGCGTTTGATGAATACTTTGCCAAGCAGCAAAGACGCAAGGAAGAAGCTTCCCAAAAAGCAAAGACCCCCACAAGCACCGCCACAGAGAAGCCACAGCACCAAGGTCATGCGAACTCGTCCACCAGGGATACATCCGACAGGACGGATGTACCATTCGTCGATCCGAGCAAAAAGCAAAGTTTGTCGGATGACGTTTGGTACTCCCAGATGAGAACTCCGCAGTAGCCCACAGAGGAGGACGCACCTATAGATTTCCCAGATATGTCGTTCAGATTCAAGCTGCTGGACCTGTCCAAAATCAACGACAGTCAAGAATGGACAGACCAAACATTCACTGAGGAGGAGGAAGAAACTACCCCGACGGACTCTCTGACTCAGGAACCCGATGGCGCGTGTCACGAGCCCAATAGAGGAGTCCGAGGCGGCAGCAAGTGAGGTGGCGCCACCAAGCCTGGGTCCGCCTCGTCGCCTTGGTCCAACCACCAGAGAAGGGCCTGCTGTCGAGAGGAGCGACAGTGGATGGGACGCCATTTTCGTACGGCCAGCTAACATGGCACCCGCAATCAGGGCTCTCCAAGAGAATGGTGTCCTATACCACCCCCGACTAACTGCAAAGCCTCAGGTCGCGCAAGTGCAGACGCAGACAACAATAAAGAAACAAGAGCGGAAGAAGAAAAGAGCAGCAGGACCCGCTCAATGCTTCCGCTGCCAAGCCTGGGGCCACAAGGCAGTGGACTGCGACGCAGAAGAGCGTTGCGTCCGCTGCGGTGGCAGGCACAGCTCCAGGAGTTGCAGCCGGCCTCGAGAAGCTACGCCAACATGCGCTAACTGCTGGGGGCCACATGCATCATGTGCAGCTCGCTGTCCAGCCAGACCAAAGCAAGCACAGCAAGGGAAGAACAAGAAACGCCCAGCGGCAGCCAATGACAGCTCCGCGGGAAACCACCTGGGACAACCCCACCACGCGGGCACCAGCCAAGCAGCTCCACGAGACAAGGTCCAGAGCAGCTACTGCCCATCACAGCAAGAGATCCACCGAAGGAGCAACCATGACGAGAGGTGCACCCACCAAGAAAACAGTTACGCGCTCTGCTCCAGGTGTACCAACCAAGAAATCATGGCCAGCAGCCAAGACCAACTAGCCCTGGTGAAAATTATGCAGCTACAGCCGTCCGGGCATCCAGATTTGGGTTTTCCATGGTTTCCCCAAATCACTCCAGGCAAATGCCGGGATGCTTCCTTCCAAAAGGCCATGGCCAAATTCCTTCCCATTCCTTGCCCCCATCCTTGCCCCCCATCCTTTCCCGTCTCTAAAGACCTCGATGTTAAAAAGAGACGTAAAGCAGATACAAAAAAAAAAAAAAAAAATCTCGTAAGAAGGATAAAATTAAAAATCAACATGAATAAGGACTTTATGTCCACAGGACCCACTAAATTGTAATCAATCCGTAATCTCCAAATAATAATATGATGTATTAAAAAGAGGCAAATAAAGAATTATAACATATAAACGTTTACCCGATGGCTGAAAAGGGCTACTTCTCTACAACAGCCCGCCCCTGGCTTTCAGCTAGGGAAATGAAAGATTATTAAAAAAAAAACGAGCATTCTCAGTATCTGTGGGTCAGCTGACCAGTGCAGATGTCTCCACACCTGAAGAAGACGGCGGAGCTAGACGTCGAAATATCGTGTTTTCACAGCACAATCCGGCGATACGCCCGTGAAGACTTCATTACACTTTAGTGACGTCACCTGCCCGTAGGCGCTGCCGCTGCGTATGAATCGTTTCCTATTATCCATGTTTTCAACTATTTGTTGATGGTTATCTCTTGTAACTAATGAGATTTTGTGTCGAATATAAAATGAAGATCAATTTGTAGAAGTCTACAGCGAAAAACTACTGAAACTTATTTGTCTGGCTAGCAATAGAAACAACCCCTGACGTTTATTCTACGGAGCTTGAAAATGTAATAAGTTCAATTCGAGAATCATTTATATTTAAACTATAAGTTGCAGATTAACAGAAATCCTTCATAAGAATAACTAAAATTTTAAATTAAGTTAGTTGTTTTAGGAGATATTTACGAGAAAAATGCAAGTGTAGTGTATGGTAAGCACAACACTTAAATAACTGGATGTTGTGGAAAACTTTTCTTAACTGCAGATAAATAATTATAGATAAGAGATAATTTTTTTCCAATAAAATTGAATTTATTGTATATTTATTTACCGATCGGTTTCACTTCACTGCTCGTAGAAACTGCGATGTTTAAGTGTTTTATATTAATGAGAAGATAAGTAACGATCCCATTGTGTCCAGGTAGATGCATGGTAAAAGAGTGTCATAGGAATTTGTAGATCCTATGTTCGAACCTTGATTAGGATAATATTTTTCTGGTGTGTAAATTTTTTTCGTTTCTGTTTGCTGTTTGTTGCTTTACAGAATCATGTTTTTATTCGAAGAAGTCGTAAAACGTCATTCAAACGTTTTAAACATCCAAGTGCTCTGCGGCGAATAATAGAATTTATTTTATCAATAACAATTCACGCTAATCTCGCAACATTTCCGTATAGGGTTGCCAGATGGCCGGGAAATCCGGGAATGTCCCGGAATTTTGTGCCTCGTCCTGTGTCCAGGAATTAAGCGTTACTGTCCCGGAATTCCTGTATACCAGCTTTTTCCTCAAATTTAAGATACCTCGGTGACCATGCCGCGCTCGCAGCGGGAAGCAGAGGAGCGCTCCACCTTACTCACGACCAGTGGCAATCTATATAGACAGTTCAACTATGACGTAGTGATTTTCAATGAAAGATGAATTATAAATGTATGTTATGTAGCATAGATTTTACCTAAATTACAACTTTTTAAAATTAATTATAATATTTTTTCACTCCTTAAACATACCACTAAAATACATTTTTAACCCCATAAATGCCGGCCTCGGTAGCGTAGGGGCTAGAGTGCTAGCTCCGCATGCCGAAGGCCGCCAATTCGAATCCGGCCAAGAGCATGGATGTTTAAGGGTTGTATGGCTTTGTGAATGTCCTGTCCGTCCTGTGGCGTCCATACATTGGAAAAATACAATATATATACTGGATGACGACTTATACACTGAAAGCTTTAATAATTACATTGAGCTGGCTGTATGGCATCCGTTGCCAAGCGCCATAAAAAAAAAAAAAAAAAAAAAAAAACAGAAATGTCCCGGACATTATAATCCTGTATCTGGCAACGCTAGTTCCGGAACGCTTTGAATACCATTTGTTGGAATCTTTACGTGACGATACAAATGCATGTCCTGACATAAATGCATCTATTTAGGCGGTATTTACGTTTAATGCGCAAGTAGTTTTCCTTTTTTAACTTTTTATCGGTGTGCAAGTAGCGTCAATTCTCAGTCTTGTAGTCTTTTTTGGTTACTTTTCAAATGTTTATAACACGCTTGCAATCCAAAAATTTGAGAAACATTCGCAAAAAATTAATGTTTTGGTGGATTTTAGAAAAGAATATGTGGCGCTATCAACAGCAACTAGTATCCAAAGAAAACGTCCACAAATAAAAAAAACATATTCCAAAACGAGGATCGAACCTAAGATGATATTTACAGTAAATGATATGTGGCTTAGTCACAATGTCGTCTGTGTTTCTACGAGCAAGTTGCAGCGAATTTTTTTCCTATTTCAGCTAAAGCGGAAACACTTACGTTTATGAAGAGAGTTTTTATTGTTGTGGTTGTAGATTGATGTCCTACACACTATTTATAAACCATGTTCCCAAAAATTTATTCCAAAAGCGATTAGAGAATCGAACTGCCATCAGTTAAGGGTAACTGTGCACGTCGGCACTAACGTTCGTGTCGAGTTTCTGTTTCAGATATAGTGAAATCTGTGGACAAGTTTGGCCACAAGGCGTATGAATCAGCGCGTGAGAACTCGGTAACGTTGCAGTTTTCCATTTGTAGTGTCGTGCCGCGCATCGATTGTGGGGAAGCCGTATGGTGGAAGATATGTATTTTGAATTGTATACCGAGCGGGGCGGTGTAACAGTTAGCGTTCTCCCCTCGCATTCGGGAGGATGGTGGTTCGAATCCCCGTCCGGGCATCCAGATTTGGGTTTTCCATGGTTTCCCCAAATCACTCCAGGCAAATTCCGGGATGCTTCCTTCAAAAGGCCATGGCCGAATTCCTTCCCATTCCTTGCCCCCCATCCTTTCCCGTCTCTAAAAAGACCTCGATGTTAAAAAGAGACGTAAAGCAGTTACAAAAAAAAAATTGAATTATATTTTACAGGAGCTGTGTCGCAGAAACAACTGGGGTTTCGTCGACCTTCGACCGATGATAGCAGCCAGCTGGGATGCATTTGACAGGTCGGGCGTCCACTACACACCAAGAATGGCAACCAAGGTGGCTGCTAAAATATGGAACCGTCTTGATATTATTTATTTTTTAGGAACACCGTGAGGCCCGAGGATCCCTCAGTTCAACGAAGAAGACGCTTCAATAACTTAGATCTTGGTTCTGGAAGTGACGGCGCAAATAAATCGAAATTTAGACTCTACAGATACCGATATTAAGCCGCTAAGGAATGTTAATTGTCGGAATATTAGAGGGAAAGCAGCCGATTTTCACGCTGCAGTTACGACTAACAATTTCAATATAAGACTAGGAACCGAGAACTGGTTGACGCCAGAGGTTGAATCTAACGAAGTATTTGCTCCTTAATTCAATTATTTTCGGAAAGACAGAACTACCTTAATGGGCGAAGGTCTGATTGGCCGTTAATAAAATCGTTAATTGCTCCATAGTAAATGAAGCGAAAAATTTTTGGGAGTTAATATGGGTGAAGGTAAAACTTGGCAGAAGTTTAAAGTTCATAATAGGATCTTTTTACCGACCTGCGGATTCTGGGTTAGATAACGCGGAATATTTTAGACAGTCACTTAATAGTATTCCTCAACAAATTCAGGGAAATGGATTGATCTTGGGAGGCGATTTTAATATACCCTCAGTTAACTTGGCCATATTTACGTTCAAGTCATGCGGAAGAGATAGGTTAATAACCGAAACGTTCCTAAAATCATTGGCGGAAAATTCTCTTGAACAAATGGTCGAAGAGCCAACGCTGAGCGTCAAAGAGTCCTCGTCCATTTTGGATCTTTTTCTTTCAAACAATCCTTATATTGTAGATACAGTTTGTATAGAAGACGGTATAAGTGATCACAAGGCGGTTGTGGTAACTTAGTAATCTAGGCTGAATTTGAAGCATGATAAAGAAAAACTCGTATATTGTTTCGATGAGGCAAACGATACGTTTATGGTCGATCATTTGGCGAAGAATTTTCAAAACGTACACGCTAAATACAAATGTTGAGGAACATTGGTTTAATTTAAAAGAAATAACATGGACCGGCTTTAATCAATTTGCTCCCAAGAAGTTTATTACCGGTAGTAAGAACTTCCCACGAATCAATAGGGAAGTGAAATACTTCCGGTAATGAAATCGGGGGACTCGTCTAATCGCACTAAATTAGTCCAGTTGCCAGCGGAAGTGCGTAAAGCTATGCGTGATGCGTTTAAAGAATTCCAAGTCAGAAATTTATCCGAAGATCTGATTACTAATCCAAAATCGTTCTAGTCATATGTCAAATTAATAAGAGGCTCTCGTAAGTTCATGCCGTCTTTGATGCAGGAAAATGGGGAATTATCAGAAACTAGCGTAGAGAAAGCAGAAATTTTGAGTAATATATTTATAAAAGCTTTCACGACAAAAAACTCAGAGGACATTCCGATATTTAACAATCGTACCAACAAAATTATGAAAGATCTCGTTCTCGATGTCGAGGGAATAACTAAACTACTTATGAATGTAAATCCTAATAAGGCTCCCGGACCAGACGGTATTCCTACAAGATTCTACTCTAGGTACGCAAAGGAAATTGCGCCGCATTTGATGAAATTATATACCAGCCGAATGGAAGACCACTATCATAAGTCAAGTTTTAAAAAATGGGAAAGTTAATGATCTTCAAAATTATAGACCGATCTCGTCTAGTTGGATTTTAGAACACATCATGTATTCAAATGTCATACAGTTTTTGGATGAAGGTGAACTTTTTAACCCAAATCAACATGGATTCAGAAAAATTCGAAGATGTGAAACACAACTTGCCCTTTTAATTCACGACTTGAGCCGTATTATAGATGAGCAATCCCAGATTGATTTAGTTCTATTAGACTTTAAAAAAGCTTTCTACACAGTGCCTCAAATTAGATTACTTCGGAAACTTAGCGGTTATGGCATATATAGACATATATGCGACTGGGTTGCAGACTTTCTGAAGGGCAGAATGCAGTGTGTAGTTCTCGACGATGAGCGTTCATCACTTACCGAAGTGAGGTCCGGGGTTCCCCAGGGAAGCGTGATGGGGCCTCTGTTGTTTCTCATATACATCAATGATTTGTTCGACAAAATAAGGGGGATGAAAAGATTATTTGAGGATGATGTTATTATTTATCGTGGAATCACAACCAAGAACGACTGCGCCTTGTTACAAGACGATATTATGAAAATAAGATTGGCAGTTGGAGTTAAAAGCTAAAAAGTGCCAAGTCATGCGTGTAAGTAAAAAGGTGATACCATTTAGCTCTGAATATACAATTAATGGTACTGTCCTTAGAACGGTAGATTCCGCTAAATACCTAGGGGTGACAATTCGTAATAATTTGTCGTTGAATGAACATATTGAGAATGTAATTGGGAATGCAAATCGTATGCTCCGATTTCTAGGTCTTAATTTAAAACCGATTGCTTGCAAGTCACTAGTGTGGCGTCACTTAAAATATTGTTGCTCTGTATGTGGTCCCCATCAAAAGTGATTAATGGAGGCATTAGAGATGGTCCAAAGAAGGGCCGCCCGATTCGTGACAGGTATATATAGTTGGAGGAAAAGGGTAAGTGCGATGTTGAAGGAGCTAGGTTGGGAAGATCTGGAGCACAAAAGGCGTTGCTCTCGACAGAAGTTAATTGAAAAATTATCGACCGCCGTATTTCAGAATGACATTAAACAAATATTGCTACCAGCAACATTCATATCTCGGAATGGACGCGAAAATAAGATACGGGAAACCAGGGGCAGAACCGATTCAATTCTGTACTCATTTTTTCCACGAGCGATTAGGAAATGGAATAGGAAGGTTTTACGGGGCTAGTAAACATAAAATCTGACAGGAGTAGTTTTCGATAAAGCACTTCGGCCATCCTGATCTGGGTTTTCCATGGTTTCCCCAGATCGCTGAAGGCGAATGCTGGGATGGTTCCTCACATAAGCCCATGGGCGCCTCCTGCCATATCCCGTATATCCCTTCCAAATCATTACTTTTCCGCGATAGGTGCAATGCACCTCCGCCCCCCCCCCCACACACACACACAGACTTTTAGTGAATCGCGAAGTAATAATAATTATAATTTATACATAAATTCAGAGTAACAAACCAGACATTACTTATATAGAGTGAGGGCTTGCTGGCACGTGACGTCACGAGTGTCGTTTGCTTTTCAAACTGCAATAAGATAAATTTGTAAAACAAAATGATGTTTTCTTCGAAAAACTAACTAAATGTTTATCTATGTGCTTATAGAAATGATTGTATTATGGTTTATTCATCTTTCATGAAATACAATGTGATTAAGATATGAAATCACTAGAGGATCAAATATTTCATAGTCTACTGGTAAGCTGCAGAATATATATATATATATATACACTTGTTAAATTTAGTTCAGAAAACAGCGTGGTGGATGAGCGCTAACGTTGTGGCATCGCATTCGAGAGGATGTGGGTTCAGATACTCGTCCGGCCATCCAGGGATTTTCTACGGATTGTCCAAAACACTCCAAGTGATCGTCGGGAAGGTATCTTCAAAAAGTCCGTTGCTTGTCCTCAGTCCATTCCCATCTCCAATGACCTCAACATGGAAGGCGCAATAGTGCTGGAAAATCATTTTTTTTTAAAATCAGAAAGGCCTGGTTCCTCGCGTATATACGGTACTATACCAAAACAATTCTTTCGTCTGTAGAGCTGTTTCCGACAACAGTCTCAGGTAGCAAGATACGCAGAGTAGTTGAAGAATTATGAGGAAAATCACGTGCCTGAAACGCTTGATTATTTCCTTGTTCTTTGGGCTTTCAGAATTGACATCCGTGTTAGCAAACCATGACACATTCACAATTCCCGTCACTAGACTCCCTGCCAAGACACTTTTTTTTTATTGTAATGAATGGTCTTTGGCTTTCGCCAATTTGACCAACTATCAGAGATACATTTGTTTATACAAAAATCCAAACACTTGTAATACAGTATGAACATTGGCCATCATTATGATGCAGTTTAGCAATTAGAACATTTTAATTACTTCTTCTAGATTAAAAACCGTTTTGAAATTTACACAAAGGTACAATTATAATTTAATTACAATTAGAGACAACATAGTCATTTATATTATATTCCCAGGTCCCCCTAAGAAACATATTTGCAGCAGTTACTTTCAGTCATTTACAAGATATTTGATACATACTACATCTTATACGTTCATGCGCTGGCAAATTGTTTGCCATCAATCGTGGCAAGACCATTTATAGTACATTTATTTCTTCCTATTATCAAACGTTTTGCAAGAAACATATATATATATATATAATACTTATTTCACATTATCAGAAATGAATAGAAGAATGACATTATTTAATATAATCCAAAGTATAAACATTTGTTTTATATTATGCATTTATCCTTAGTAATTGTTTTGTAGTAACAGCTGTCAGGCATTTATAGAGTATTATCGTAAATACTATTATACATCCATCTTTTATAACAGGAGGGGAGGGAGAGGAGAGAACTTTATTTAGTATCTAACATCTTACTATTATTTAGAGAACATGTAGGGAGTATAGATAGGTCTACATTTTACCTTATTTTAACTCCATATCATATTTTTCTGTTGCATTTAGCAACATATTTGCATAACTTCTTAATTTTGTCGTCCGTTATTGTCGCAAGGAAATATCGTAGGTCCTCATAACTTGTAATTTTGGTGTCTGCATCATTCTGTAGTATTGTTTTCCTTTGTTGAGCATACTTGGGGCATTCCAAAATGAAGTGTAAAATGTCTTCGTATACACCACAATGTTCGCATTCCGGTGATATTGTCTGGCCTAAGAGAAACTTTTTAGAATTTAGTAGGGTGTGTCCTGATCTCAACCTGTTTTTTTATTGTTGCTTCTTTTTTATTCACTTTTATGTTGAACCATGGTTGCTTCGGAATGTTGTGTTGAATTGCATGGTACCAGGCACCTTTAGATCTGTATTGGATCTCTCCTACCTCTTCCCACTCAGACTTCAGCAAATTTCTGATTTTACTTAGGAGATCTCTATGTGGCGCTCTAACTTCCGTTGACTCATGGTCCTCTGTCCTCCTCGCAAGTTGGTCCGCTTTTTCATTTCCCTCGATTCCCACGTGCCGAGGGAATCCACTGAAATTCTGTTTCCTTCCTTTGGTATTGTGCTTTGTTCAAATTGTCTATAATGTCATATACTAGATAGTTTTTCGTACTTCCTTTTCGGCCCCATTCTTATACATTGTAGTGAGCTCAACGAGTCTGAGCAGATTAAAATTTTTTCTTCTCTCTTTTCCAGTGTATATTTGATTGCTTCTAAGATTGCGTATTTACAGCTTTTTAGCTTTTCATCATAAATTGCTGCCCCCGTACTGCACCCAGCGATTTTGGAGCCATCCGTATAGATTTTTGACCATGTTTTCCACTTATCATTTAAAGTTTGCAGTGTAGTTTTACAAAGTTCCACGGTATGATACTCTGTTTTCTTAGCTACTACCTTCCCTATTGTCTCATGTATTTTAATACTGATTATTTGAGGCCAATTTCCCCCAAAAACGCAGCATTCACTTTATATCGTTCTATCGGCCATTCTTTAATTTCATTATAATGTTTAACTGTAATAGGGGCTGCTTTCTTCCTCCAGTATTTCTTATTTAACATTTGGCTAATGGCTCCTAACTTCCAGTTTAATGGGTGGTTGATAATTGATCTAACTTTCAGAATAAATCGTCTAGAGATCATATGCCGTCGAAGTGAGAGTGGTGGGGTGCTTGTTTCTATGTGTAGTACATTTATCGGAGTTGTACGTAGAAATCCTCCACATATACGTAGGGCTACTGATTGCAGCCTGTCTAGTTTGGCTAAGGTTGATGCTGAGGCTGTGTCATAGAGCATGCGTCCGTAGTCCATTTTACTGCGGACTAGTTGCCCCTAGAGGCGCAATAGTATTGTTGGGTTAGCTCCCCAATAGGTGCCAGCTAAGGCTTTCAGGATATTAATTCTTTTCATGGATTGGCTGTGTAGTTCCATTATGTGCTTTCTCCATGTCAGCCTCATATCAAGCCACATGCCTAGAAATTTTACTTGGTGATCTACAGTAAGGACTTTACCATTAAGTATGATATTCACATCATTTACATTTCTATGTCTTGTAAAGACCATTAGCTTGCTTTTTTCGGGTGATACTTCCATCATCTTTTCTTTCAGAGCATTTATCGTATTGTTTAGGCTCCTCTGTAGTTCTAGCACTGCCTTTTCTTTGAGCCTATTTCTTACATATATCACTATGTCGTCCGCATATTGTATGTACATGATCGATTTACTCAGTCTATTAAACACATTGTATAAGTAGATATTGAACAGTAGTGGGCTAAGGGGATCCCCTTGCGGTAGGCCAGAGTAAACATAGCGTACTATTGGTTCTTTTCCATAAATCCATAGCTCCAGTATTCTTAATGAGAGATAGTTTGCACACCATTTGACTATTGTTTTTGGGATGCCACAGTCTATCATCACATTTGCTAGCTCTGGTATATACACTTGTCCATATGCATCTTGTATGTCCAGGAAGGCGGCTATGAGATACGAATTATAACTGTTGTTTATTTGTATGTCTGTTATTAACGTTGAAATTGCATCTATAGTACTATATCCCTTTCTAAAACCCATCACACGGTTTGCTAGGAGTTCATGATGTTCCATATACCATTCTACCCGTTGTTTAATCATTAGGTTCATCAGTTTACATATGCATGATATAAGTGATATGGGTCTATACGATGTGTATAGATTGGAATCCTTTCCGTTTTTGATCACCGGAGTTATTCCTATTCTCCTCCACTGATGGGGTACAATATTTTGTTTAAACAGAATGTTAAGTATTGTCAGTAGCAATTCTTTTCCAGCGGGGGGTAGGTGGTACAACATTGAATATGATATCTGGTCTAATCCTGGGGTTGTATCTTTTTCTTTTAGGCTATTTTCCATTTCCACCAAGGTGAAGGGTCGGTCTAGGTTGCAATTAGGATATGTTATGTGTTCATTGTTATCAGTGACTTCCAGTGGTGCAGCTTCTACCGTAGCGGGAGCTATTTTGTTCATAAACTGTTCCGCGATTTCCGTATTTACTCTTATGCTTTCAGAGCTTTGTTTTGGTTCCTTGTACCACCTAATCTTTTCCCATAATTTTTGTGTCGAGAGATCTCCACTTAATTCCGAGCAGTACTTTTCCCATCCTTCCTTCTTCGCTTTCTTGATGATCTTGCTAGTTTGTGCTGTTATTTTCCGGAGCGTAATGAAGTTTTGGTAGTTCGCCTCTTTGCGATATGTTCTGAGAGCTAGTCTTCTTCTTGCTACCGCTTTAGAGCATTCTGGCGTCCACCAGGGCTTCCTTCGGTATGTGCAGTCCTTTCTATATTTCACAGCAGGTGCACTCTCTTTCGCAGCCTCTAAAATATTTTCTACAAACCAGTTGTAGGTTTCCTGTGGGTCTCTTACAACCGGGCATTCTAGCAATCTTCTATTTACTTCTTGTTGATATTTGTGCCAGTCCATAAGTTTATGATTTATTATCTGGCTGTGACTGAATATCCTGTTTTGGGTCGTATGAGTAGCTTGTGTTTCTATGGAAATTTTTATAACCCTGTGGTCACTGCCTAATGTATCGTTCATTGCCACCCACGAGCATTTTATGGCCATCCTTGACGATACTAAAGATAAATCCGGCGAGGAGGGTCTATGGTATGGTGTACCAATGCGAGTATGTGTCTTGGTGTTTAGCACCACTAGGTCGGATTGACTTATTGCTTTTGCTAGCTCCTGGCCACTATGGTCTGTTATTTCATCGTACCACATTTTGGCATGGGCATTAAAGTCTCCTGCCACAATACTTCCATTCGGAAGTTGGGAGAAAATGTGGTTCCATTCTGTTTCATTGATTGTGACATGGGGGGGGCACGTAAATAGCTGTTACATTCTTCACAGGCTCTAAATTTAATATGTCTACTGATATAATTTCTATATTACTGTTATTGTATTGTATATTTTTAGTCACTGCTATTATGTTTTTTGCAATCATGATCGCTACCCCACCATACCCATCGTTCCTATCTTTTCTAAAGGTTTTATATTGTCTTTCTCTAATTTTGCTATCTTGCTTTAACCACGTTTCAGTAATTATAGCTACAGCTGCCTTGCTTTCATTCATTAGGTTGATAAAGTCATTCCATTTGGGACTGAGGCTCCGCGCGTTCCATTGGATTACATGCAGTTCCCTCCTTGAATTATCTTTATTCTGAGTGTTTGACATTATGGATAATTAGGTTGTATTAATGTCTCTATCGATTTTCGAATTTCCTCCAGCTGTAGGGCCTCTATCCCTTCATCTTTTACGTGTCTTGTTATTGTCAAAATTAGGTTGAAGATTCCTTCCACTAATTTACTTTTCTCATTTCTGAACTGAGGATGGTTACTTGGGTTCTGCACTTTGGGAGGATATGGATTTTGGCCAATGGGTGTTGCCGGTAAATTTGTGGGTTGGTACCAAAGCTGCTGATATTCATATGTGTTAAAGTGCTGTTGTGTTCTATGTTTCGCCCTATTCTCCGGTGGCCCACAATTGCTGATGTGTTGTGCTTTGGTCAAGGGAACCTCTGTTGAAATGGGTTGTTGTCTTCTAGTATCGGGCATCGGCAAGGGTCCAGTTGGGCCCTTCGGTTGATTTTCCTGGACCTGAGTAGCGTCCCCACTAAGATATTGGATTGGGTATTTTCGTAGATTATATGGTTCATTGCTTGTTCCAGGCATTGACAGGGGAGTTCCCCTATAGTCTAATTTAATAGGTGGAAATTGGCTGTAGTTCTCTATATCCGGCGCTACAGAAGGGTTAAGATGATTTTTTCCTTGTTCATATATTTTAGTGACTTGTGCATATGATCTGTTTTTAAGAGCGGATTCCGCTTCCCTTAACGATATATTGTTTCGGGTAGCAATTTCCTGAATATTTTTCCGCCTATTATACTCTGGGCACATTCGGTCCGTAACGTAGTGAGCTCCCCCGCACTGGAAACAGGTAATAGATTGAATTGTGCATTGGCTGTCAGGGTGTGCCCCACCACACTTGATACAACGAGCTTGGCCACGACATTGTTTTTTAAGATGCCCATATCTATAACACTGATAGCATATTTTTACTGACGGGAAAAATGGTGTTACTTCGCATCTAGTCCCGTGAATATTTATGTGATGTGGGATGGACTGACTGTCGAATGTTAAAACACATGTTTGAAGATTGATTACTAGTTTTTCATTATTTTGTATTACTGTTTTGCTAATTCTTCTTGCACTAACTACCTTTACCGGTGATTGAATTTCCGCTAGTAACTCCTCCATCGTGATACTCTGGTGGACTCCTCTTATCACCCCCTGTTTATATACTAAATGAGCGGGGATATATATTTCTAAGTCTTTGGATATTTTCCCTGATGATCTAACAATATTATTGGCAGCGTTTGCGTCACCAACTTCAACTTTTAGTCTATTCCTACCACTGTAGCTAATGTTTAGGATTTTTCCTTTAGTTTCCGGGATTGACGAGTGGAGAATTTTCCCTATAGACATTGGGTGTAATTTCCCTATTTTGTTATCCCTGCTCTCAATAAATACAATGAATGGGCCAGTGTCCGACCGTCTATAAAATCGCTGGGGTCTGTTGTTCTCGGGTTGTGTCTGCATATCACTCGACTTTTCATTTTGTACCAATTGTTCCCGTCCTAGCTCTGAGTTTTTCTCTATTTGGGGTGGTTCGTAGCATACACTAGCACTAGCAATTTTCTTTTTCTCTGCCATAACCTCTACATTTGATTCTATAGGACGCTTTCTAGCATACACACGTTCTGCATCATCACTTTCCGGTTCCAAGTTATATTCCATATCCACCTCCGCCTCATCACTTCCACTTATTGTACTCACAGCTTGTACTAACGCTGCTCCAACTGCAGCTACTCCTGCTGATGCGTCGGCGACCGTCGGGGACGAAGACGCTCCTCCGCCTTCTCCGTAGTGGCCGCCAAACATCCTCGCCCAGCAGGGGGAGGACCTCGGGTGGTTGTTGAGTTCTCGCTGCACAGGCTACACTTGTGGATACAGCTAGTTTTCGTTACACTTAGCTAAAAATTATTTCAACACTTAATGTATTGAGCTTCGCTGTAAACAGGAAGACACAAGCACACGTTCACTGCTCCGAGCTACCCGGAAATTATCACTTCGGCGACTAGCGAACGGTGCCAAGACACTTAGTTGCCCCTAACAGTGTAGTGGCTAGAACGCTGTCATCGCATTCTAAGGGTCGCCGATTCGAGTCCGTCCTCACACATGGTTGGTTTTAAATGAGTGTAGGGTTCGTCTTGTGTTGACTTTACTGTAGTGTGCCTCAGCAAAGCCTGATACAATAATCAGAAAAATATAAATTGGAGCAATCAAGATGGTCGCCGACATCGAAGGTCATAAAATTTTAAATCAGTAAATGGTGGGGGGATCAATTTTCAATAACGTGCAGTTCCAGTGTTTAAGAAATAGCGCCATCATAAAGGAATAATATTTAATTCATTTTGTAATCAAATAGTACGAGTAAAACATTTACAAGATGCTGTGAGAGTATTCTGAAGTCGGAATCCGAGAGTTGTATTTTTCAGAAGTTTTTAATGATTAATACATATTAGTTCAATGTTATTTTCCATCACTTTCATCAGTCCTCTAACTATAATAACGTAACTTTAATAATATTTTATATGAAGTTATTTCCGTTATTTTCGGAAAATGGCTGTCACTGTATTTGTAGGCGCTCGTCATTCTAAAAACGACATATTTGGAGTATGGATGATCATATTCACACACCTTATTAGAACTTATTCTACTGAACAAGTGTTCTTCACTTCCTCAGAGCCAATAATAATTAGACACTTGCTCGAAACGTTTGTCACATCGGTTACTTACTCCTTGCCACGGAACTGCTATTTCCTACAGTCAGCCTTTCAACCAGCATCATCGGTGTTTTAAATTTCCTAATTGGTGGTAGATTCTTCTAGTGTTGTTGATAATCTTATGAAAACGACAACACAAGACGAAACCTACACTTAATTTAAACCACCCATGATCTGGGTCGGACTTGAACCGGCGACTTCTGCCATGCGCTACCGAGGCAAGCGAATAACTTCTTCGTACGTTGCTCTAGTCACGCATTCGGGAGGACGACGGTTCGAATCCCCATTCGGGCATCCAGATTTGGTTTCCCCAAATCAGACCAGGTGAAAGCCGTGATGCTTCCTTCAAAAAGGCCATGGCTCAATTCCTTCCCATTCCGTGTACCCAGTTCCATGCCGCCTGTAATGACCTCAACGTTGACGAGGCGTAAAGCCACAAGTAAAAAAAATCTTCTTACGTAATAACAACGCATTGTCTTCAAGAGATCACGTCCTATACACTCAACTGATATTGAACACCACTTCTCTACAGTCCTCCTACTTAGTACTCATCCGTGTTACTAACTGGCAGCAACAAAGAATATTTTTTGTCAGATTGGGTGGATCTGCGAGATATATTTGAATGCAGCCAGTCGCCTTTTGGTTCAAAATATTGTCTTAAATTTTTAATGGCATTTCCCCAACAGCCATTCATCCAGCAAAGCATTTTTATTTGATCCTCATGTGTACTGACGTATTTCTAAATGATTTTTGCTCATACTAGTGAAAGACGGCATAAGACATACACAACACCTACTATAACTAGCACCCGTGCTCAGTGACCGAGAGTCCAGGTAACGCTCAAGCCTCGCATTCGAAAAGACACGGATTAAAATCTTAGTCCTTCCATCCGGATTTCAATATTGCATGATTATTCGAAATCATGCTGTGAGTGCCGAGATAGGTCCGTGAAAAGGCATATTGACTGAGTTCCTTCCCGATCAATGCCCTCGGTCTTTATTCCGCTCTAATGATTTCGACGTTAACCAGCCCTAAGGAAAAAATAAAACCAAACTGGTGACTCTCCACATGTGGAACTAGAACTCTAGTTCCTTCGCTATTGTGGTCGGCAGTTGAATAAGATGAATCCGACAAGGAGAAGGTCCAAAACACACCACAGAGAAGTAATTATTATATGAGAAATTTCATGTAATGAAATCATGGTGGCAAGTGCTATTGTTTTTATCCACATTAATATTCGCAATAATTTTAAAAAAAGATTTTTATTTTTTGGTTATGGCTTTAAAACTCGACGAGGTGGTTAGAGGTAAGAAAGGATTGACGACAAGGAATGGGGATGAATTCCGACATTCGACTGGGGAGATTTAGGCAAACCATCGAAAACCCAAATATGGATAGCTGGGCGGAGATTCAAATCCACGTCCTCCCGTAAGCCAGGTCTGAGTGTTACCACACACCCACCACGTTCGGTTGTTTTCTTCATCCTCATCATCTTCTTCTTCTTCTCTTCGACGCCAATGGGATCAACGGGGAAGATTTACGATAACCATGGAAAACTGCAATTGGTTGTCCGACGGGGTCTGAATGCACATCTTCAAGAATGCCAGGCAATAGTGTTACCTCTAACCTATCGGTAATGTTTGACACAAAACCTTAAAGAAGTATCAGTGTTACTTTGAAACAAAGGTAAGTATAAAAGGTTTCCTACTTCTATTAGGATCTGGAACCGCTAATTCACACGGCAGACGGATTTACTGTTATTACTTATTATTATTACTACTAAAACTGTTGCTACTACGATCAAGCTAAAGTTACCTTCTAAATATGTTATGGTGATAACAGAATTAAGGTGTTATTATTCCGAACCATTGAAGTATATAGAAATAGCTAATTTATATTTCGTGACTTAGTTCACCATTTGAGTATTTTCATTAATACACTTTCTACTCACGATTAAATTTTATGTGTATTTGTTACAAGCAGTTCCGCAACGCTATAAAGTGTGAGAAGTCAATTTAAACTCTGTTACTGGTTTTCCAAATTTTCCGTGTATAATTTAGCGATTCTTTTCAGTATTCATCATGTAATTGCTTTTGCTAACGAATTGGTAACTTATTATTAAAAAAAAAAAATTGACCTACTCACTGCCTACACTGCACTCTGGTGGCCGGTTTGTCACTAATCTAATAATCACACTACCAACTGCTGGGCGCTGCATTTTGGTTTCGCCACACCAGCCCCACACGGAGTTGATGAGGCTATGGTAGGAGATGTTTTGGGAATTTTACTCGCCAGCCGGATCTTGTGGTTATGGGGTGGCCCCGTGTTGAGTGGTATGTCGTTTTCGTCTAGTTTCCTGATACGTAATGTTGGATGATTGTTCCGTTCTATAATGAGCACTGTCATTTAGAAGTAAAGCAGGTTTCACTCGGTCTATGCTCACACGTACAGGTTTGGTTTTGCTCAGAATATTTAAAGTCCTGTCGTGGTGATCCAATACGCGGTGTGGACCAGTATACGGAGGTTGAAGGGCACGACGTACCGAATCATCTCGTAGATACTCGAGTGTACACGTTTCAAGGTCTTTGAATACGAACGTGGAACTTTGACAATGTCTTGTAGCTTGTGTTGGACCTAGTCTGTGCTTTGGCTGACGTAGTCTACCCACGAAGTCGGACGTATCTTCCAGACGTTCCTTTGTAGCTTCACAATGTAATTCACCCGGAAGACAGAGTGGTTCTCCATACACACGTTCGGCGGAGGAAGCACCGATATCGTCTTTGTAAGCACTGCGGATGCCAGGCAGAACTATCGGTAGAGCTTGCAGCCAGGACATGCCAAGATGACACATGATAGCTGCTTTGAGTTGCCGTTGAAATCTCTCCACCATGCCTTTTGAACACGTGTGCCAGCCGGTGTTGCGGGATCTGTGCGTATCGGTCAGGATCCCCAGGTTCCAAAGTAGCTGATATTCGAGCTGCCTGCCTTGGTCAGTGGTGATGCGCAGAGGTGATCCGAACCGCGATCCCAGCATGCTACGAAAGACTCGATGACGTCCTCTACAGTGATGAGTTCTAGAGACCATTCTTTTGGCCAACGAGAAAATCTGTCGATAGCTGTCAGGCAATAGCGATAATTCCCCGATGCTGGTAGTGGTCCGATTATATCCAGGTGGACGTGTTGGAGCCGAGCAGAAGGCATTGTGAAGTTTCCGACTGGCGCATTTATGTGCCGTGTAACTTTGGTGCGCTGACAGTCCTGACAGGCTCGAACCCGCGGCAGTCTTTCGCCATGTTTTGCCACACGAAACGTTCTGATACCAAACGAATTGTAGCTCTGGCGCCGGGATGGCTCAGGCCATGAAGGGACGAAAAGGTTATTTTTCGGAAAGATGTTGCGACGAAGGGCCTTGGTTTGTCTGTTGAGGTGTCACAGAAAAGGATTGTGACAGTCCCAGGGATGGGGACTTCCTCCAAGCAAAATAATGAATCGCCGTTAATAAAAGATTGAAGTTCAGCATCACTCTTTTGAGCGTCTGCCAGTGCGGTGAAATTCAAGGTTCTATCGGAGATTCCGTAGATGCGGGACAGTGCGTCTGCAACTCCATTGGAGGAACCTTCGATGTGTTCGATGTTGGTGCTAAACTAAGCAATCAACGGCAATTGGTTCAGTTGCACAGTTGGGAGCTTGTCACGGCGTTGTTGAAACGCGTAAGTAAGCAGCTTGTGATCAGTGTGTACTGTGAACTGATGAGCTTCCAAGATATGCAGAAAACGTTGGGTGGCTACGTAGATTGCGAGTAACTCACGATAATACGCTGGCCACTCCGCTTTCGTCGGCGATAGCTTCTTGGAAGAGAAAGCTAAGGGCTGTCACGTCCCATTTACATGTTGTTGGAGACTAGCTCCTATAGCCGAGCTGGAAGCATCAGTGAACAATCCCAGTGGTGCTTCAGGAACAGGATGAATCAGGTGCGTAGATCGGGCTAGGCTGGCCTTGCAGGCGTCAAATGACTCTTCCAGATCCGGAGGCCAGGGTACGGGTTGCGATCCACTGGATACTGCTGAATGAAAAGAGGGCTGGTATTCTGAGGCTGAAGGTAGGAAACGACGGTAAAAATTCACGATTTTCAAGAAGCGTCTGAGATCTCGGGTTGTCCTTGGTAGTGGGAAGTTTTGCAGGGCGCTGATGCGATCTGGTAGTGGTCGGGTGCGGGCAGCAGAGACTTCATATCCCAAGAATGCAACGCTTGGAGAGGCTAAAACGCTCTTACAAGCATTGACAAGGATTCCGTAAGAGGATAATCTTTGGAAGAGCGATTGCAGGTGACGCTCATGTTAATTGGGGCTCTTAGAGAAGACAAGTATGTAGTCCACATAAGCCAATGTAAAGTCTAGGCCACAAAGGTTTGACCGGCATTCCGCAAACTGAATATCATGAATGGAAACTCAAATAGTCCGAAGTTCTGTCTTCGGGATGTCATCCGGGTTCATAGGAATCTAATTGTATGCTTTGACCAGAGAAGATAGTGCAACCATACAACTGGTGGCTGAAATCATGGAGATGGCGAGGTGGATATCTGTCTGGGATTGTCCGCGAATTGGGGGCTCAATATTCTCCGCATTGTCCTTCTTTGGCACCAGGTGGACGGGTGAAGACCATGGTCCCTCTGAGCGACGCGCTGTACCTTCCTGTAACATGGCTTTAAACTCCCTCTTAGCAATCTGGAGACGGTCAGGAGCGAGGCGACGAGCACGGCACGAGACGGGTGGTCCAGGGGTAGTACGGATGTAATGTACTGTGGAATGCTTAATTTATCTCGGCGATTCTGATGGGCGCATGAGATCGGGAAAGATTTCGTGAAAAGCAGTGACGGCTTTGAGTGATTTTACACTAGGTTGCTCCAAGTTAGCAGGCTGTGCTGGCACTGACATTCCTGTGACGGTGTCTATGATACGCTTGCTATGGCAATCTGGGAGCAAGCGGTAGTGTGCGAGGAAATCTGAGCCTATGATGGGAACGGCGACATCAGTTACTATTAATCCCCAGGATGAATCGCGCCGCAGACCGAGGATCAACGTTAGAGTGACGAACGTGAGAATGGTGGAATTATTCGCTGCAACAAATTCATATTTGTTGAGTTGACAACGTCCTTCACAAAATGTTTTGAAAAAACAACATAAGCCTGAGCCGGCATCGATGAGAAATTTATGTCGATGAGAAAGATGCGGCTTCCACCTGTTGGGCAGCCGTTTACCACCATCACTGGCTGCCGTTGGAGTTTGACTGAAAATTACAAGGTTGTTGGCATATTATAGCTTGGTCGTGGAATCCACGGTGATACCAGCAGACATCAGAAACGCCAGACCGCGCTGAAGGCACGCGGTTGTTGTCGATGCGTCGCGGCCGGCTACGGAAGTGAGGACGTTAGCAAAACGAGGCTTGCAGTGTCACCAACTGCTGCGAGAGCTCGTCTATGCACTTTGCAAGCTGGTTTACCTCGGTAGTCGACGTTGACGTGCCGACAGCATTGACGTCGGCATAGAGAGATGGAGGAGAGACTTCTATAATTTTTTCAGCTATCACAGCTACTTTATCCAGTGGGGTCTCAGGTTGAATTTTGAGAAGGTGGATTTATTAGAATGTCTTCCACTTCAGCTGCATAGCGGCTGTCCAACTGAGAAACTATGTAGGTGTATTTGATAGAATCTTGCGTAATACCCGCGATGTCAAATTGTGCTTCCACCTGCGCGAACCATAGCGCCGGTTTGTCCGGCCAGAAAATCGGCAGCTTCACGGCAACACGGTTCACCGATGTACCAACCTGCATAGATGTAGACTGTATTGGTTTCTGCTAAAGCATTTGTTGTTGTAGGATGCGGCTTTGTTCCTGAAGCTGGCGGAGTTGTTTTTGCAGTTGTTCCATTGTGGCGGCGTGGTAGTTTAATGTTTACTATCGTTATGCTAAGATCACTGTTTTTCCGGTAGCACACGCAGAAAACAGGGTCAGAAAACACGGTTAGAAAACACGTCGTATTTCTCGCCTTCGGAGTCACCAATTATGGGCTGTGTAGCCCACATAAAATGTTACGCGACAAAATCAAACGTGACAACTGAATGTGGTATAACACTTTACTGTATAACTCAAGTAATGCACTACGTACATGTTACACTGAATATCACAAGGTTGTTGTTATTAAACTGTACACGAGTGAAGTCAGTTTCTCACATGTCCGGTTCACGTTGCGCTACGAGAAAGTACTACACACCGCGATATAATTGCCATTGGCCGGTGTGCGCCATGACAGCTACTCACTGCCTGAACTGCACTCTGGTGGCTGGTTTAACACTATTCGAATAGCCGCTCTACCAACTGCTGCGTGATCTTTGGTTGTTTACAAGAACGGCGTTTGTTTATTACGCTCGTATTTAAATAACCTTTTTTGATTAAAAACTATCTCGTGCTTAGGGAGAGTGTATTGAAAGCTTTTTTTTTAGTGACTCTAAAGTGTGTAATTAGTGCTAACTCCATTGCTTAACCGCTTCGGTTTGTGAGGCATCAAGCGATATGGCAAATGTTAGCGGAGGGGCCACTATGCAAAGAGATGAGGTAAGTGTGGATACATTTGTATATCAGAATGAGCAAGATATATCAGAGCATGTTAAGAAGAAATATGGTACTAACAATGACAGTGAGGACGATGAGAAACATAAAGTTAAAAAGAAACGTAAATCTGTTTGTAAGCTTATGTGTTATAAACCTAGTAAAGATGATTAAATGCCATCTAAATTGAGTTATAACAATACTAAGTATAATGGAGCCAATCAGGAGAGTATATTCCTGTTACAGTCAACGCCCCAATTAGAAGGTGAGAACATGTTATGCTGCGGGGAAAAGGATGACTATACATCACAGCTGCACACCAGGGATTCAAGTAAGGACAATAAGGACAAAAGTAAACAACCTAATAGATTGTATAAAGCACAATCAGAAGGCCCTTATATAGTTATAATAGAGCCAACAGCTCGAGGAAACTTGCCTCACCCACTTCACATAGGAAAGATTTTGTACAATAAGATTCCTGGTCTTAAACGCATAAGCCAACAAGGTAAAACTAGAATGTCTCTGGATTTCTTGGAAGCAGAAGCAGAAGAAGCCAACAAATTTACAGCCAACTATGCTTTATTACATTCGCTCAGCTTAAAATTTTTCATACCGACAAGCAGAATAGAGCGGAGAGGGGTTATCAAGTTTGTACCATTAGATCTGACAGACGAGGAGATCAAACTCAATATAAAATCAGATGCACCGATCACTGACGTGCGGCGTTTTACTAAAAGAGTACACTTAGATGGCAAGATTGAAATGAAACCTTTACAGACAGTGCAGATAACGTTTGATAGTCAATACCTGCCTGAACAAGCAGAAATATTCTATTTAAGATTTAAGGTAACACCTTACATCTGCCATGTAATTCAATGTTTCAAATCAATGAGGTTTAACCATATTGCTAATAATTGCAAAGGTAAAGAGAGATGTGCAAGATGTGGAGAAGAACACAGAATGTCTGACTGCAACAACGACTTCTTCAAATGCGTAAATTGCAGCGGCGATCATGTCGCAAACGACAGAACATGTCCAGCGAGAAAACGCCAAGAAGAATTAAAAGAGACACAGGCATCAAACAATAGGACTCCCATGGTACCCAGACATGACTATAGAGACAGTGATTTTTCTCCATTACAGAGGAAAACTTTCAGTTCAGTCACCTGGGCAATAATACCTTCCACAAGCGGTGAACAATACAAGAGAGTAAAACCTCCAGTGACAATCGTCTTGTGAGGTTCAAACAGAAGGAACAGACGGCACAGTAATTAACGAGGAAGTGATCAGCGTTATCGTGAAAACAGTGCTCAAAGTTATATCTCAACATGTGAAAGGAAAGTTTTCAGCAACACTGCTCAAAAAAGTACATGAAGTATCCACTAACAGCATATTGCAGGAAATATGTGAGATGAGCCTAGTTGGGCTTACATGGAGACACTTTGTACAACAACTGAGAATGGCTATGAAGAAACAAATGATCATCCTACAGTGGAATGCTAGAAGTCTCTACTATAAGTGGAATGACTTCCAAAGGATAATGGAAGAACATAAAGCTGTTTTGGTGCTGATTACCGAAACGTGGCTTCGTCAACCGTCCGTCCTCACTCACAGGAATTTCAACATATACAGAAACGACGGAGAGAATGGATATGGAGGGGTGGCCATTATGGTCAGGAAGGGCATTAGCAGTTGTATTAGAAATATTGTTGAACCAATAAGTGAACTATAAATTTTATCTGTGAACATTAGATTAGGAAGCAAGATCAAAATAATTACTGTCAACTACAAGCCGCCTCAAATTAACATGAGTGAAGAAAATTGGACTGCGATATTTAATCAGCTTACACCTAATAGCTTTGTGGGAGGAGCCTTTAATGCTCATCATCCACTGTGGCATGATTTTGAAGCAAATAAGCAGGGAGAAGAGCTGGCTCAAGCTATCACATCATCCACATTATATTGCTCAATAATCAACATGTAACAAGACTCGGTTCTCCATATCAAAAGCACACTTCCCCGATATCTCAATCATATCAGCTAATCTGTTGCTGAGATCGAGGTGGGAAATCTTAAAAGATACTCTGGTAGTGATCACTTCTTCTTAAAACAACTATTGACACGTCATTACTGCAAACTTTAACACTCAAATGAGATGCTGGAATTAGAAAGCGAACGGGAAACTATATCAAGAAAAATTTAACATGCGGCTGAGTCAGAATTCTGAACCCTCACTGACTTGCATTTCCGTTACAACGAATTTGAGGATGTTATAGTCAGGACTGCAGAATAGTGTATACCAATGGCCAACTTCTGAATAAAGAAACCTGACAGCAGAAAACTTTGGTGGAACAGCGACTGTTCCAGAGCCATCGCTTTGAGACGCCTAGCTAGTAAAACATATAGACACGACTCAACCTTAGGAAACTTGATATTGCTCAAACGAAGGTCAGCTGAGGCAAGAGCAATTATTCGACGGTCAAAACGAGAAGGCTGGAAAAATTTTTGCTCTAGCATTTCGTATGGTATCTCTTCCCAAGAGATGTGGAGGAAGATACGTCGGTACAAGGACGACAGGACGGTTGCTAACTGAAGCAGCGGAACTATTTCTAAGCAAGACTGCGCCTCTGTTCGTCCCATTAAATACGGAACCTGAATCAGGAAACGATTCTAACGCTAATTCCACCAGATTGGCGGAAACACCCTTTCTTATGTCAGAATTGATCTGTGCCTTGAAGAAGGAAGACACTGCACCAGGAATGGACAAGATCACTTACTCCATGATTTACAACCTACCACAAAATGTGAAGGAGGTGCTCCTACAACTGTACAATGACATGCTGGCAGCTACGTTTGTCCCAGTACAGTGGAGAAATGTTATAATTATACCTGTAGTAAAACCTAACAAGTACAAAAATAACGTTTCCTCCTACCGCCCTATATCTCTTCTACGACATCCACTAATAAGAAAAGTGCAGCTTCTTGCTCATGAGCGTTCCTGGAACCTATCTAAGTATCACAAAACACCTTCTCTTGTGAATTTCTTTCAAACAACAGCTCAGTGGGCCATTTACAGTTCAAATATCAATGACTCGTACAGTGAGGAAGAACTATGGCAACGGTCAGATCTAGCCCTCTAGTTCACATTTACCTTATGACAGACCGATTAGTGAAAAAAGATCACAGTAAGGGGAACTGAAGTGCCTCACACTAGAAGCACTGAACTCGAGATGGAAGGCGTGGCACAAAATATGTACAGACGGCTCAAAGGAAAAAGGAAACGCTTCCGCTGCTGCATTTGTAGATCCTGGTCGCTGCGTTCACGAAGCTTACAGGTTACCAAGACAGTTTTGACGTTCTCCTCAGAGCTTTATGCCATTCTAAAAGCGCTGCAATACATTCATTCGACAGCTCATTCAAATACAGTGATTTGTACAGATTCTAGAAGTGCCCCACAGGCAATAATGGAATTGTCAAAAGAAAGATGCCGAAACTATTTAGCTTATGACATAGCCAGGGAACTTCAGAAGTTATCGGTAGAAGGAATACAAGTGCAGTTCCAGTGGGTAGCGAGCCATGTTGGGGTGTCGGGAAATGAGGCAGCGGACAGAACAGCACGTCGCCACCTTACTGCTGCAGAAACAGAAAAAGTTTCGGTACCCTGTACAGACTTCAAAGCCATTGTTAATGACATTGTTGAGACTGAGTGGGAGAAAAGATGGTTTGCCGACTGCCAGGGAAAGGGACTTTGGTATCGAGCCATCTGCAACAACATTGTAAGCAAGCCATGGTACGCTCAACTAGAACTGAACAGGAAAGAAATTACTTTAATGAATAATGACAGGACACACGTTGTTACGTGACAAAAAATATGTCATGCGGTTGGTGGATTAGCGGATGTGTCCATCGTGTGATTCTGTGGAGGATATTTATCACTTCATGCTGAGCTGCAAGCAACATCAATCAGCGAGAAAACAACTGCTAGAAGATGGTCTGAATATAACTTATATAACTTCTCTGATGCAATCTCTCTCAGTTCCGAGCAAGAAATCGGTCAAGATAATTTCCCTGTATGTTAAATGTACTAAAGGTATAATTTAAAATTCATTCGAACATATTGTATGAGGTTATTTGCTATATTAGCCTTGGATAAAGCCATAAAATAAAAAAAAATACAAACTGCTGGGCTCTGTAACCTGGTTTTGCCACATATCAGTTTTAAATGATGGTATACGTAATTGCCATGTCACCACAGGTTTTTTTTTTTATTTCAATTAATGATCGATAACATCGAGAGAAATCATTTTATGACACAAAGTGAAGTCAATGTATAGACTTGGCTCAGAACAAGATCTCATAACTTTTCGTCACTGTACAAGCACGAGACTTCACCTATTTTTATAAGAATTGTTTTGGTGGGATTCATTATTATGTCTCCTGATTTCTTGACTGATCTTGTAGTTCATTCATTGTTATTAAAAGAAACTACTCACCGAGATATAAACGTTCAAGTATATTAGATTTACGACTTGCCTTAACGAATTTTTTAGAGTGGAAATTAATTTTTTATGTAAGAAAGGAGACATCCTCGTCGTATAATTGCAATGAAGTCCTCACTGGTGTATCTCCGGATTGCGTTGTAAAAACACGAAATTTCACACGTGTGAAGACGGCGTAGCAGTATGGTGTTTTTACAGCACAATTCGGCGATACACCATGAACATTTCATTATAACTGTTGTTGCCTATAGTCGAAATAATAGCAAGGAGTTGACAGACGCAAGCTATTCACTCAAAAATAATGTATTGTGGCGATTGACCAAATCATCGCAAGAGGGATTGATCTAAAGACATAGAAGCACATGTAAGCAGGCGGCTTTCCTGAAAGAACAAGTATTTCAAATGCATGGAGGCGGCGGTCGAGGTGACAAAAAGTCAAAGGATATACAATTTCCTTTGATTGCTGCTCAATAAATAGATATGCAATAGATAAAATTACAATAATAATTATTTTGTATGAACAAACAGCCAAATTTTTAGCCGCAAATACAGGAAGTTGTCACTCACTATTACTTTATATGCAAATACAGATGACGTGTGCGACACATAAAAAATACCAATTATATAGTAAGGAAATCGTACTAAATACGCAATATAACTCAAATTATAGAAATGTGTATTCAAAACAAAACTTAAGTTTTAAAGAATAAGTAAAAGTGGATCTATTTACTTATGAATGACGAAGGTTGACAAAAACAAATGTTAACAAGAATCAGTTGCCAACTGCCAGAGTACAGGCAAACAGTGCAATACATCCGTTATAGACCCAATGGGGCAGCGAGTCACGCAGACTGACACACGTTTTAGCCGGATTTGGGAGATTGCGCATCCGCTTAATTTTGTGCGGGATCCGCCAGACTGTTTCATGATGCGGGATCCCGCTTTGTTGGATTGCAATCCCTAGTAGTGACTCTGTCAGCTGATCGACAAGATTGGACAGGGTAAACTTATACTGGAGCCATGGATAAGGGTAAATCTTAAAAGTCGACCATGGTAGCGTTTTAGACAAGTGATCGATTTCGATCAATACAAGCAAGACAAAATATCCGGAGCTCTCACGCAGAACATAGTATTTCTTTTTGCCCTTTGTGACAACTTACTTATGAGAGGGGGTTTTCCCACCTGGTTATAATAAATACAGAATACAGGAATCGATTGAATCTGAGTTGAGATTGAATAAAATTCCTCCCTAAATAGACTGAAGTTGCAAAAGAAATAAGCCCAGCCATCAGTTTATTCAATATCGTATTGATCTTAGTGACTTTGCCACTTTTTAGAAAAAAATTATTTTTATAAAAAACACAAATCCAATTCTTAACGTGGTTCGCCACTGTTGGGAAATTTAATGGGAGTACTTAACGGTTTAAATTTGAGAAACCCTGCTGTAGTTTAATAAGCGTTTGGTTGCTTGGGATAGGTACTCAAAACACTACTTTCCACTTATATTTATTTCTTTTCCTTGTGTTCTATAACAACATTTCACAACATGGCATCGTCTCGATCCAATGATATTAAGCGTCCATACAAAAACGTTTAAGAGATTAAAATCTTAAGTAAAAGCTTAACTAACTACTCGTCTATGACTCTCGCTTATATATATCTTACATAATGGGAGTCCAGTTGTGGACTCAGAAACTGACCAATCACTAATGTGTGCGTGGAGACTTTCCAGGCGTACTGAAGCAATGTAGTCTTCACGGGTGTGCAGCCGGATGTGTTTTGAAAACACAACGTTTCGACAACCAGCTCGGTTGTCTTCATCAGGTGTCCGGTGTCTACAGGCTGACGAAAGCTGGCAGTCACCGCGTAGACTGGTTTAGCCTCCCAGACAGACCTCCTAATATACCTGTCGGCGTGGCGGAAGACCCGCTCTGATTGGCCGGAAGCGGGGCTTCATACGCGGTCCGCTACGGCGCTCGACTAGTGCCGTCTTCGCCTCCCCACCCACGACTCTCGCTGCAGCGGTTCGCATACGTGTGTATCGAGGTTATCAACTCTTTGCTCGCGTATGCGGGCACTGTTTGCTTCAGCGGAGAATATAGTGAGCGGTTTCTTCTTCTTCTTTGGGGACATCCTTTGCCCTCCCTTCCCTGAGCTTACTAGGGACTTACCGCCACACGGCCCACTCCTGCGGGAGTGGAACCCCCTGGCGCAAGATTTAGGATTGCTCCTGGGCCTGGCTAACCTAACGGTGACAACAAGGGTCCAGAGCAATATCCCTCCTTGTTAGTTACCTCAACAGTAGGGCATGTCTTCAGCGGCTGACTTTCTCCGCACTACTACAGCGGTTGACGTCACTGACTCTCCACGCTCGCCCTCACCAGTTATAGCCGAACCACAGGACTCACCATCAGGAAGTTGCCTTCACAACTCCTCCGAAGAAGACCACGAAGACATCAATGCTGGGATAACATCCTCAAAACGCAGTGCAGCAACTCCTACTACAGGCAAAGCCCACACGAAGAGGATGGTTAAAGCCTGTATGAGAAAGATGTCTACACGCTCCCAAAAGAGACATCCAAGAAGTCTAGAGGTTGGACGACACTGGTTAATGCAGTCCAATCACAAATTTCCCCTTCTCAGAGCCTCCCTACAGCCGATCCCTCTGGTGCCACCGAGATGACCGGAACTGATAATGATGATGAGCAGCAAAACCTTCCACTGTCAAACCAACCAATTGATGATGGCTTCGAGCACCCGCGGCGTACAGCAAAAGCCGCTACTTCAGCTCAGAATCTCTCAATGGTTGAAACAGCCAACAAGTTTAAGCCACTACAGACAGATCCTTCACCAACAGATACCACACCACACCAACTGAACCGAGATCGGCGCACATCCCACCGATTGTAGTCCAATTTGAGGAAAACTATAAGACCCTGCATGACAGAATAGAAGCAGTCGTGAAGAGTTCTTTTGCCGCCAAGACCGCCGGCGGTGACAAAATAAAGTTCACATTCACCACAGTAGAAGATTACACTGCTGCCACAGGGATGCTACAGGAAAGTGGGACCCCGTACTATACATTCCCTATTGGAGCAGTGCCACTACTGAAGGTGGTCTTCAGGGGTATTCCCAGAACCCTACCGACAGAAGACCTTAAAGACGAACTCACCGAGATGGGTTTTACTGTCCAGACTGTAGCCCAACTCCGACGCCCAGGCAGCAATGTGTTAATGCCACTGTTCTTAGTGGTGCTGGCAGACGTTCCAGAAAACAGGGGCATATTTGGGGTGGACAAGATCTGCCACCTCAAAGTGCAGGTAGAAAAACTCCGGTCAACAGCTGGCCCAACCCAATGCTTTAACTGCCAGCGCTTTGGCCATCAGGCGAAAAACTGCAAAATGCCTCCCATCTGTGTGAAGTGCGCGGGACAACATGACTCCAACCTGTGCAACACACAGAAAGGAAAAGACGTTGCTAAATGTTCCAATTGTGGAGGTGGTCATGTTGCTAGTTATAAAGGCTGCACGGCCTACAAGAGGGCTCGAGATAGGCAGAGGGGTCTAGTGACTGAGAAGGAAAAGTTACCCCCCAACCAATCTCATACTTCAACCCAAAAAGGAGCGTCGTCTAAATCCTTGCAGGATACTGTTCAACATCAGCCTCTGGAACAAGTCCAAGCTACTGAGAGCTCCAAAGAGAAGACCATTAAGACTCTACCCAACACCGCCAAGACGCAGACTATTAAGAAATCACGAAGAAAGCGTAAAACAGGTAGGACACAAACACAAAATCGAGACGATGGGAAGTCAGCACCCTCAAGTGAGAACCAGGATACGGCATTAGCGAGTCCTACTATGCCAACTGAAACCCCAGGTGATAAAAATATCACGGAATCTGTGAACATCGCCGAGAAAACGGACTTAGTACCGCTTGATGGAATGACCACCAGGCAGAGAAGAACGCAATTTCCTAACCAGAAGTTCAATCAAAACGCGCCGAGGGCATGGTGAATGGAAGTTTCGAGAGGCTTACTAACATGCTAGAGACAATCATGAAAATGATGTGTACTCTTACTGAGCAGCTGGGAACTCTAACCACAGCGATGACGAAAGCCCTGGCTGCCCCAAAATGCGCACATTGCACACATAATGAATAGACGAATACCAATGTATCTCCTATCTTTGTGTATATGGAACGCAAATGGCATCGCAGCCAAGTACATGAGTTCAGGCAATTCCTCCATGAACAGTCAATAGACGTGTGTCTTGTATCTGAGACTCACTTGAAACATGGACTAAATACCCCAGTCGCAAATTACAATTGTTACCGCAAGGACAGGCCTACTGCTGGCGGCGGAGTCGCAATCTATATTAAAAGAACCATCCCTCATCAGGAAATTGTTTTGCCAGCCATGCAACAAATAGAAGCTGTGGGTATCAAAGTGGTCACAGACAGCGGTCCACTAACCATAGTCTCAGCATACCGGCCACCGCGCAGATCCATTCGAAGCGGACTCACGGCTCTGACTTCCATTCGGGGTAAATTACTAGTCGGAGGCGATTTAAATGCAAAGCATACCGACTGGAACAGTAGAGTTGCAAACCAGGCGGGAACCTTACTGCGACGATTGACTAATAGACACAATTTGTGTGTGGTTGGGCCAGAAGAGCCCACATTTTACCCACACAATGGTGGCAGACCAGATGTTCTTGACATAATAATTACAAAGAATATTCAAGGCTTCATGGCAGCCTCATCAATTAATCGGCTGTCATCAGACCACTGCCCGGTCATGGTTGAGATCGACATCGGACCATGGCAATATATGGAAGAAACCAAGCCAGATTTTCAAAGAACAAATTGGAGACTGTACCAAGAACTACTTCAAACCGAATTCAATGATATCAGGGACATAGGTAACATTGACGATGCCGTACAAAAATTTGAAATTGCTGTGAACAACATATCTGCAGCCGCGACGCCACTGAAGACCTCCAAGCCGCTACTCTCCCTACAGCTACCCCGCAACTCTTGGCCCAAATCCGCCACAAAAATAGGGTTGCAAAAGAATGGAGGCAGACAAGAATCCCAGCCACGAAACGTCTACTGAATCGCCTACAAAGAGAAATCAAAGCCTCTCTGTTACAACATAGAAACCGACAGTGGAGTGCACGAGTTCGATGTTGATACAGACGACGGAAGTCTATGGCTGCACACTCGGAAATTCACTAAACGAATACGCCGACTCCCACCACTCCATGGAGAAAGGGGAATAGCTTACAGCCCGGAGGAGAAAGCTAATGCATTAGCTGATACTTTTGAGAAGAATTTCCGACCATCCCAAAAAGATGTGAACTACCAACACCTGGCAGAAGTGCGCCGCCGATTGCAAACTTACCCAAATGCTGAAGACGATTACGAAATCGACCCCATCACTCCGGAGGAAGTTACAAGTTGCATATCCAAACATCCTCCACGGAAAGCCCCGGGTCGTGACAAAATTATAAATCTCCTGATCAGGAAACCCCCACCTGGGGCCATCAAGTACCCTTACAGAAATCTTCAACAAAATATTAAGGCATCAAGTATATCCTCACAGCTGGAAACACGCGGTGGTAGTTGGGGTGCATAAGAATGGCAAAGACCCACACTTCCCCCAACACTACAGGCCCATCAACTTACTTCCGGCCATCAGTAAATGATTCGAGAAGTTACTGCTTCGGCGACTGCACACGCACATTGAAGACAACAAAATCATCCCTGATCATCAGTTGGGTTTTAGAAGAGGTCACTCTACCATGCAGCAACTCATGAGGGTTGTAGAAATGGCGACTAGAGCCTTCAATTTCAAAGAGTACTGCGGACTGGTAATGCTAGACATATACCGCGCATTTGACTCCGTGTGGCATTCGGGACTCTTACTCAAGCTATATGAGCAGGGGTTTCCAGGGCCTTATGTTAAACTTTTGAAAAGCTACCTCTCCGACCGTTCCTTCAGTGTTCGCGTAGACAAAGCATTCTCCACCAGCAGACAGATCAGGGCTGGGGTCCCGCAAGGCTCCGTCCTTGGACCTGTCCTGTATTCGCTCTACACTGCGGATGTTCCTAACAATCCGGGGGTTGAGGTCGCGACCAACGCGGATGACACGGCATACTTCACCTACAGCCGCTGCAGAGTTATTGCCACTAGAAGCCTCCAAGAGGTATTGCAGAAAACTCCATCCTGGGCGAGGCGATGGAGAATCGAAATAACGCGACAAAGACCCAGGCCATAATGCTAACGCGTAGACTTGACACCCGGTTCCAGGCAATACCAGCGCCTAAACTACAGTTGGATTGGAAATGACATCGCCTGGTCGTCGACCGCTCGCTACCTGGGCGTCACGCTCGACAGAAGACTCACGTGGGGCCCTCACATTGAGGACGTTCGTCGACGGGCAAGCGCTAGACTACAAGAATTATTCCCTTTGTTAAACAAAAACAGTCTCCTTCCACCGCCCGCAGGAGTTAGAGTCTATACAGCCCTCATTAGACCAATAATCGAATATGCCAGCCCAGTGTGGGCCTACGCAGCTGACTATCACATACAAAGGCTCCAAGTCATCCAGAACAGAGCATTAAAAGAACTCTGCACCTTTCCGAGCAGGTTTCCAACCGACCCTCTAAATGAGGCGACATTACTGCCTAAACTCCAAGAGAGATTTCGACAAATCGCAAGAAACTTCTATAAAAACTCCATAGAGACAAACAACCCACTGGTACGTAACATCGGACAATATGACCCTACTATTGGCCGACATAAACGACCTCTAAACCAACTCTACTAAACTCACCATCACGAAGAACCACCATACGTGAAGCGAAATGAAAATTCTTTGTTAATAGGAGAAAATGTCCCAGGGCAAAACTCCACTAAACACTGCAACCATAGAAAGGCAGAGACTGGTGACATGGCCCCACCCAGGAGTGCTGGCAGTCCGTGGTACCGGTAGGCCCGCTCTGGTTGGACGTGGGCGCAACTCATTCTGCGGTCCACTGCGGCCCCCGACCGGTCTGCTGCGTTACAGAACGTTGCTTCCGTACCATACTTCTTGGGTCCTAGCTGATCTCGAGGGTGGGCAGGCGAAGACGGCACTAGTCGAGCGCCGTAGCGGATCGCGTATGAAGCCACCGCTTCCGGCCAATCAGAGCGGGTCTTCCGCCACGCCGACAGGTATATTAGGAGGTCTGTCTGGGAGGCTAAACCAGTTGAGAGACCAGGGCATCGGCTGTGACATGGTGCAGCCCATCCCGCCGAGCCAGCTGTCGCCTGTGACCGCTTCAGCACCGCCGAGAGAGAGGGCTAGGAAGGCTGCCAAGAAGAGGCCTTCCCCGCCCCGAACTCCGGCAGTGTTTTAACTGCCAGCTCCATGGTCACGAGGCAAAGGAGTGCAAGAACCGGCGCAGATGCACCAGATGTGGGGCTGACCATCGTGCTGCCGAATGTACCGTAGACAGGGAAGAGGCTGTCTGCTGCAACTGCGGACTAAATCACGCAGCCTGCTTCTCTGGCTGCGAAAAGAAGAAGCAGCTGAAGGCGAAGTATCGCTCTAAAGCTGCCACGGCGCCCAAGAGAGCCCCGCAGGAGACACGTTCCAGTAAGCCACCTCACACTGCCAGACCGGCGACTACGAGCGGGCTCCATACGCGGGCCGGACCGAGTCGCCAAGACCAGCCCACGACGGCTCCTGGGTTCAGTCGGCAGCCGACCGGCCGCCGTGAAGGTCGACCTGCCGGCCACTGCCATACCGGACCCAGTGACCAGCTAACGGTGGTGGTTACGCTGCTCACGCAGCTGATCACCGCCCTGATGCCACGTCAAGAACAAGCAAATATCAGACAAAAATAACAACTGACGATTTGACCAAAAGACACTTCAAAAAAAGCAAAGTCGACAGCAGTCATAGGGGTTACCCTGGTACTGCATCAAACAACATGGCGTAAGCCATACAGATGACGCTGCTGCTGCTGCTAAACCAGTCTACGCGGTGACTGCCAGCTTTCGTCAGCCTGTAGACACCGGACACCTGATGAAGACAACAGAGCTGTTGTCGAAACGTTGTGTTTTCAAAACACCATCCGGCTGCACACCCGTGAAGACTACATTGAATAATCACTAGTCATTAACTGACTGTAGACATGGCGTTTCGCAAATAATCTCTTTTCTTCAGCTGCCCGGCACGAGATGTCCTCTTCTCGGCGTAAAGAATGCTCCTCTACTACTCCTTTCTTTTTTCCAGTCGTCAATCTCTATGTAGGATTTTCTCTCGGATACACGCAACATTGAACCTTCTGCTAGTACCAGATATTCGGTGTTCATTAATCAGTCACTCAACACCTTATCCTGCCATTTTCAGAGCATCACGAGTTTGTACGGAACCACACGAACATTTCCCTAATGATGGCTTACGTCCGACTTCCGTTGTATCCCAGCTGATTCTGTCGCTTGCAGGGTGGGCATTACTATTGCTGTCCGCCTCTGCAAGATTTCCGCGTACGTGAGCCCTACGGTATTGGACCCAAACGCAGCCCCTTATGAGCTGTTTTTTGTTAGTTCTGTTTCTGGTGGCTGCCACTCTCCAACCCTTTCACTTATTTTTATTTGCTGAATATTTCTAATATTTTATGCGATATACCAAATGCGTCTCAGATTACATCTGTTAAAATCTGTTCAACTTTAATTAGTCTCAAATAATGTTTAGCATAAGTCTCAAAAGATACTCCTTTTAGATAAGCAATCGGTCTGTGGTTTTGAATGTAGACTTAACGGGAAACGTGAAAAGCTTCTGCAACTTCATATTGACTAGCAGGGCTATAACGAATCACCACATTGTATTCTTGCAAAAACCAGTACCCAATGGATTAACAGAATGTGAACCAATTTACACTTTAACAGAGATGAAAGTACTTTATGATAACTAAACACAACAATCTTTCTGCCTGAAAGTAGATATCTACACTTGGTTAAACCCTATACAATAAACAAGGCACCCCATTCAGTAATTGTGTATCTAGCTTCAGCCAGTTGCAATTTCCCACCGGCAAAAGCTGATAGTCCTAAACTCCACATTCCCGTTACTTACAAAGCCCGTAATCTGACATATCTGATGCGAGATAAAAATCTAGATCGCAATCTGGATAATACAGGAGATTTGTTTGACACAATTCATGTTTTCAATCTCATGTCTTTCACAATCTTTGGACCACTACCACTTTGCATTTTGCTGTCACAAACGTCTTAAAGCTGTGCCGTTAAAAAGAATGCCCTGGAAGAAACCTCCTACAATATTCGCACAATCCCAAGAAACTCTTTAGTTGTTTCCTGTCCCTAGGATGGGGATAATTCTTAATGGCTTTAATCGTATCATTACTAGGCATGATTCCCTGTGGCGTAATATAATGGCTGAAAAATTCAACCTCCCTTTCCAAAAATATACATTTCTCTAACTTAAACAGTCATACCACCCTTTTTTATTCTTTCTAAAACTTTCCGAAGTAGCACCCATTGTTCTTCAAGCATCTTTGACATTCAAAGAATATCGTCTACATATATCTCTACCTTGTTGAGATTCAGACCTTTTTCCTTAGCTGCTATTAATAAGGATTCTGTGAACTTATCCGTCTATTGCAGCTGCAATAGACGGATAAGTTCACAGAATCCTTATATCTCTACCCGCTAGAACAGTTCATTTCCTAATACAGCATCCGAAACAGGAACAAATGTAGCCCTTGAAATAATTAAACCAATCAGTAAAACTCGAACATTATAACAACAACCATCGAACAGAAATATGTAAGCAAACTGCAAGTATATTCCTTTAAATTGCTGTAATAACTCTCTGATAGGTGCAGGGTGATCCCATTCCGTAACTAAATGTTTGTTTATGGTGTGTGCATCCAACACAAATAGCACAGAATTGTCTGCTTTAATAATAGCCACTAGGGGATAGTCGTGAGGACTCCTAGATCTCTCTATAACCCCTCCCCCCATTCCAATAATCAATTTATTTCTTTATTTATATTATCTCTCTTGGCCAAAGTAATGGGATAAGGTTTAACAAAGAAAAGCTTCTCAAATTTTACAGTATGCTTGCACTCATAAATTTTATCACATCCGGCTTGACAGAGAAGACATCCCTATATTCCTCAATTAGATATTTCAATTTCTCCTGCTGGTCTGATGGCAATATCTTCATTTGGGATAATTTAAAACCATTTCTTCATCTACTTCACGACTAGCAACCAGTACATTACAGTACGCTCATTGTGGTAGCATTTGCTCTCGAACTCGGCATTCTTATATTTAACTTTTACATGGGCAATATTTTGGATCGCTATCCAAACAGTCTTTTCAAAATTAACTCCATACTCCCCAATATCTAATTTGATCCGCAACTTACCTTCTCACAGCTCTTAATTTTGCTAGACAATCCATCCCTATAATGCGATTTACAATATACACAGGTATTTCTACATTCACTGCCGCCATCAACATTTCCTGCTTAAATCTCTTACTTCGAGAGCCGGTAACAGTAATAACTATTAATAGATAACACTTCAACTTGATTAGTGTTCTCAATATCGTTAAAGCGTCCCTCAGCAAGGCATGAAATTTCCGATCCAGTGTTAATAAGAACGTCTGTTTGTCTGTTACAATCATTAAGATGTACCATAGGAACATTATCTAAAACCTCTTCTTGTACTCTATCTCTTCCAATAAATCATCTCTTATATTCATAAAAATTGTATTGCTGCGGGACTATAGTGGTGGTCTTTCCGACCCCCAAGCTGCATTTCTCTTTCAGACTGTGGGTTTTGTCCTGTCAACCCACCATTATCCTATCTCATTCCACAACCATCGCAACCTGTTCTCCTGGACCTCCTACCATCCCTTGACATATGAACTCTTCTAGATCCAGACTTCTGTCTCCCCAAGTGCTTAAATACAAGTACAATTTTTCTGTAATACATTAAAATAGTCTGATCTCTCAAAAATATCAATAAATTCCATAGGGTGCACCTTACCACTATAATTATAAAAGTCATATTCTTCCTTTACATCAACACTTTCCACTTCATGGTTATGGAAGGAGAGATGGTAATGGTGGGGTAAAAGGAAAAAACCCACAGCCTGAAAGGGAAATACAGCGTAGGGGTCAGCCAATCACTACAATTTAGATGAACTTGGAACCCAACCCCCCTTTTCTCCAACTGATTTAGAGTACATTGGGTATCATTCTATCTCTATATATGCTGTTCCTGTGTTCTTAACAATTGCTCATGTCCATCCATTAATCCACAAACATCTTGTATTAACATACTCAATCCACCCAAACTTGCTATGAAGATTCAATTCATTTTTAAATACAGAAAATTGAAAATTAATTTCAGTAAATTTAGTATTGATTTCAGAGAAGTTGCTATCAAATATTGCATTAAAATTAGTTACTAAGGATTCCAGAAATGCTTGCAAATTTTGACTTTCAGCCATATTCAACCAATTACTAAGTTCATTTGACGCCAAAAATAAAGAGGTAAGAATTGATTTTACGGAGTTACCACCAACGAACATACAGAAACATATATTCAAACACCCGGCACTGATCCTGATACAATAAACCACGTTCTCTTAACACTTTCAGCATTTTTTTCCCTCTTACATAGCACTACTCTTTAAAACACTTAAAAAACTACACGCACACACCCACGTCCCTCATCGACCGTTGAAACACGCAGCTGCCCCCTCCCCTCCTTCCCCTCCCCAGCAGGACGCAAGTATGTGCTAGATCGTAGTTCTACCGAGCCGAAGAGTAAACAATGTTAAGCAAATTTCAAAAATTTTGTATACAACATATCCAGCGGCGAGTAAGTAGTGACAATAGTAACCGAACAAAATACTTCTTTACCAAAGTCTATTCTATGTTGAATGCCTTAACGGGAACATTTATCTATTACTTCTTCACAGAGCCGATTCATTTATAAGCAATTTACGGCTGTTTGCTGGTGCAGTTTTTTTTACGTAAGTAAAACGTTCTGCCGATCAATTAGTATCGTTGAAATATCGTGGTGGCACGTACCGCGGGAACGTGCATACTTAAATTATAAATAAATATAGTTAATAGTTAGTTTTTGTTATAATAGTACTTTCAAACACTAATTTTCTAATACATTCTTCTACCGTGAGTGTTTTTACTAGCGCAAAAAAAAAAAAAAAATTATTTGTGTTTTAGTGCTGTGATCTGTTTGGTGTTTATTTTCTATGTTTGTTTACAATTTTGACAGCTAGGCTTAAGTTCAGATTTTTGTTATAGAGCGTTAATATCGTTTACATTAGTTTTTGGTATTCGTATTATCAGTGATATTTTCCATTGGCCTTGTTAATTCCGTAAATTGTAGATTCAGTGTTCCGTGGCTTTTGTTTACATCCGTGTTTAACGTCTGGTATCAATATTGTTGTTTTAGCGTAGCAGAATTTCATAGTAAGTTTCTTTTGACTCCATTATTTTTTGTTTTGAAGTAAATTGTGAAGCTATTAAGTGACAGTGAACCATTTTTTAAGTAGAAAATCGCTACAGGTTAAACAAATTTTATTTGTTTACAACTGAGGTTAAGTCAGAATCACAGTTCTAGGTTGTCTTTCAGTGTAATTGCTTAAAAAGTTCTTTTAGTATCATTTGTTTGTTTTTGTTGTAAGTCTTGTAGTTGTGTCTTAGACACATTTCGGAAAAGTTTCGAGTGATCTACGTAGTATTTGTTTAACATTTTTCTCAGAATCCTACTTTTACTGTTCTTTGGCAACTGTAACACAAGTGGTTAATTAAAAGTCAACGTTTTGAAGTTTTTATTTTCCTAAGTTATTAAATTTTCCTGAAAGTTTCATAATGGATACTAAGTGTGGAAATTGCCGAAGACCAGTAATAGAAGAAGTGACGTGCCGAGACTGCTGGCGCTGGTTTCACTGGGGGTGCAGAGATGTTACTAACAGTGACTCTTGTGTCAGCGTTGCCTGGAACTGTCACACTTGCAGAATTAAGGATCAGGAGCAGCGGATTCTGAAGCTCCAGTCAGATCTGGCATCTGCGGAGAGGGGTTTAAAGGCCCTGAAGGCAGAAAACTCAGTTCTTAGGCTTAGGCAGAACAATGAGTGGAGGGAAGTCAGCTCTGGCAGGAGAGGTAGGAGACGCTGTCTGTCTGATGGTTTGCAGCTGGAGACATCCAATGTGTTTCGACTATTGGAGGATCTACATTATGACTCTGAGGACCATCAAGTTGGACTGAACGATCTGGGAACATGTAAAGTAAAAGTGAGAACATTTCAGGGAGTATCTAAACGTAGGAAGGTACTGCTACTTGGAAGCAGTCATGGGAGGCGAATCAGTGAGATTGTTCAGTCTGACTTGGGTCCGGATTATGAAGTCTGCAGTATTTTAAAACCAAATTCATATCTTGGAAGTGTTGTAGCAAATGTGGAAGACTTAGGGAAAGATTTCTCAAAGGAGGATTGTATTGTAATTGTAGGGGGACCAGGAAATAGTATTGATAAGGACCTAAATTATTCAATTGAGGAAGACATTGCTCACATTTCCAGGAACACGCTTCAGACGAATGTGGGATTTGTGGGTTTGCTTGAGCGTTATGATAAACCCTGGATGTGGCATAACATTAGGCGTACAATTGCATCGTTGGAAAGTGTTCTCTGGCAGCCAATAAATTCCCACATTGATTTGATAGATGTGGCCTGCATTGGGAGGGACAGTTATACTCGCCATGGACTCCATCTGAATTTCAGATGACATTTCCTTATGCCTAGAAGAGATTAAAAATTCCAGAAATTGTAATGTAGATGTTTTGTGCATATCTGAGCATCATTCATCTGACACAGGAATATCTCAGCTGTCCATCTCAAATTATAAACTAAGTTCTCATTTCTGTATGTAAAATGGAGAAAGGGGGAGTTGCCATATTTGTTAAAAATAATAATCAAATAACAGTGTAGATGCTAGTAAGTATTGTATAGAACAACACTTTGTTGTGTCCTGTCGAGAACTTGTGCAACAGCGATCTTAAAAGAATCAAACACAGAAACAAGCGGGGTAACAATTTTTACAATTTGGGAACTCGGGATAGGAAATGTTCTGGAGAAATAAAATGAAGAACACAAGAGGTTATGAGAAACAATCTTGTGACTCACGAAGCCAACAATCTCCCTTTGAAAATATTCAGAAATTACGGGAGGTACCTATTCCAAGGGGCTCTGACTCAACATTAACATTTCGACAACGTCTTCTATAGTCGTGTCGGTCCACCCAAAACGTCGATGAAAGAAGTTTACCCACCACAGGCACTCCAAAAAGGACTGATAGGAAAATACCTCTCCGTCGGAATCAACTAATAGCAGTTCCCTCTGCCAAAGATCCATAAACTCTGAAGAAGCTGAAATACTACAACGGCGACTACAGTAACAGTTGTACACGTTGTCTCTCCGCTGCGTTATTTACTTGCTGGCTCACTCGTTGGCTGCCGAAGATCGAAGACGTCCCCCTCCCGCTGAGGCGGGCTCTTTTTATAGGAGCGCGTGACGCGCTCCGCTGCCCTGCGCGTCCTTCTAGAAGCTTACTCTCGTATTTCGTCATCCGACACGCCACGCAGCCCCCTATCTGATGCAACCTTGGCCTCACACACGTTCACTGTTGACTCTCCTTGCTACCTATTGCACCATGTAACACCCTCCTCGGCGTACCGACCAATAGTTTTTTTTAATGCCTATTTGGCATCATGGGAGGTCAGCCCCATTTTATACAATATATTATTCAGGCCCTTCTCTTACAAATTTATTGAAAATAAAATAACAGCACTTTACTGCTATTAAATGCTGTGGTTTAATTTCTTCAAATTTAATTTACAAAGCCAACTTCACAGCTAATCTCAATACTTCTAACACACAGAGATTCTATATTATTATTCTTGTTGATTTCAACGATATTATTGTATATATTTATTACATTATTATAAGCACTACTATCTGTGGAAGGCAGTTTAGAATTAAACATATACATCTCTTTTCTTACAAATTATTTACAATTAGGAAATTAATACACACAAAAAATAATCAATTAAGAATTATAATAACAGATATGTTATAATTGCCCCCACATCGAGGCACAACTAAATGATGGCACACATTTATTTGCCGAGATGTTCTTTAGTTTTCAAATCACTGTCTCTATCAGTCCACTTACTTCTTCCACTCACAACTTATATCTCGATGTCATTGAATCAATGTCTTATATCTATACAATGAAATTAACATATTTATAAACAAATACACCAATCTAGCATACTGTCTTTGTCAGTCCTTCCTTGTTTATTTCTCACACAACTCAAGTGACAATCACTATTTCCAATTAATACCTGTCACAACCTTTTGATCCTCCCTTTAGGCGAGACTTATACAATTTCAGATCTACAACGTTTCTCAATCTTAATCTTTTATTTGACCTAGGATATGCCAGTTCATAAGCGTTAATATTCGGTTTAGAAATGACCCTAAAAGGTCCGTGATATATTTTGAAAAATTTCTCTATTTCGGAATTTATTTCTCTGGATTTTTTTTTCATTATCACCAAAACTAAATCTCTTATCTCGAACTCGGTCGGTTTTGCCCATTTGTCATAACGCCTTTTCCTATCTTCAGCTTTCTTCTTCATTATACTTTCATCACATTTTATCTCCTCAGTGTTATGCCCCCATAACGTTCTGTTTTTTTTTCCAGTCTTTTAGTCCTTCCTCGTATACTCCGTGAATCTTACTTATCCCATCCATTTCTAATTCCATCCAAATTTGAGTTTTTAGTCTCTTGCTCAGTTTCCCGGTTGCCCCCATGATCTGAATGTGGTTTACCGGCATTTCCGTCACCTTATATCTTGCTATAATGTTTTCATACAACGTGTGTGATATCGCCGTCAGGTCGCTTCCGGAGTCTACAAGCGCTTGGCATTCTATTCCAAATATCTTCACATCAACTAATGGCTGTCTTATTTTATCCTCTAAAACGTCATGCACTTCTTCACTTAACAAATCTTTCACAATTTCTTCATGCGACCATTTATCTCTTTGCAACTCTGGCAAAAATTCCCTCTTTAAATTGTTTACATTATACCGCTGTCGGCCGTCTTCTGTTGTACCCTGTACCAACAATTTCTTGCATCTTTCCCTATGGCTGAAATCATAACAAGTTGCGACTTCGTTATTTTGCTGCGCTGACGCGTTCGTACTGTCTGGACTACCTTTTGTTGCATTCTCAGGCGCTCTTCTCTGAGACACACCTGGATTTACTTCTTCGTCGACACTCTTTAAAAATAATATTCTTACTTTATTTCCTTCATTTTCATTGGATTCACTATTAAACCTATTTTCTTCAATAATATCTTCGCCCTCTTCATCATCGCTTCTCCACGTACCATCACTGTCAATGCTTAGAGGTAGTTCATTTCTTTCGCTGCATAAATTTCCTTCTACGAACACATCTTCTTCCAACTTATGTAACTCCGTCGCTCTCCTTACTCCATGTTCTGCACCACCATCTTTGCCATTATCATCATGTACACTGATTCTGGCCAACTCCGATATATACTCATTTTCCCAATTGCTTTCGCTGTCCACTGACATGTTCCCACAGTTGTTGTTATTCATCCTATGCAAACATTCCCACCACTTTAGATATTCTTCTTTGCTAGATTGCTTTGTCCGGTAGTCATTGTAATCGTTTACTGCTTTGTTATCACACATATTGGATGGTCCTGCAACCACTGTATCCGCCACTGATAGGACCTTTACAGTTGCGGACTTAAGTTTTCCGCTCCTTTTTCCTCGTTAGGTTGTCTGTTACCTTTCATTTTCATGTACATAGTTTGTTTGTATTGCGGTCGTTGATTTCCCTGTCCGTTTGATACATAACCACGCTCATTGTAATTGTTAGTGTTGCCTTCAAACTGTCGCATGTCGCTTCTGTCTTGCCGATTCACCTGTCCTTCTCCTCTTCCATACACATTATCTCCTCTGTATGGCCAATTATTTGATTTACCATCAAGATGTCTGTCCCCATACTTTTTGTTCTCGTAGCCGTTTTCTCTGTGACCTTCCACATTGTATTCGTACCTTTCGTTACACCGATCTACCCGCTCAAGTGCATCTAAGAAATCATGAATCCTATCCCACTGGTTAACAACTAGTTTATCTTGCACTTGTCTCGGGAGTTTCTGCAATAATATTTCGATCTGCTCAACCTCTCCTACTGGTTGATCCAAATAACGCAATTCCTTTCGCATTGCGTCGCAAAAATATCGCATCTTCCCATCGCGTCTGCCAAAACGACGACAATTGTAAAAATCACTTTTCACTTTCCTCTGCATTTGTGCAGACCAGAACTTTTCGCGAAATCTTCTCAAGAATTCATTGTAATCATTGCACTCTTCAGCTACTTCACAGCTCCAGGAAAAAGCTTCGTCCTTCATTTTACCTCTGACATAGCGAATCTTCTCTATATCCGACCATTCTAATGGTAAGTCTTTATCATAGATCTTTACAAAATCTGCAGGGTGAATATTTCCGTTCGGTTTAAAAACTGCATCAGGTAACATCGGCGGAGTATACGTATTCACCGTTCCGGTAACAACCGCGCTAGGTCGCCGTTCAACCTTTTCCAATCTTTCTTCTACTTGATTGAATCTAGAACCAATCTGTTCAATTTCAATTTTAACTTCACCTATCTTTTGTCCTACTCCTTCATCAATCTGTTTTTTCAATTGAATGATACTGCCTGCAGTTTGTTGCTTCACCAAAATTATTTCTTCCCGACATTCTTTTTGACTTTCAAACATGACTTCTCTGATGTTTCCGATAGTGGCGTTTTGTCTTTCATTATTATTTGCTATACGTTGATCCATTTTCCAGGCTACTTCTTGTCTAACCTCTTCTTGGAAATGTTCTAATTCAGTCCGCACCTCTTGCTTCCAATTTTCTTGAATTCTCTTCATCTCATCCCTCATAACCTGGAAACTTTCTTCATTCTTCTTTTGATTTGACATAATTTCTATTTTCAATTCCTGAATTGCTCTTTCTTGATTTAACATAATTTTTGTTTCCATTCTTTGACTTGTTTTTTCTTGATTTGACACAAGTTCTGTTTTCATTTCTTGCATTACGATTTTTCTTTCTATGGCTTGATTTAATATCATTTCTTGGAGTTGCTTGAAACATGACATGAACTGTTGGGGATCTACATTCCTTTCTCGAGCATCAGATGTTCGACTTAATTTTGGTGAGACTGTGTTATTTACATCATTATCTCGCCCATCGTCGCTGTCCTTATCATTTAACCCATTGCAACCATCAATACTAGTAATATTACTGCTTTCAAAATACTCTGCAACCCCTTTTACCCAGCATTAATATTTGGACTGCTAGCCAATTCCGCTTGAACAAAATTACTATTACCACTTCGGATTCTAAATGCATCTTTATTATCAAAACTAATAACTCCAGAACTACTCGTCTGCCATTCTGACTTATTATTTTGGTCCTCACCCAAATCAATTTGCGCATCCTCTCTACCCAATTTAAGGCAACCGTTTTCCATCTTTGCAACAAATTAAAATAATTTAGAAACAATAATAAATTTAATTTACGCGAAAAAATAGCCGATAGTATTTAACAATAACTGCTCTCAAATTTATACAGCACAACACCAATAGTACAACGATGTATTGCAACGCCGATAATACTATGCATAGACTTGAATACTGGACCACAAAAACACTTACAAGGTTTCGTAATACCTATAACGCATACATAAATGCACGACAGAAATATCAAAAGTCCACTTGGTGTAACACTGTAAATAAGCAACCATGTACATGCAAACACAAACAAAAAGAACAAATCAGTTCTTTACAGTTACGATATTCCTCGAAAAAAAAAATTTTGTTTTAAAAACTTGTATTATTCTTTGGTCTTAGCTATAGTCTTCCACAGACGCCTATAACCTATTTTAAACATGCTACTGAAATTTTACAATCTTTTAAATTTTTTTGACGTTCGTTAATTTAATAATTTTCTGACAATCTGTCTTTACTTAATTCGTTGCAAAACAATAGTTCTTACATCACCGTTACAATTTAATTATAAATTCTGATTGTAAAGACTTTACTTTTCGCAAGCTAGTTTCAAAAATTGAACTTTATTTTCTTTCTGACTCAGTTCTTGCCTCAATTACAAATTGCTTTACTTGAAACTTTAATATTAAATGATAGGCCTACTTCTTCTTTTTTGTTGAATATGAGACCGCAAGTCCAAAGAGAACTGGAATCTGTACTTGGCAATCTGCGCCGATCTGCTCCACGTCGTCCTCAGAAAATTCCTTGATAAACCGATCCTGGCAGTAGAATCGCCAAATGTAACACCCTCCTCGGCGTACCGACCAATAGTTTTTTTTAATGCCTATTTGGCATCATGGGAGGTCAGCCCCATTTTATACAATATATTATTCAGGCCCTTCTCTTACAAATTTATTGAAATAAAATAACAGCACTTTACTGCTATTAAATGCTGTGGTTTAATTTATTCAAATTTAATTTACAAAGCCAACTTCACAGCTAATCTCAATACTTCTAACACACACAGAGATTCTATATTCTTGTTGATTTCAACGATATTATTGTATATTTATTACATTATTATTAGCACTACTATCTGTGGAAGGCAGTTTAGAATTAAACATATACATCTCTTTTCTTACAAATTATTTACAATTAGGAAATTAATACACAAAAAAAATCAATTAAGAATTATAATAACAGATATGTTATAACCATCTTAACGCTTGGGCGTTACTAGCACTTGGTCGTTACTTTTAACACTTCGTAACACCTTCCCCCCATATTAGAGAATTTTGCAATCTCCCTGAGAATGCAAAATTCTCGCACTACCTGTCGGCTGTGTGAGTCTCCTTTTTATTACTTTCTTTTCACAAATTACAATGGTTCACATTTTTATTTCATTACTTATCCTCTAACTTGTATTTTATTATTTACCAAAATTTCCTTTACTTATAATACCCTGAAAGAGAAAATTTCAATTACAATACATCATTTTCTTTATAATAAGTATTTCTTCTACAACACATTATTTTTCTTAATCTTAAAAATCTTCTTTTTCAATGCTCTAATTATTTTCTTTTACATTACCTTCTTTGAGAATTTTTCTCTCAGTTTACTACTTTTTATTTCTTATAATATCTTTTTCTTCTAATACTTTTCTTTAGTACTACACTCCCTTATAAAGTGAAGCCTATTTTTAAAATACATCATTTTTATAATTTTACAAATTCTTTTCATGTAACAGAATACAATCTTTCTTACATTACAATCTTATATTTCTACAAACATAATCACTGTGATCATATCAGTTCATCTTAGCGCTTATCCGCTTTATAGTAAAACATTACTGGTGCACTTGGTTCATACTTAACACTCTTTTCCGGTGTTAGTATTCGCTCACTAAGCACCGCACCTTCTGCTTCAGTCACATACCTATTCCTTACAGGACCAAAAGTAATTTGTTCACTTTCATCACTGTTCATTCCAGCAGGATGATACCTAACTATACCAGTGTCAGGGTATCGGTTTACAATTTTATTCTTTACACATATTCTGGGGCAGCAGTCATCACCCATTGTTTTACGGAAGAATTTAAACAATCCTTACAACACTTACAATATCTGCATATACAGCATACTACTATTATCATAACTATTCCTGCTCCAAAATAACTCCATATGGGTATCGAATCCAATGAAAACATATTGAACACAGTCCTTTGCTGGTACGCTATTGCGTCCTCTAGCTCGTCTAACTTATGTCCCGCGGCTTTAAGGTCATCTAACTGACGGGCCACTTTTTCGATTGGCAAATAAAGAGGAATTTCAGTTATATTTTTCTTTTTCCTGGCTATTAGACAGCAATCTACCTCCATATTTAAGTTTGGGACTATATCATTAATCAGTGCCATCGATCTAATGATATGTTCCGATTGTAGTAGTACTTGTGCACCGTAACCTTTACATTTACTTAAAAATTTAAGTTTCCCTGTGCCATTAATTATCATATCGGTGGGTTTGTCCTCATTACACAATACAGTAAGTCCCTCACCTTTTGGTGCTACAAATAACCACTCATTCCCTGTAATCTGTGTCCATACGCTTTCATTTAATACAATAAATTTTTGAATACAATCATCGGGGATTTTGACTATAGGTTGAAGCATTCTAGCTTCGCAAACTTCATGGTCATAAGTTGAAAGCAGCACAAAGGTTTGTTTACACACTCTGTGAATAGCCTCCAGCTTTTTACACTCCAATTGATCACCATTTATTTTTACATATCGCCTTTTGGCGTCATCCATTAACAAAAATTCTTTTTCCGGAGCTATGTATGTAAACAATCGTTTCTGGTGGCTTACCTCAAATGGTAGAGGCCACAATTTATAAATATTATAGGTTTCACTGTCCACTAGTGGAATATTCAGCACATAACTTAGAATGTTTCCCGAGATGAAGACATCCAGGTCGACCCACCTTCAGTAACTGATACCCTCCGGCTTCAGTCAGTTTTATAGGCAATCTTTTGTCTTTAACCCTTTGACTGCTGTT
>CM061918.1:15865597-15892727 GCA_031002005.1 Vandiemenella viatica
CAGCTCCAGGTAGCAAGATACACAGAGTAGTTGAAGAATTATGAGGAAAATCACGTGCCTGAAATGCTTGATAATTTCCTTGTCTTTGGGCTTTCGGAATTGACATCCGTGTTAGCAAACCATGACACATTCACAATTTCCTTCACTAGACTCCCTGCCAAGACACTTTTTTTTTTTTTTATTGTAAAGAATGGTCTTGGCTTTCGCAATTGACCAACTATCAGAGATACATTTTTTACAAAAAATCCAACATTGTAATACAGTATGAATATTGGCCAATCATTATGATGCAGTTTAGCAATAAGAACATTTTAATTACTTCTGCTAGATTAAAAACCGTTTGAAATTACAAAAAGGTACAATTATAATTCAACATTAGAGACAACATAGTCATTATATTATATCCCAGGTCCCCCTAAGAAACATATTTAGCTGCAGTTACTTTCAGTCATTTACAAGATATTTTATACATACTACATCTTATACGTTCATGCGCTGGCAAATTGTTTGCCATCAATCGTGGCAAGACCATTTATAGTACATTTATTTCTTCCTATTACCAAACATTTGCAAGAAACATATATATATAATACTTATTTCACATTATCAGAAATGAATAGAAGAATGACATTATTTAATATATCCAAAGTATAAACATTTGTGTTATATTATGCATTTATCCTTAGTAATTGTTTTGTAGTAACAGCTATCAGGAATTTATAGAGTATTACCGTAAATACTATTATACATCCATCTTTTATAACAGGAGGGGAGGGAGAGGAGGAACTTTATTTAGTATCTAACATCTTATATTATTTAGAGAACATGTAGGGGTATAGATAGGTCTACATTTTACCTATTTTAACTCCATATCATATTTTTTCTGTTGCATTTAGCTACATATTTGCATATCTTCTTAATTTTGTCGTCCGTTATTGTCGCAAGGAAATATCGTAGGTCCTCATAACTTGTAATTTTGGTGTCTGCATCATTCTGTAGTATTGTTTTCCTTTGTTGAGCATACTTGGGGCATTCCAAAATGAAGTGTAAAATGTCTTCGTATACACTACAATGTTCGCATTCCGGTGATATTGTCTGGCCTAAGAGAAACTTTTTAGAATTTAGTAGGGGTGTCCTGATCTCAACCTGTTTTTTATTGTTGCTTCTTTTTATTCACTTTTATGTTGAACCATGGTTGCTTCGGAATGTTGTGTTGAATTGCATGGTACCAGGCACCTTTAGATCTGTATTGGATCTCTCCTACCTCTTCCCACTCAGACTTCAGTAAATTTCTGATTTACTTAGGAGATATCTATGTGGCGCTCTAACTTCCGTTGACTCATGGTCCTCTGTCTTCCTCGCAAGGTGGTCCGCTTTTTCATTTCCCTCGATTCCCACGTCCGGAAATCCACTGAAATTCTATTTCCTTCCTTTGGTATTGTGCTTTGTTCAAATTGTCTATAATGTCATATACTAGATAGTTTTTCGTCTTCCCTTTCGGCCCCATTCTTATACATTGTAGTGAGCTCAACGAGTCTGAGCAGATTAACATTTTTTCTTCTCTATTTTCCAGTGCATATTTGATTGCTTCTAAGATTGCGTACAGCTCTGCCGAGAAAACTGACATATCCTTTGGGAGTTTGATTAATTTACAGCTTTTTAGCTTTCATCATAAATTGCTGCCCCCGTACTGCACCATTGATTTTGGAGCCATCCGTATAGATTTTTGACTATGTTTTCCACTTATCATTTAAAGTTTGCAGTGTAGTTTTACAAAGTTCCACGGTAAGATACTCTGTTTCTTAGCTACTACCTTCCCTATTGTCTCATGTATTTTATACTGATTATTGAGGCATATTTCCTCAAAAACGCAGCATTCACTTTATATCGTTCTATCGGCCATTCTTTAATTTCATTATAATGTTTAACTGTAATAGGGGTTGCTTTCTTCCTCCAGTATTTCTTATTTAACATTTGGCTTATGGCTCCTATCTTCCAGTTTAATGAGTGGCAGATAATTGATCTAACTTTCAGAATAAATCGTCTAGAGAGCATATGCCGTCGAAGTGAGAGTGGTGGTGTGCTTGTTTCTATGTGTATTACATTTATCGGAGTTGTACGTAGAAATCCTCCACATATACGTAGGGCTACTGATTGCAGCCAGTCTAGTTTGGCTAAGGTTGATGCCGAGGCTGTGTCATAGAGCATGATCCGTAGTCCATTTTACTGCGGACTAGTTGCCCGTAGAGGCGGAATAGTATTGTTGGGTTAGCTCTCCAATAGTGCCAGCTAAGGCTTTCATGGATTGGCTGTGTAGTTCCATTATGTGCTTTCTCCATGTCAGCCTCATATCAAGCCACATGCCTAGAAATTTTACTTGGTGATCTACAGTAAGGACTTTACCATTAAGTATGATATTAACATCATTTACATGTCTATGTCTTGTAAAGACCATTAGCTTGCTTTTTTCGGGTGATACTTCCATCATCTTTTTTTTTATAGTATTTACGTCTCTTAACATCTAGGTCTTTAGAGACGGGAAAGGATGGGGGCAAGGATGGGGGCAAGGAATGGGAAGGAATTCGGCCATGGCCTTTTGAAGGAAGCATCCCGGCATTTGCCTGGAGTGATTTGGGAAAACCATGGAAAACCCAAATCTGGATGCCCGGACGGGGATCGAACCGCCGTCCTCCCGAATGCGAGGCGAGAACGCTATCCGTTACACCGCCACGCTCGGTTCCATCATCTTTTCTTTCAGAGCATTTATCGTATTGTTTAGGTTCCTCTGTAGTTCTAGCACTGCCTTTTCTTTGAGTTTATTTCTTACATAATCACTATGTCGTCCGCATATTGTATGTACATGATCGATTTACTCAGTCTATTAAACACATTGTATAAGTAGATATTGAACAGTAGTGGGCTAAGGGGATCCCCTTGCGGTAGGCCAGAGTAAACATAGCGTACTATTGGTTCTTTTCCATAGATCCATAGCTCCAGTATTCTTAATGAGAGATAGTTTGCACACCATTTGACTATTGTTTTTGGGATGCCACAGTCTATCATCACATTTGCTAGCTCTGGTATATACACTTGTCCATATGCATCTTGTATGTCCAGGAAGGCGGCTATGAGATACGAATTATAACTGTTGTTTATTTGTATGTCTGTTATTAACGTTGAAATTGCATCTATAGTACTATATCCCTTTCTAAAACCCATCACACGGTTTGCTAGGAGTTCATGATGTTCCATATACCATTCTACCCGTTGTTTAATCATTAGGTTCATCAGTTTACATATGCATGATATTAGTGATATGGGTCTATACGATGTGTATAGATTGGAATCCTTTCCGTTTTTGATCACCGGAGTTATTCCTATTCTTCCTCCACTGATGGGGTACAATATTTTGTTTAAACAGAATGTTAAGTATTGTCAGTAGCAATTCTTTTCCAGCAACATTGAATATGATATCTGGTCTAATCCTGGGGTTGTATCTTTTTCTTTTAGGCTATTTTCCATTTCCACCAAGGTGAAGGGTCGGTCTAGGTTGCAATTAGGATATGTTATGTGTTCATTGTTATCGGTGACTTCCAGTGGTGCAGCTTCTACCGTAGCGGGAGCTATTTTATTCATAAACTGTTCCGCGATTTCCGTACTACTTATGCTTTCAGAGCTTTGTTTTGGTTCCTTGTACCACTTAATCTTTTCCCATAATTTTTGTGTCGAAAGATCTCCACTTAATTCCGAGCAGTACTTTTCCCATCCTTCCTTCTTCGCTTTCTTGATGATCTTGCTAGTTTGTGCTGTTATTTTCCGGAGCGTAATGAAGTTTTGGTAGTTCGCCTCTTTGCGATATGTTCTGAGAGCTAGTCTTCTTCTTGCTACCGCTTTAGAGCATTCTGGCGTCCACCAGGGCTTCCTTCGGTATGTGCAGTCCTTTCTATATTTCACAGCAGGTGCACTCTCTTTCGCAGCCTCTAAAATATTTTCTACAAACCAGTTGTAGGTTTCCTGTGGGTCTCTTACAACCGGGCATTCTAGCAATCTTCTATTTACTTCTTGTTGATATTTGTGCCAGTCCATAAGTTTATGATTTATTATCTGGCTGTGACTGAATATCCTGTTTTGGGTCGTATGAGTAGCTTGTGTTTCTATGGAAATTTTTATAACCCTGTGGTCACTGCCTAATGTATCGTTCATTGCCACCCACGAGCATTTTATGGCCATCCTTGACGATACTAAAGATAAATCCGGCGAGGAGGGTCTATGGTATGGTGTACCAATGCGAGTATGTGTCTTGGTGTTTAGCACCACTAGGTCGGATTGACTTATTGCTTTGCTAGCTCCTGGCCACTATGGTCTGTTATTTCATCGTACCACCATTTTGGCATGGGCCATTAAAGTCTCCTGCCACAATACTTCCATTCGGAAGTGGGGGAGAAAATTGTGGTTCCACTCTGTTTCATTGATTGTGACATGGGGGGGGGGGTGGCACGTAAATAGCTGTTACATTCTCCACAGGCCTCTAAATTTAATATGTCTACTGATATAATTTCTATATTACTGTTATTGTATTGTATATTTTTAGTCACTGCTATTATGTTTTTTGCAATCATGATCGCTACCCCACCATACCCATTGTTCCTATCTTTTTCTAAAGGTTTTATATTGTCTTTCTCTAATTTTGCTAATTTGCTTTAACAACGTTTCAGTAATTATAGCTACAGCTGCCTTGCTTTCATTCATTAGGTTGATCAAGTCATTCCATTTGGGACTGAGGCTCCGCGGGTTCCATTGGATTACATGCAGTTCCTCCTTGAATTATCTATATTCTGAGTGTTTGACATTATGGATAATTAGATTGTATTAATATCTCTATCGATTTTCGAATTTCCTTCCCCATATGTAGGGCCTCTATGTCTTCATCTTTTACGTGTCTTATTATTGTCAAAATTAGGTTGAAGATTCCTTCCACTAATTTACTTTTCCTCATTTCTGAACTGAGGATGGTTACTTGCATTCTGCACTTTGGGAGGATATGGATTTTGGCCAATGGGTGTTGCCGGTAAATTTGTGGGTTGGTACCAAAGCTGCTCATATTCATATGTATTAAAGTGCTGTTGTGTTCTATGTTTCGCCCTATTCCTCCGGTGGCCCACAATTGTTGATGTGTTGTGCTTTGGTCAAGGGAACCTCTGTTGAAATGGGTTGTTGTCTTCTAGTATCGGGCATCGGCAAAGGTTCACTTGGGCCCTTCGGTTGATTTTCCTGGACCTGAGTAGCGTCCCCACTAAGATATTGGATTGGGTATTTTCGTAGATTATATGGTTCATTGTTTGTTCCAGGCTTTACAGGGGAGTTCCCCTATAGTCTAATTTATAGGTGGAAATTGGCTGTAGTTCTCTATATCCGGCGCTACAGAAAGGTTAAAATGATTTTTTCCTTGTTCATATATTTTAGTGACTTTGCATATGATCTGTTTTTAAGAGCGGATTCCGCTTCCCTTAACGATATATTGTTTCTGGTAGCAATTTCCTGAATATTTTTCCGCCTATTATACTCTGGGCACATTCGGGTCCGTAACGTAGTGAGCTCCCCCGCACTGGAAACAGGTAATAGATTGAATTGTGCATTGGCTGTCAGGGTGTGCCCCACCACACTTGATACAACGAGCTTGGCCACGACATTGTTTTTAAGGTGCCCATATCTATAACATCTGATACCATATTTTTACTGACGGGGAAAAATGGTGTTACTTCGCATCTAGTCCCGTGAATATTTATGTGGTGTGGGGATGGACTGACTGTCGAATGTTAAAACACTGTTTGAAGATTGATTACTATGTTTCGATTATTTTGTATTACTGTTTGCTAATTCTTCTTGCACTAACTACCTTTACCGGGTGATTGAATATCCGCTAGTAACTCCTCCATCGTGATACTCTGGTGGACTCCTCTTATCACCCCCCTGTTTATAGTACTAATGAGCGGGGATATATATTTCTAAGTCTTGGATATTTTCCCTGATGATCTAACAATATTATTGGCAGCGTTTGCGTCACCAACTTTTAGTCTATTCCTACCACTGTAGCTACTGTTTAGGATTCTTCCTTTAGTTTCCGGGATTGACGAGTGGAGAATTTTCCTTATGAGACATTGGGTGTAATTTCCCTAATTTTGTTATCCCTGCTCCAATAATACAATGAATGGGCCCAGTATCCCGACCGTCTATAAAATCGCTGGGGTCTGTTTGTTCTCGGGTTGTGTCTGCATATCACTCGACTTTTCATTTTGTACCAATTGTTCCCCGTCCTAGCTCTGAGTATTTCTCTATTTGGGGTGGTTCGTAGCATACACTAGCACTAGCAATTTTCTTTTTCTCTGCCATAACCTCTACATTTGATTCTATATGACACTTTCTAGCATACACACATTCTGCATCATCACTTTCCGGTTCCAAGTTATATTCATATCCACCTCCGCCTCATCACTTCCACTTATTGTACTCACAGCTTGTACTAACGCTGCTCCAACGGCAGCTACTCCTGCTGATGCGTCGGCCGACCGTCGGGGGACGAAGACCTCCTCCGCCTTCTCCGTATGTGGCCCTGCTAACAGCATCCGCGCCCAGCAAGGGGGAGGACCTCGGGTGGTTGTTGAGTTCTCGCTGCGAAGGCTACACTTGTGGATACAGCTAGTTTTCGTTACACTTGCAAAAATTATTTCACACGTAAGTATTGAGCTTCGTCTGTAAACAGGAAGACACAAGCACAACGTTCACTGCGTCCGAGCTACCGGAAGTTATCACTTCGGCGACTAGCGAACGGTGCCAAGAGACTTAGTTGCCCCTAACATGTAGTGGCTAGAACGCTGTCATCGCATTCTAAGGGTCGCCGATTCGAGTCCGTCCTCACACATGGGTGGTTTTAAATGAGTGTAGTGTTCGTCTTGTGTTGACTTTACTGTAGTGTGCCTCAGCAAAGCCTGATACAATAATCAGAAAAATATAAATTGGAGCAATCAAAATGGTCGCAGACATCGAAGGTCATAAAATTTTAAATCAGTAAATGGTGGGGGATCAATTTTCAATAACGTGCAGTTCCAGTGTTTAAGAAATAGCACCATCATTAAGGAATATTATTTAATTCATTTTGTAATCAAGTAGTACGAGTAAAACATTTACAAGATGCAGTGAGAATATTCTGAAGTCGGAATCCAAAAGGAGTATTTTTCAGAAGTTTTTAATGACTAATACATATTAGTTCAATGTTATTTTCCAACACTTTCATCAGTCCTCTAACTATAATAACGTAACTTTAATAATATTTTATATGAAGTTGTTTCCGTTATTTTCGGCAAATGGCTGTCACTGTATTTGCAGGCGCTCGTCATTCTAAAAACGACATATTTGGAGAATGGATGATCATATTCACACACCTTATTAGAACTTACTCTACTGTACAAGTGTTCTTCACTTCCTCAGAGCCAATAGTAAATAAACATTTGCTCGAAACGTTTGCCAGATCGGTTACTTACTCCTTGCCACTGAGCTGCTATTTCCTGCAGTCAGCCTTTCAGCCAGCATCATCTATATTTAAAATTTCCTAATTGGTGTTAGATTCTTCTAGTGTTGTTGATAATCTTATGAAAACGACAACCACAAGACGAACCCTACACTTAATTAAAACCACCCATGATCTGGGTCGGACTTGAACCGGCGACTTCTGCCATGCGCTACCGAGGCAAGCGAATAACTTCTTCGTACGTTGCTCTAGTCTCGCATTCGGGAGGACGACGGTTCGAATACCCATTCGGGCATCCAGATTTGGGTTGTCCATGGTTTCCCCAAATCACACCAGGCGAAAGCCGTGATGCTTCCTTCAAAAAGGCATGGCTGAATTCCTTCCCATTCCTTGTCCCCAGTCCCATGCCGCCTGCAATGAACTCAACGTTGACGAGGCGTAAAGCCACAAGTAAAAAAAAATCTTCTTACGTAATAACAACGCATTGTCTTGAAGAGATCACGTACTATACACTCAACTGATATTGAACACCCCTCCCTGCGTACTAAGGAACTTCTCTACAGTCCGCCTACTTAGTACTCATCCGTGTTACTAACTGGCACCAACAAAGAATATTTTTTGTCAGATCGGGTGGATCTGCGAGATATATTTGAATGCAGCCAGTCGCCTTTTGGTTCAAAATTGTCTTAAATTTTTTATGGCATTTCCCCAACATCCATTCATCCAGCAAAGCATTTTTATGTGATCCTCCTGTGTACTGACGTATTTCTAAATGCTTTTTGCTCATACTAGTGAAAGACGGCATAAGACATACACAACACCTACTTTAACTAGCACCCATGCTCAGTGACCGAGAGTCCAGGTAACGCTCAAGCCTCGCATTCGGAAAGACACGGATTCAAATCTTAGTCCATCCATCCGGATTTCAATATTGCATGATTATTCGAAATCATTCTGTGAGTGCCGAGATAGGTCCGTGAAAAGGCATTGACTGAGTTCCTTCCTGATCAATGCCCTCGGTCTTTATTCCGCTCTAATGATTTCGACGTTAACCAGCCCTAAGGAAAAAATAAAACCGAACTGGCGACTCTCCACATGTGGAACTAGAACTCTAGTTCCTTCGCTATTGTGGTCGCCAGTTGAATAAGACAAATCCGACAAGGAAAAGGTCCAAAACAACCAGAGAGAAGTAATTATTATTGAGAAATTTCATGTAATGAAATCATGGTGGCAAGTGTTATTGTTTTTATCCACATTAATATTCGCAATAATTTTAAAAAAAAGATTATTTATTTTTTGCATATGGCTTTAAAACTCGACGAGGTGGTTAAGAAAGGATTGACGGCAAGGAATGGGGATGAATTCCGACATTCGCCAGGGGAGATTTGGGCAAACCATCGAAAACCCAAATATGGATAGCTGGGCGGAATTCAAATCCACGTCCTCCCGTAAGCCAGGTCTGAGTGTTACCACACACCCACCACGTTCGGTTGTTTTCTTCATCTTCATCATCTTCTTCTTCTTCTCCTCTTCGGCGCCAATGGGAATCAACGGGAAAGATTTAAGATAACCATGAAAAAACCGCAATTGGTTGTCCGACGGGGTCTGAATGCACATCCTCCCGAATGCCAGGCAATAGTGTAACCTCTAACCTATCGATAATGTTTGACACAAAACCTTAAAGAAGTAGCAGTGTTAGTTTGAATCAAAGGGAAATATAAAAGGTTTCCTACTTCCATTAGGATCTGGAACTGCTAATTCACACGACAGACGGATTACTGTTATTACTTATTATTATTACTACTAAAACTGTTGCTACTACGATCAAGCTAAAGCTACCTTCTAAATATGTTATGGTGATAACAAAATTAAGGTGTTATTATTCCTAACCATTGAAGTATATAGAAATAGCTAATTTATATTTCGTGACTCAGTTCACTATTAGAGTATACACTTTCTACTCACGCTTAAATTTTATGTGTATTTGTTACAAGCAGTTCCGCAACGCCAGAAAGTGTGAGAAGTCCATTTAAAACTCTCTTATTGGTTTCCAAATTTTTATCCGTGTATAATTTAGCGATTCTTTTCAGTATTTATCATGTAATTGCTTTTGTTAAACCAATTAGTGACTTTTTATTTTTAAAAAAAATACTCACTGCCTGCACTGCACTCTGGTGGCTGGTTTGTCACTAATCTAATAATCGCACTACCAACTGCTGGACGCTGCATTTTGGTTTCGCCACACCAGCCCCACACGGAGTTGATGAGGCTATGGTAGAAGATATTTTGGAAATTTTACTCGCAGACCGGATCTTGTGGTTATGGGGTGGCCCCGTGTTGAGTGGTCTGTCCTTATCATCTTGTTTCCTGATACGTCGGGTAGTGTTGTATGATTATTCCGTTCTGTATTGAGGGCACTGTCATTTAGGAGGAAAGCAGGTTTCACTCGGTCGATGCTTACACGTACAGGTTTGGTTTTGCTCAGAATAGTTAAAGTCCTGTCGTGGTGATCCAATACGCGGTGTCGACCAGTATACAGAGGTTGAAAGGCACCACGTACCGAATCATCTCGTAGATAGTCGAGTTTACACGTTTCAAGGTCTTTGAATACGAACTTGGAACTTTGACAATGTCTTGTAGCTTGTGTTGGACCTAGTTGGTGCTTTTGCTGACGTAGTCTGCCCACGAAGTCGGACGTATCTTTCAGACGTTCCTTTGTTCCTTCACAAAGTAATTCACGGAGTGGTTCTCCATACACAAGTTCGGCGGCGGAAGCACCGATATCGTCTTTGTAAGCACTGCGGATGCCAAGCAGAACTATCGGTAGAGCTTGCAGCCAGGATATGCTGGGATGACACATGATAGCTGCTTTGAGTTGGCGATGAAATCTCTCCACCATGCCATTTGAAACACATGTGCCAGCCGGTGGTGCGAATCTGTGCGTATCGGTCAGGATCCCCAGGTTCCAAAATAGCTGAGATTCGAGCTGCCTGCCTCGGTCAGTGGTGATGCGCAGAGGTGATCCGAACCGCGAACTCAGCATGTTACGAAAGACTCGGTGACGTCCTCTGCAGTGATGCGTTATAGTGGCCATACTTCTGGCCAACGAGAAAATCTGTCGATAGCTGTCAGGCAATAGCGATAATTCCCCGATGCTGGTAGCAGTCCGATTATATCCAGGTGGACGTGTTGGAGCCGAGCAGAATACATTGTGAAGTTTCTGACTGGTGCATTTATGTGCCTTGTAACATTGGTGCGCTGACAGTCCTGATAGGCTCGAACCCACGCGTGGCAGTCTTTCGCCAGGTTGGGACACACGAAACGTTCTGATACCAAACGAATTGTAGCTCTGGCGCCGGGATGGCTCAGACCATGAAGGGACGAAAAGGCTAGTTTTCGGAAAGGTGCTGTGATGAAGGGCCTTGGTTTGTCTGTTGAGGTGTCACAGAAAAGGATGGTGGCAGTCCCAGGGATGGGGACTTCCTCCAAGCGAAATGATGAATCGCCGTTGATAAAAGATTGACGTTCAGCATCATTCTTTTGAGCGTCTGCCAGTGCGATGAAATTCAAGGTTCTATCGGAGATTCCGTAGATGCGGGACAGTGCATCTGCAACTCCATTGGAGGAACCTTCGATGTGTTCGATGTTGGTGCTGAACTAAGCAATGAACGGCAATTGGTTCAGTTGCACAGGTGGGAGCTTGTCGCGGCGTTGTTGAAACGTGTAAGTAAGCGGTTTGTGATCAGTGTATACTGTGAACTGATGAACTTCCAAGATATGCAGAAAATGTTGGGTGGCTTCGTAGATTGCGACTAACTCACGATAATACGCTTGCCACTCCGCTTTCGTCGGGGAAAGCTTCTTGGAAAAGAAAGCTAAGGGCTGTCACGTCCCATTTACATGCTGTTGTAGACTAGCTCCTATAGCCGAGTTGGAAGCATCAGTGAACAATCCCAGTGGTGCTTCAGGAACAGGATGAATCAGGAGCGTCGATCGGGCTAGGCTGGTCTTGCAGGCGTTAAATGACTCTTCCATATCCGTAGGCCAGGGTACGGGTGGGGATCCACGTAAGCTGGATACTGCTGAGCGAAAAGAGGGCTGGTATTCAGAGGCCGAAGGTAGGAAACGATGGTAAAAATTCACCATTCCCAAGAAGCGTCTGAGATCTCAGGCTGTCCTTGGTAGCGGGAAGTTTTGCAGGGCGCTGATGCGATCTGGTAGTGGTCGGGTGCGGGCAGCAGAGACTTCATATCCCAAGAATACAACGCTTGGAAAGGCTAAAGCGCTCTTACCAGCGTTGACAAGGATTCCGTAAGATGATAATCCTAGAAAGAGGGATCGCAGGTGGCACTCATGTTTTCTGGGGCTCTTAGAGAAGACAAGTATGTCGTCCACATAAGCCAATGTAAATTCTAGGCCAGATAGTACTTCGTCGATAAATCTTTGAAAGGTTTAACCGGCATTCCGCAAACCGAATATCATGAAAAGAAACTCAAATAGTCCGAATGGTGTCTTCTGTCTTCGGGATGTCATCCGGGTTCACAGGAATCTAATTATATGCTTTGACCAAATCGATCACAGAGAAGATGATGCAACCACGCAATTGGTGGCTGAAATCATGGAGATGGCGAGGTGGATATCTTTCTGGGATTGTCCGCGAATTGAGGGCGCAATATTCTCCGCATGGTTGCCAACCATTGTCCTTCTTTGGCACCAGGTGGAGGGATGAAGACCATGGTCCCTCTGAGCGACGCTCTACCTTCCTGTAACATTGCTTCAAACTGCCTCTTAGCAATGTGTAGACGGTCAGGTGCGAGGCGACGAGCACGGCACGAGACGGGTGGTCCAGTTGTAGTACGGATGTAATGTACTGTGGAATGCTTAACTTATCTCGGCGTTCCTGGTGGGCGCATGAGATCGGGGAAGATTTCGTGAAAAGCAGTGATGGCTTTGAGTGATTTTACACTTGGTTGGTCCAAGTTGGCAGGCTGTGCTGGCAATGACATTCCTATGACGCTGTCGATGATACGCTTGATATGACAATCTGGGAGCAAGCGGTAGTGTGCGAGGAAATCTGAGCCTATGATGGGTACGGCAACGTCAGCTACTATGAATCCCCAGGACGAATCGCGCCACAGACCGAGGATCAACGTTAGAGTGCCAAACGTGTGAATGGTGGAATTATTCGCTGCAACAAATTCATATTTGTTGAGTTGACAACGTCCCTTCACTAAATGTTTTGAAAAACAACATAAGCCTGAGCCGGCATCAATTAGAAATTTATGTCGATGACAAAGAGGCAGCTTGCCACCTGTTGGGCAGCCGTTTACCACCATCACTGGCTGCCGTTGGACTTTGACTGAAAATTACAAGGTTGTTGGCATATTAGAGCTTGGTCGTAAAATCCACGGTGATACCAGCAGACATCAGAAGCGCCAGACCGCGGTGAAGGCTCGCGGCGGTTATTGTAGACTTGTCACGGCCGGCTCCGGGAGCGAGGACGTGAGCGAAACGAGGCTTGCAGTGTCGCCAACTGCTGCGAGAGCTCGTCTATGCGCTCGACGGTGACGTGCCGACAGCATTGACATCGGCGTACAGAGATGGTGGAGAATTTTCTATAATTTTTTAGTTAACACAGCTACTTTATCCAGTGGGGTGTCAGCTTAAGTTTGTAGGATGCCTTGTTCCTGTGGCGGAAGGCGCTAAATCCACAGCTGCCTAAGGAGACTGTCTTGTTCTTGAGTGGCGCCTGCCAATGATTTCAAGTGTCTTAAAAATTGGGACGGCTTCCGGTCAGTGAGCTCTTCTTCCATTAATAACTTAGGGACGCGTTGTTCTTCCGACAACGAGAGACGCCAAATTAATTAACCTCGAAAATGTTCGTACGCGATTTGAGAAGGTGGATTTATTAGAATGTGTTCCACTTCAGCTGCATAGCGGCTGTCCAACTGAGAAATTATGTAGGTGTACTTGGTAGAATCTTGCGTAATTCCCGCGATGTCAAATTGTGCTTCCGCCTACGCGAACCATAGCGCCGGTTTGTCCGGCCATAAAATCGGCAGCTTCACGGCAACACGATTCACAGAGGTACCAACCTGCGTAGATGTAGACTGTATTGGTTTCTGCTAAAGCATTTGTTGTTGTAGGATGCGGTTTTGTTCCTGAAGCTGGTGGAATTGTTTTTGTAGTTGTTCCATTGTGGCGGCGTGGTAGTTTAATGTTTACTATCGATATGCTAATATCACTGTTTTTCCGGTAGCACACGCAGAAAACAGGGTCAGAAAACACGGTTAGAAAACACGTCGTATTTCTCGCCGTCGGGGTCACCAATTATGGGCCGTGTAGCCCACATAAAATGTTACGCGACACGGTTAACAATCAAACGTGACAATTGAATGTGGTATAACACTTTACTGTATAACTCAAGTAATACACTATGTACATGTTACATTGAATATCACAAGGCTGTAGTTATTAAACTGTCCATGAGCGAAGTCAGTTTCTCAATGTCCGGTTCATGTTGCGCTACGAGAAAGTACTACACACCGCGATATAATTGCCGTTGGCCGGTGTGCGCCATGACAGCTACTCACTGCCTGAACTGCACTCTGGTGGCTGGTTTAACACTATTCTAATAGCCGAGCTACCAACTGCTGGGTGATCTTTGGTTGTTTACAAGAACGACGTTTGTTTATTATGCTCGCATTTAAATAACATTTTTTCATTAAAAGTTATCTCGTGCTTAGGGAGAGTGTATTGAAAGCTTTTTTTAGTGACTCTAAAGTGTGTAATTAGTGCTAAATCCACTGCTTAACCGCTTCGGTGTGTGAGGCGTCAAGCGACATGGCAAAGGTTAGCGGAGAGGCCGCTATGCAAAGAGATGAGGTAAGTGTGGATACATTTGTATATCAGAATGAGCAAGATATGTCAGAGCATGTTAAGAAGAAATATGGTACTAACAATGACAGTGAGGACCATGAGAAACATAAAGTCAAAAGGAAACGTAAATCTGTTTGTAAGCTAATGTGTTATATACCTAATAAAGATAATTTAATGCCATCTGAATTGAATTATAACAATACTAAGTATAATGGAGCCAATCAGGAGAGTATATTCCTGTTACAGTCAACGCCCCAATTAGAAGGCGAGAACATGTTAAGCTGCGGGGAAAAGGATGACTATACATCACAGCTGGACACCAGGGATTCAAGTAAGGACAATAAGGACAAAAGTAAAAAAAACCTAATATATTGTATAAAGCACAATCAGAAGGCCCTTAAATAGTTATAATAGAGCCAACAGCTCGAGGAAACTTGCCTCACCTACTTCACATAGGAAAGATTTTGTGCAATAAGATTCCTGGTCTTAAACGCATAAGCCAACAAGGTAAAAATAGAATGTCTCTGGAGTTCTTAGAAGCAGAAGCAGCCAACAAATTTACAGCCAACTATGCTTTATTACATTCGCTCAGCTTAAAAGTTTTCATACCGGCAAGCAGAATAGAGCGGAGAGGGGTTATCAGGTGTGTACCATTAGATCTGACAGACGAGGAGATCAAACTCAATATAAAATCAGATGCACCGATCACTGACGTGCGGCGTTATACTAAAAGAGTACACTTAGATGGCAAGATTGAAATGAAACCTTTACAGACAGTGCAGATAACGTTTGATAGTCAATACCTGCCTGAACAAGCAGAAATATTCTATTTAAGATTTAAGGTAACACCTTACATCTCCCCTGTAATTCAATGTTTCAAATGCATGAGGTTTAACCACATTGCTAATAATTGCAAAGGTAAAGAGAGATGTGCAAGATGTGGAAAAGAACACAGAATGTCTGACTGCTACAACGACTTATTCAAATGCGTAGACAGAACGTGACGGGCGAGAAAACGCCAAGAAGAATTAAAAGAGACACAGGCATCAAATAATAGGACACCTATGGTAACCAGAAATGACTATAGAGACAGTGATTTTCCTCCATTACAGAGGAAAACTTGCAGCTCAGTCACCAGGGAAATAATACCTTCCACAAGCGATGAACAATACAAGAGAGTAAAACCTCCAGTGACAAAATCGTCTTGTAAGGTTCAAACAGAAGGAACAGACAGCACAGTAATTAACGAGGAAGTGATCAGCGTTATCGTGAAAACAGTGCTCAAAGTTATATCTCAACATATGAAAGGAAAGCTGTCAGCAACACTGCTCAAAAAAATACATGAAGTATCCACTAACAGCATACTGCAGGAAATATGTGAGATGAGCCTAGTTGGGCCTACCATGGAGACGCTTTGTACAACAACTGAGAATGGCTAGGAAGAAACAAATGATCATCCTACAGTGGAATGCTAGAAGTCTCTACTATAAGTGGAATGACCTCCAAAGGATAATGGAAGAACATAAAGCTGATGCGGTGCTGATTACCGAAACGTGGCTTCGTCAATCGTCCGTCCTCACTCACAGGAATTTCAACATATACAGGAATGACAGAGAGAATGGATATGGAGGAGTGGCCATTATGGTCAGGAAGGGCATTAGCAGTTGTATTAGAAGTATTGTTGAACCAATAAGTGATCTAGAAACTTTATCGGTGAACATTAGATTAGGAAGCAAGATCAATACATTTACTGTCATCTACAAGCCGCCTCAAATTAACATGAGTGAAGAAAATTGGACTGAGATATTTAATCAGCTTCCACCTAATAGCTTTGTGGGAGGAGACTTTAATGCTCATCATCCATTGTGACATGATTTTCAAGCAAATAAGCAGGGAGAAGAGCTGGCTCAAGCTATCACACCATCCACATCATGGAACATCATAGGTTGCTTAGTGATCGAACGATGGGATTCCGTAAAGGGTATAACACCATGGACAATTTAAGTACCTTAATTACTGACATATAGCTGACTTTTGTTAGAAGAAACTTCCTTCTTGCCGCTTTTCTTGTCATCAAGGATGCCTACAATAATGTGCAGATCAACATACTTAGGGAAATAATTGAAAATATAGGACTCTCGAAAAAACTTTCGTCATGTTGTTTTCATTACCTGGCGCACAGAGTACACATTATCTCTACTTTATGCGGTGACGACATGTATTCCATGGTTTGCCTCAGAGAGACCCAATGAGTTCTATTCTATTTGACATTTATACTTTGAAAGTTTGCAATAGCCCGAGAGGTTTGTAACCTATCTTCAATACACTGATGATTTTGTGGTCTATGTTTCTCTTCCTGACAAACAAAAAGCAAAAATTTGCTTGAAACTCAGATAAATGAAGTAGAAATCTGTATGAAAGATAGAGGCCTAGAGCTTTGGGTAGATAAAAGTAATTTATATGTATTCTCACAAAGACAATTTCAGAATAATGACTTTAAAATTGTAATAGGTGGATCTAATATGGAAGTAGTCTCCGAAGTAAAGTTTCTGGGGATGTGGTTAGACACTAAACTCCCATGCCGAAGACATATAGCAGAACTAAAACAATCATCCAAACAGCAAATAAATATCCTCAAGGCCCTAGCTGCTCTGAGCTGGGGCACGGATCCCAGACTCCTGAGAAATATTTATTGTAGCTTAGTGAGGAGCAGACTCGAATAGGGGGGATTTCTCAACGAAACTGCGTCAATTTCTACCCTCAGAAAGTTAGACATCATCCAATCGGCAGCTTTAAGGGTGGTAGGTGGTTTCCTTAAAACTACTCCCGTTGCTGCGATGGAAGTAGAAACAGCAACTCTTCCATTAGACCTAAGAAGAAAGAAAGTGGGAATGAATTTTTGAATAGCAGTTTGTTCCACCAAACGACATCCACTAATAAGAAAAGTGCAGCTTCTTGCTCATGAGCATTCTTGGAACCTATCTAAGTATCACAAAACACCTTCCTTGTGAATTTCTTTCAAACAACAGCTCAGTGGGCCATTTACAGTTCAGATATCAATGACTGGTACAGTGAGGAAGAACTATGGCAACGGTCAGATCTATCCCCTCTAGTTCACATTTACCTTATGACAGACCGATTAGTGAAAAAAGATCACAGTGAGTGGGAACTGAAGTGCCTCACACTAGAAGCACTGAACTCGAGATGGAAGGCGTGGCACAAAATTTTTACAGACATCTTAAAGGAAATAGGAAAGGCTTCCCCTGCTGTATTTGTAGATCCTGGTCGCTGTGTTCACGAAGCTTACAGGTTACCAAGACAGTTTTCGACGTTCTCCTCAGAGCTTTATGCCATTCTAAAAGCGCTGCAATACATTCATTCGACAGCTCATTCAAATACAGTGATTTTTACAGATTCTAGAAGTGCCCCACAGGCAATAATGGAATTGTCAAAAGGAGATGCCGGAACTATTTAGTTTATGACATAGCCAAGGAACTTCAGAAGTTATCGGTAGAAGGAATACGAGTGCAGTTCCAGTGGGTACCGAGCCATGTTGGGGTGTCGGGAAATGAGGCAGCGGACAGAACAGCACGTCGCCACCTTACTGCTGCAGAAACAGAAAAAGTTTCGGTACCCTGTATAGACTTCAAAGTCATTGTAACTGACATTGTTAAGACTGAGTGGGAGAAAAGATGGTTTTCCGACTGCCAGGGAAAGGGATTTTGGTATCAAGTCATCTGCAACAACATAGTAAGCAAGCCATGGTACGCTCAACTAGAACTGAACAGGAAAGAAATTACTTTAATGAATAGACTTAGGACAGGACACACTTTATTACGTGCCAAAAAATATGTCATGCGGTTGGTGGATTAGCCGATGTGCCCATCGTGTGATTCTGTAGAGGATATTTATCACTTCATGCTGAGCTGCAAGCAACATCAATCAGCGAGAAAACAACTGCTAGAAGATGACCTGAATATAACTTATATAACTTCTCTGATGCAATCTCTCTCAGTTCCGAGCAAGAAATCGGTCAAGATAATTTCCCTAATGTACTAAAGGTATAATTTAAAATTCATTCGAACATATTGTATGAGGTTATTGGCTATATTAGCCTTTAACTAAAGCCGTAAAATAAAATCAAATAAAAAAATAAAAAACTGCTGGGCGCTGTATTCTGGTTTTTGCCACCTATCAGTTTGAAATGATGGTATACGTAATGGCCATGTCACCACAGTTTTTTTTTATTTCAATTAATGATCCATAACATTGAGAGAAATCATTTTATGACACAAAGTGAAGTCAATGTATAGACTTGGCTCAGAACAAGATCTCATAACTTTTCGTCACTGCACAAGCACAAAACTTCACCTATTTTTATAAGAATTGTTTTGGTGGGATTCATTATTATGTCACCTGATTTATTGACTGATCTTGTAGTTCATTCATTGTTATTAAAAGAAACTACTCACCGAGACATAAACTTTCAAGTATATTAGATTTACGACTTGCCATAACGACTTTTTTATAGTGTAAATTAATTTTTTATTTAAGAAATGAGACATTCTCGTCGTATAATTGCAATGAAGTCCTCACTGGTGTATCTCCGGATTGCGTTGTAAAAACACGAAATTTCACACGTGTGAAGACGGCGTAGCAGTATAGTGTTTTTACAGCACAATTCGGCGATACACCCGTGAACATTTCATTTTAACTGTTGTTGCCTTTAGTCGAAATAATAGCAAGGAGTTGAAAGGACGCAAGCTATTCACTCAAAAATAATGTATTGTGGCGATTGACCAAATCATCGCAAGAGGGATTGATCTAAAGCAGTGGTCGGCAACCTTATAGCAGGCAAGGGCCACAAGGTGGCAAAACAAAGAAAGGCGTGGCCGCACAGACACAGTAAAAATGCGAAAACTCAGTTTTCAAATTTTATTAATACAAATGAGGATAAAAATGAAGAAAAGTTACAAAATTGATCTTACATACTAAATTCAGAGTAACATTTGAGGTTGCATTTGACTGACCATTTTTTGTGTCAGCTTTCATGTTAGAAGTTGAAATACGTAATACATCTCTCAAATGATCATCTGTGAGATGAGAAGCGTATTTATTTTTTTTGATAATTGAGGAATGAAAAAGTTTGCTCGCATAAATAAGTGATTCCAAAAATTGATGTAAACTGCTGAGCAAACTTTTACAATTCGACAAAATCAGACAGCAAGCTACCATAAAATTTTACCAATTCATTCAATTCGCAAAAGGCGTTTTTTAGACTCTCATTGGATTGAAGTTCAATCACATTGAAATTACTGGGTACATCCTCAATATCGCATGAAAGAGGGTTAGCAAAAATCTTCAGTTTGTTCAAAACCTTCTCGATATCACCAAATCTGTCACTGAATTGACCTTGTAACTCAATTGAAATGTCTTTCATTTTCTCACTATCCCAATTAAAATCAGTGCTAGCTTCCTCAACAGCCTTTAGACAATTCGGAAAGTGATCTAATTTTTTTTCATCGATATGTTTTATGAAGAGCCGGTTTTTAGTTTGGAACGCCTTTACGTCTGTATGCATATCAGATACTAGTTTGTTTTTCCCTTGAAGCTTGACATTCAGCGTATTTAATTCATGAGTTAAATCTGTCAAAAATCCAAGAACTATTAACCATTGAGGGTCTGTTAGCTCTGGAACAGATTTACCTTTCTGGTTCATAAAATTGTTAATTTCTTTTCTGAGATCGAAAAATCTTTTCAGTACTGCACCTCTACTTAACCATCTTACTTCTGAATAATAAAGGACATCTTGATGATCTCCTATTTCGGATACAAACTCTCGGAATTGACGATGTGTCAACCCATTATTTTTGATATAGTTTACAGTGGATATCATGATGTCCATTACTTTTCTCCATGAAACGGCTTTGGAACATAACGCTTCTTGGTGGATAATACAATAAAAAAATAACGGGATTTCACATCCTATCTCTGCCAAGTTTGTTTTAATTCTACCCAGCAGGGTCTTGTTTTGCCCACTCATATTTCTACCTCCGAAAATTGTTAGACTTACTAATTTTTCCCATGCTAGTTGCATTGACGTCATTTCTTGTTATAAGTGACAAAACAAATCTTCCGCCGTAGTAGTTCCCTTCAAACTACGTAACTGTAAAAGTTCCTCACACACGTTGAAGTACTTATCAATTCCACGAACTAATATTAGAAGCTGGGCAGTATCTGACAAATCATTACTTTCATCGGTAGCCGAGGAGAACCATTCAGATTTGTTGTGCTTTTTTCCCGAAGTATTTCGCATAAATTAGCGCCCAAATCTTCAGTGCGCCGGGTACTAGTTCTGGCAGATAAGCTTATATTTTCAAATTTCTTTTTCTGATCTGGGCATACCTCTTCAGCCATAGTTAAGGCACATCGTTTTATTAATTCGCTGACGGTAAACGGTCGCCCAGACTTGGCAAGTATTTTCACCACCATTAAACTCGCATGTATATTTGACTCGTTACTTTGAATTTGCAACTTAAAAACACATTTTGTTGGTTCTTGAATGAAGATTTGAGTGAGTTGATTTTGTTTATCCGGGAATCACCAACTAGGTCCGCAAATTTTGCTTTATGCTCGGAATCATAGACTATAGAGACGTTTGACGTTATATTCTTTTTGTACAGCTAGGGTTTTTTTGGCATATTAAGCATAGCGGCTTTCCATTGTAATTAATAAAAAATCATAAATCTGTCCATGCATCGTTAAACACTCTATTTTCATTAATTAACTTCCTCTTTTTTACCCATTAGTAAAACTTATAACCCAGTCTGAAGTGTTGGATGCTGTGTCGCGGTCACCTGTCGGTGACTGGCGTATGGCTTCAAGACTTCGAAGCCGCACACGGGGGCATTCGAACAGGCTTAAAGGCCAAGACGCTGAACTTGTTCGTCTGTCCAACAGGTTTGATTTATTGTCGGAGGCTGACTCAGTCCCACAATTGTCATCCTGCGAGTTGACGGCCCCTCAGCACGCCAGGTCTGAGCAAACGCAGAAGGGCATTCTGGTAGTTGGGAGCTCTAATTTTAGGCGGTTATTAGAGCCCCTTAGGGAAATGGCGGATTCCTCGGGGAAGAAATCCACCGTCCATTCAGTCTTTATTCCGGGTGGCCTGATCCGAGATGTGGAACAGGCCATCCCGGATGCCATAGAAGGGACGGGGTGTAGCCAAATACAGATTGCGGCTCATGTCGGCACCAATGATGCTTGTCGCCTTGGGTCGGAGGTTTTCCTCTCTTCCTTCCGGCGGCTGGCTGAAAGGGTGAACGCTGTGGGTAGTGACCGCAAGATATCGGCAGAGCTAACCATCTGTAGCATCGTAGACAGAGTTGATTGTGGACCTCTGGTTCAGAGCCGTATTGAGGGGCTGAACCACAGAATACCACGTTTCTGTGATGACATTGGCTGCAGATTTCTCGATCTTCGCCATAGGGTCGAGTCTTGTAGGGTTCCCCTTAATAGGTCAGGTGTGCACTACACACGTGAGTCGGCTACACGGGTGGCAGGGGCCGTGTGGAATGCACTGGGTGGTTTTTTAGGCTGAGGGAGGAAGACCCGAAACACGAAATTCAGTTACGGGCAACCCAATCAGTTGCAACACCGGAATGTAGGAGCAACGTAAAAGAATATCGACAGTTAAAAGTTCTCGTAATTAACTGTAGAAGCGTTTGCAACAAACAACCGGAACTTGAAAGCGTTATTTGTAGTACAGAAGCGGACATCGTTATCGGTACAGAAAGTTGGTTGAATCCGGAAATAAGTTCCGCCAAAACTTTTAAAGATAGCATAGACGTTTTTCGTAAAGACAGATTACATTCTCATGGAGGTGGGGTATTTATAGCTGTGAGTAAATTTCTTCCATGTAATGAAATAGACGTCGATACGATCTGTGAAATCATATGGATTAAACTCAACGTTGCTGGGTCAATACTCATCATAGGCGCCTTCTACCGTCCACCCGATTCCGACATAGTTATCGTCGAGGAGTTGAGAAATAATGTAAATAATATAGCTAGCCGTTTTAAGGATCATGCTATGATTATAGGAGGCGACTTCAATCTGCCTTATATTGACTGGCGTAATTACGTTCACATCACAGGTAGCAGGGATAAGGCAGCTTCTGAAGTAATTCTCGAGTTGTTGTCAGATAATCATCTCGAGCAGCTAGTTAATGAACCTACGCGGTGTCATAACATTTTAGACTTGCTGGTTACCAACAGGCCAGAATTATTCACCGACATTTCAACGACCACAGGAATAAGCGATCACAAAGCGGTAATTGCGACTATCAAATTAATGACCAAGCGAAAAAGGAAAAAAGGGCGTATTGTATACAGATTCAGTAAGGCCTCAAAGGTGGGTTTTAGAACCTACCTGAGGAACAATTACGATAACATCAAGTCAACAAAGGACACCGTTGAAGAGATGTGGCATCGTTTTATACATATTGTCAGGGAAGGCATGGAAATACATATACCAAAGCGGACAATAAAGGGGGAGAATGATCCACCGTGGTACACATGTGAAGTCAAAAGATTACTCAAAAAACAAAGGAAAATACACGCACGCTCAAGAAGGAAGGGGTGTCGCAGCGATTTAGAAACCTTAGCTGATTTAAGAGGACGTATTAAGAATGTAATGCGCGATGACTTTAACGATTTTCACTCCAACTCTCTCTCTAAGAGTCTCACAGAAAACCCAAAGAAATTTTGGTCGTATGTACGAAAAGTTAATTTTACCAACAGCAATATTCCAGCACTAATTCGTGAAGGTTCCGAGGTTAATGAAAGCCACGATAAAGCTAACGTACTAAATATTGTATTCAAAAATTCATTTAAAAATGAATATAAGGATAGTATTCCCGTTTTCCCACGCCGTGTCGAGTTGGTGATGGAATCATTACGAATAGATACTGCAGGTATCATTAAGCAATTAGAACTCCTGAAGTGGGGGAAAGCACCGGGCCCGGATGGAATCCCAGTAAGAGTATTTTCATAGTATGCGGCGGAAATCGGGCCATTTCTGTCTGATATATTCAGTAAATCATTAGAAGAGCGAAAAGTACCTTCAGACTGGAAGATCGCGCAAGTAACTCCGATTTTCAAAAAAGGTGATCGAAGTGATCCTGGGAACTATCGTCCCATATCTATAACATCTGTTTGTAGTAGAGTTATGGAGCATATTATATGCTCGAACATTATGAATTTTCTAGATGATAATAATTTGATTACAACAAATCAACACGGATTTCGGAAGAAAAGATCATGTGAAACACAGCTGGCCCTATTTACACATGACGTAATGAAAGTTATCGATGCAGGTTGACAAGTAGATGCAATTTTTTTAGATTTCCAGAAAGCCTTTGACTCTGTACCACACAACCGCCTTTTAGTGAAGCTTCGAGCGTACGGTATATCGGATCAGCTTTGTGAATGGATAAAGGATTTTCTAACTGGTCGGTCGCAATATGTTGTCGTTGAAGGAGAAAGTTCTTCTAATCTAGATGTTACATCGGGTGTACGTCAAGGAAGTGTAATAGGACCACTTATTTTCTTAATTTTTATAAACGATCTCGGAGACAAAGTGAAAAGCCTTTTTAGATTGTTTGCTGATGATGCGGTTATTTATAGGGAAGTCAGAAATTTGGCTGATTGCTTAGAAATTCAGCGCGATCTGGATATTATTTTGGCTTGGTGCGCTGAGTGGCAACTTACTCTAAATTGTAAAAAATGCAAGACCTTGAGCATAACTAACAAAAAGAATCCAATTGTTCAGAAATACGAGTTTAACAAAACAGTTATTGATATGGTCGATTCTATGAAATATTTGGGAGTAACAGTACAAAGGAACATGAAATGGGACATACACATTAATTCGTTAGTAGGTAGAGCAAATTCTAGGCTGCGATTCATAGGTCGAATCTTGAAAAATTGTAATGAACAAACAAAGGAGATAGCGTACAAATCTCTTGTGCGTCCACATTTGGACTATTGTTGTGCCATTTGGGATCCGTTTCGTAAGGGGTTGATCGAAAGTATAGAGAAAGTACAGAGAAGAGCCGCTCGATTCGTGACAGTCCTTAAAAAAGCGTTACAGAACTGATTAGTAGACTAGGTTGGGAGTATCTGGTAGATAGACGACACACGTTTCGTATAAACTTATTGGTAAACATGCGTACTCCCACTTTCACTTTTGAGTGTAGTGAAATACTTCTTCCACCAACCTATTTGAGTCGGAAGGACAGGAAAGATAAAATTAGAAAAATAAGGTGCCGGAGTGATTCTTATATGAATTCTTTTTTCCCTCGTACCATTAGGAATTGGAATGCACAGCAAAGAGATTAGCTTTGGTGCTGTGCACCCTCTGCCATCCACAATTTTGTGAATTGCAGAGTATTTATGTAGATGTAGATGTAGAACAATGCCAAATACACGCTGTAAGAATAAAAGCCGTGTTGAAAACATGTCACTTAATTTCACTATGTAATTGTATGAACTATCAATATCTCACACTTACCGAACTGTAAACAAAATAGTAGGTACTCGTAGGTCACGGAACAATAACTAAATCGTGGGTACAGGGCCGCGGCGGCGGTACGCACACATGAAATAACTTGTTGCACTCAATGACACGGTGGGCGGGCGAGCGAGAGATTATTGTCAACGCTGACCTGTTGTTTCAATCATGGGAGAATCGTTCCCGCACGCACTTGTCCTGCTCTGTTCGTGTAGTTCATTCGCTGCGCTGTTACATAGCGTTCACTCTTTTATGCGTTTATATGTTATTATTTTATAATATATGATTTTTCTAAGACGGACACGGGCCGCAAATAGAGAGGTCACGGGCCGCGCGTAGCCGACCGCTGATCTAAAGCCATAGCGGCACATGTAAGCAGGCGGCTTTCGTCAAAGAACAAGTGTTTCAAATGCATGGAGGCGGCGGTCGAGGCAACAAAAAGTCAAAGGATATACAATTTCCTTTTGATTGCTGCTCAATAAATAGATATGCAATAGATAAAATTACAATAACATTAGTTTTGTATGAACAAACAGCCAAATTTTTAGCCGCAAATACAGGAAGTTGTCACCCACTATTACTTTACATACAAATACAGATGACGTGTGCGACACATAAAAAATACTAATTATATAGTAAGGAAATCGTACTAAATACGCAATATAACTCAAAATATAGAAATGTGTATTCAAAACAAACTTAAGTTTTAATGAATCTGTAAAAGTGGATCTATTTACATATGAATGACGAAGGTTGACAAAAACAAATGTTCACAAGAATCAATTGCCATCTGCCAGAGTAGAGGCAAACAGTGCAGTACATACGTTAGAGACCGAATGGGAAAGCGAGTCACGCAGACTGATCGACAAGAGCGGACAGGGTAAACTTCTACTGGAGCCGTGGATAAGGGTCGAGTAAGGAAGTCGACCATGGTTCTGATATGAATATTCATCATAGGTTCCTACTGCAACACCTGACAGTTTATATGACTCAGTACCCTCAGATATTAATATAGGAATGCAGGTTAAATTACTGTAAACGGCAGTAACATAATTACACATTATTTACGTGAACGACGACTGGTGGCATACGTGAATATTTACAGAGTTTAATTGGCTTTGTAACAAAATCGTCATGCGTTTAACTGCATTAGAGATATGGCCAAGGACAAGGCGAGCATGTAACTGAGGGTCGCCTAGCAACCAAAATTAAATAGAATATTGATAATCTCCCTGGAAAAATATGCCCACATGACGGTGACCAAATGGCCTACCCTAAAACTTTCTACACTACCTTTGAGTTAGACGTCTGCCATCATCTTCTTGTCTGCAACCGCCGCCCCAGCGGCGTCGGTGTGGTACGTTGAAAAGTTCTAGAGAGAGACAGAGAGACCCCCCCGCCCCCTTGTTGCTGCCACCAGGGTTTAAATAGATACTTCCCCTTACTATTACAACTGTGTGGAGATGGCATTACTCCTCGCTAACCTGCTGTCTGAAGTCATTTTACCAGCGTGAAGTAATTACTGGCGCTTTGGCAACTGGCGACTTGCTGGTCGGCGTGCTATTTCCTCAGGTCATAGACCTCTACTATTGCTTAAATATTTCATGCTCTCCCGCCCTGGATACTGACTTGAGAATACATAGCGTTTTAGACAAGTGATGGACTTCGATCAATACAAGCAAGACAAAATATCCGCAGCTCTCACGCAGAGCAAAGTATTTCATTTTGCCCTTTGTGACAACTTACTTATGAGAGGGGGTTTTCACACCTGGTTATGATAAATACAGGAATCGATTAAATCTGAGTTGATATTGAATAAAATTCCTCCCTAAATAGACTGAACTTGCAAAAGAAATAAGCCCAGCCATCAGCTTATTCAGTATCGTATTGATCTTAGTGACTTTGCCATTTTTTGAGAAAACATTATTTTCATGAAAACTCAAATCCAATTTTTAACGTGGTTCACCACTGTTTGGGAAATTTAATTGGAGTACTTAACGGTTTAAATTTGAGAAACCCTGCTGTAGTTTAATAAGAGTTTGGTTGCTTGGGATAAGTACTCAAAACACTACTTTCCACTTATGTTTATTTCTTTTCCTTGTGCTCTATAACAACATTTCACAACATGGCATCGTCTCGATCCAATGATATTAA
>CM061918.1:15893727-15924259 GCA_031002005.1 Vandiemenella viatica
AGCAACCAAACGCTTATTAAACTACAGCAGGGTTTCTCAAATTTAAACCGTTAAGTACTCCCATTAAATTTCCCAAACAGTGGTAACCACGTTAAAAATTGGATTTGTGTTTTTCATAAAAAGAATTTTTTTCTAAAAAAGTGTCAAAGTCACTAAGATCAATACGATATTGAATAAGCTGATGGCTGGGCTTATTTCTTTTGCAAGTTCAGTCTATTTAGGGAGGAATTTTATTGAATCTCAACTCAGATTCAATCGATTCCTGTATTCTGTATTTATTATAACCAGGTGCGAAAACCCCCTCTCATAAGTAAGTTGTCACAAAGGGTAAAAATAAATACTATGTTCTGCGTGAGAGCTCCGGATATTTTGTCTTGCTTGTATTGATCGAAATCGATCACTTGTCTAAAACGCTATTAATTCTCAAGTCAGTATCCAGGGCGGGAGAGCATGAAATAGTTAAGCAATAGTAGAGTGCTATGACCTGAGGAAATAGCACGCCGACCAGCAAAGCGCCAGTAATTACTGCAAGCTGGTAAAGTGACATCAGACAGTAGGTTAGCGAGGAGTTATACCATCTCCACACAGTAGTAATAGTAAGGGGAAGTATCTATGTAACCCCCGGGGGCAGCAACAAGGGGGAAGGGGGCGGTCTGTCTGTCTTTCTCTAGAACTTTTCAACGTACCACACCGACGCATAGGGCGTCGTCGACGGCGCCGCTGGGGAGGCGGTTGAGGACAAGAAGATGATGCCAGACGTCTAACTCAAAGGTGGGCTCTACTGTGAAAGCTGGTGTGGAAAGGTTGAGGGTAGACCATTTGGTCACCGTCATGTGGGCATATTCTTCCAGGGAGATTATCAATATTCTATTTAATTTTGGTTGCTAGGCGCCCCTCAGTTACATGGTCACCTAGTCCTTGGCCATATTTCTAATGATGCAGTTAAACGCATGACGATTTTGTTACAAAGCCAATTAAACTCTGTAAATATTCACGTATGCCACCAGTCGTTGTTCACGTAAATAATGTGTAATTATGTAACTGCCGTTGACAGTAATTTAACCTAGCCACCTCAGCCGTTCCTATATTAATATCTGAGGGTACTGAGTCATATTACCAGTCAGGTGTTACAGTAGGAACCTATGATGAATATTCATATCAGAACCATGGTCGACTTTTAAGATCGACCCTTATCCACGGCTCCAGTAGAAGTTTACCCTGTCCGCTCTTGTCGATCAGCTGACAGAGTCACTACTAGGGATTGCAATCCAGCAAAGCGGGATCCCAAATCCCGCACAAAATTAAGCGGATCCGCAATCCCCAAAATCCGGCTAAAACATGTGTCAGTCTGCGTGACTCGCTGCCCCATTGGGTCTCTAACGGATGTGTTGCACTGTTTGCCTGTACTCTGGCAGTTGGCAATTGATTCTTGTGAACATTTGTTTTTGTCAACCTTCGTCATTCATAAGTAAATAGATCCACATTTACGTATTCATTTAAACTTAAGTTTGTTTTGAATACACATTTCTATAATTTGAGTTATATTGCGTGTTTAGTACGATTTACTTACTATATAATTGGTATTTTTTATGTGTCGCACACGTCATCTGTATTTGCATATAAAGTAATAGTGAGTGACAACTTCCTGTATTTGCGGCTAAAAATTTGGCTGTTTGTTCATACAAAACTAATGTTATTGTAATTTTATCTATTGCATATCTATTTATTGAGTAGCAATCAAAAGGAAATTTGACTTTTTGTCTCCTCGACCGCCGCATTCGAAACACTTGTTCTTTGACGAAATACGCCTGCTTACATTTGCCGCTATGGCTTTAGATCAATCCCTCTTGCGATGATTTGGTCAATCGCCACAATAGATTATTTTTGAGTGAGTAGCTTGCGTCCTTTCAACTCCTTGCTATTATTTCGACTAAAGGCAACAACAGTTATAATGAAATGTTCACGGGTGTATCGCCGAATTGTGCTGAAAAACACTATACTGCTACGTCGTCTTCACACGTGCGAAATTTCGTGTTTTTACAACGCAATCCGGAGATACACCAGTGTGGACTTCATTGCAATTATACGACGAGAATATCTCCTTTCTTACATAAAAAATTAATTTCCACTCTAAAAAAGTCGTTACGGCAAGTCGTAAATCGAATATACTTGAAAGTTTATGTCTCGGTGAGTAGTTTATTTTAATAACAATGAATGAACTACAAGATCAGTCAAGAAATCAGGAGACATAATAATGAATCCCACCAAAACAATTCTTATAAAAATAGACGAATTCTCGTGCTTGTACAGTGACGAAAAGTTGTGAGATCTTGTTCTGAGCCAAGTCTATACATTGACTTCACTTTGTGTCATAAAATGATTTCTCTCGATGTTATGGATCATTAATTGAAATACCATCATTGCAAATTGATATGTGGCAAAACCAGAATACAGCGCCCAGCAGCTTTTTATTTTAATTTTATTTTATGGCTTTAGCCAAAGGCTAATATAGCCAATAACCTCATACAATATGTTCGAATGAATTTTAAATTATACCTTTAGTACATTTAACATACAGGGAAATTATCTTGACCGATTTCTTGCTCGGAACTGAGAGATATTGCATCAGAGAAGTTATATAAGTTATATTCAGACCATCTTCTAGCAGTTGATTTCACGCTGATTGATGTTGCTTGCAGCTCAGCATGAAGTGATAAATATCCTCTACAGAATCACACGATGGGCACATCGGCTAATCCACCAACCGCATGACATATTTTTTCTCACGTAATAAAGTGTGTCCTGTCCTAAGTCTATTCATTAAAGTAATTTCTTTCCTGTCCAGTTCTAGTTGAGCGTACCATGGCTTGCTTACTATGTTGTTGCAGATGGCTTGATACCAAAGTCCCTTTCCCTGGCAGTCGGCAAACCATCTTTTCTCCCACTCAGTCTCAACAATGTCAGTCACAATGGCTTTGAAGTCTGTACAGGATATCGAAACTTTTTCTGTTTCCGCAGCAGTAAGGTGGCGACGTGCTGTTCTGTCCGCTGCCTCATTTCCCGACACCCCAACATGGCTCGGTACCCACTGGAACTGCACTTGTATTCCTTCTACCGATAACTTCTGAAGTTCCCTGGCTATGTCATAAAGTAAATAGTTCCGGTATCTTCCTTTTGACAATTCTATTATTGCCTGTAGGGAACTTCTAGAATCTGTACAAATCATTGTATTTGAATGAGCTGTCAAATGAATGTATTGCAGCGCATTTAGAATGGCAGAAAGCTATGAGGAGAACGTCGAAAACTGTCTTGGTAACCTGTAACCTTCGTGAACGCAGCGACCAGGATCTACAAATGCAGCAGCCGAAGCCTGTCCTTTTTCGTTTGAGCCGTCTGTAAAATTTTGTGCCACGCTTTTCATCTCGAGTTCAGTGCTTCTAGTGTGAGGCACTTCAGTTCCTTCTCACTGTGATCTTTTTAACCGACTTCAAAAAAAGAGGAGGTTCTCAATTCGACTGTATTTTTTTTTTTTTTTTTTTTAGTATGTATGTTCAGCGATATCTTCGCCAATTTTGGACCGATTTAAATGAAATTTTTTAAGTGAATAGGGTATACCACCAAAGTGGTCCCATATGAATTTCATCGAGAAACCACCCCTTCTACCCCCTACCACCCCTTAATTTTTATACAAATCCACATTTTTTATTCGATATCGATGAAACTTTGGACATATATAGCCAATAATAAAGCTAAAAATACTGTCAACTTTTGGTTTAAAAAAACTGAACCCCTCTCCCCCTATCCACCCCCTTAATTTTTGACAATTTTCTTTATTCATAGCTACAGTCGACACCATTTAACTGATATCCATTAAAATTGGCAATTAAATGTAGTTTTTCATGGAGAAGGTTTCTGATCAAAAAAATAAAAATAAAAGACCACCCCTCTCCCGTTTACAACCCTTAATTTTATGGAAACCAACATTTCTTATCCGATTTTTATTTACTTTTCCCATGTATACTTTAAAACAAAGAGAAAAATCCTGTCAACATTTGGTCTGCCAAAGCTCAACCCCCTCCCTCCTTCCATCCCCTTAATTATTGTCAATGTTCTTCATAAAAAGATTCACCCGACACCGTTTGACCGATTATCATCAAAGTTGGTATATACATGTAATTTGTCATTGAGAATGTGACCAATAAATAAATAAATAAAAAACCACCCCTCTCCCCTTTACACCCCTTAATTTTTATACAAATCCACATTTTTTATTTGATCTCGATGAAACTTTGGACATATATAGCCAATAATAAAGAGAAAAATACTGTCAACTTTTGGTTTAAAAAAACTGAACCCCTCTCCTCCTATCCACCCCCTTAATTTTTGCCAATTTTCTTTATTCAAAGCTACAGTCGACACCATTTAACTGATCTCCATTAAAATTGGCAACTAAATGTAGTTTTTCATGGAGAAGGTTTCTGACCAAAAAAAAATAAAAATAAAACACCACCTCTCTCCCGTTTACAACCCTTAATTTTATGGAAACCAACATTTCTTATCCGATTTTTATTGAACATTGCCCATGTATACTTCAAAACAAAGAGCAAAATCCTGTCAACATTTGGTTTGCCAAAGCTCAACCCCTTTCCCTCCTTCAACCCCATTAACCCCATGTTCTTTACAAAAAGCTACAGTCGCGATCGTTTGACCGATTACCATGAAAGTTGGTGCTTATTTGTATTTTTTCACGAAGAAGGTGTCTGACCAAAAGTTTTAAAAACCACCCCCTCTCCCCATTAAACCACTTAATTTTATACAAAACCACAGTTTTTATTCGGTTTAGACAGAACTTAGCAAATTTTTACTGAAGAACAAAGAGAAAAATAATGCCAACTCTTGGTTTGTAAACTGAACCTCTCTCCCCGTTTCCACCCCCTTGATTTTTGTCAATTTCTTTTTAGAAAACTACAGTCGACACCATTTGACCGATCTTTATAAAAGTTGGCACATATATATGTAATTTTTTATGGATAAGATTTCTAACCAAAAAAATAAAAACAACTACCCTATTTGTACAAAACCCACATTTTAATCCTATTCGGTGGAACTTCGCATGCGTATACTTTAAAACAAATAGAAAAAGAAAAATACTGTATACATAACTTTCACAATAACGCAAACCATATCCCCCTTTCTACCCCATTAATTACTGTCAATGTTCTTTACATAAAGCTACCGTTTCTTTCTGATTTTGAAGGAAGTATGTACATGTATACTGCAAAACAAACAGAAAAATACTCTCTACATTTGGTTTCGAGAGTCCAAACTCCGCTCCTTCCTTTCCATCCTTTAATCTACAGTTTCTATTCGATTCTGAATGAAATTTGCACACGTATACTTTAAAACATACAGAAAAATTGTGTTTAAATTAGTTTACAGAAGTGCAACCCCTCTTCCCTTCTACCCCCACCCCTCCTAACTTCCAATGTTCTTTATAGATATCCAAAGTTTTATCAGATTTCCATGGAACACTGCACATGTATACTTAAAAACAAAGAGAAACATAGTGTCTACATTCTGTTTTCAAAACCACCCACTCCATTACACCATTCATTTTTGCAAATGTTCTTTACACCAAGCTACAGTTTTAAACTGGTTTCGATTGAGCTTTGCGCATTTATATTTTAAAACAAAGAGAAAAATAATGCCCACACTAGCTTTACAAAAACCAAACGACTCTTCATCTCCACAACCGTTAATTGTTTTTAAATATATACCTACAGTTTTATCTGATATCACTAGAAATTTACACATATATACTTTAAATCAATCAGAAAAGGCAGTCTACATTTGGTATACAAAAGCCCAATCCCTCTTCCCCATTACCCTCACCCCTTTTAATGTCAAATGTTCTTTACAACAATCCCCAGTTATAAATCCCGTCAAATTCAATTAAGTCATGGCATAATATTTCTAAAATAAATGTGTCATAATGTCTCAACGTGTACTTGAGATTTAAACTTGGACCCCAAGCTTTCATGTTGTGAAAACTAATTAAAAATCTGTATTTTCTGTGTGATGCCAGAGCAAACAGATATATTCCAGAAACAGATTTCTGTATGTGGTATGTATTAATGCCCATATGTTACATTTTTTGGTTATCGACCAGCAGCTTTAACAGATACGATAGAAACATAGCCTGGACCAAAATGTAAAATGATATTCCTTAACACAACACCCAGTTCACTCCGTTCTGGAAGTTGTTGTGGTATATAAAGACAGAACTCTTTTTTGAAAGCAAGCACTTTAATTCTTGAGCAACCAGGAAATTCGCAAAATGGGAACTGCTACGGCATATTTAAAATACAAAACAAACTATAATACCACTAAAAATTTAAAAATAAAATAATTGTTTAAAAAAACATAAAAACCGCCTCCAAAAAAAAGCACTAAAAATTTTAAAATAACTTTATACCTTGCTTAGGAGAAAATAAATGTAAATGGATAATATTCTACATTACTGTAATTGGAGTTTTTACATTAATTAGTTATTTTTGGAGTCGGTGCCAGCGAAAGCAAGAAAAACAAAAAGCTAAAACAATAATGAATAACAATATTACATAAAAAAATCATGTTAGTGGTTACCTACAATTAATGCTAGAAACATATTTCAACAAAACTGAAACATACAGATGATACGCCGATATTATACTAACTGTAAATCGTTTACAGCATGATGCAGCCTACCAACTCATACTGTAGCGCCAGAGATATACATGGATGACCAATAAGGCTCAGCCACAGATTAAAATACAGTTAATTTGTTTCCCTAAGCTGTCTCCCGCAATAACACTATCTGCCTCCCGATATGCTGAAAAATATTGGGAAATTTTGTTCGTACTCCCCGTTTCGCCTCTAACACTAAAAGAAGTTCAGTAATTCGATCTTTGCGATGTGACAGCTGGCACCGACTCTAAAAATAACTAATTAATGTAAAAATTTCAATTACAGTAATGTAAAATATTATCCATTTACATTTATTTTCTCCTAAGCAAGGTATAAAGTTACTTTAAAAATTTTTGTGCTTTTTTTTGGAGGCGGTTTTTATATTTTTAAACAATTATTTTTTTCACTAAACAGTCTGTGATAAGGTGAATGTGAACTAGAGGAGAAAGATCTGACCGTTGCCATAGTTCTTCCTCACTGTAAGAGTCATTGTTATCTGAACTGTAAATGGCCCACTGAGCTTTTGTTTGAAAGAAATTCACAAGTGAAGGTGTTTTGTGATACTTAGATAGGTTCCAAGAATGCTCATGAGCAAAAAGCTGCACTTTTCTTATTAGTGAATGTCGTTTGGTGGAACAAACTCTTATCCAAAAATCCATTCCCACTTTCTTTCTTCTTAGGTCTAATGGAAGAGTTGCTGTTTCTACTTCCATCGCAGCAATGGGAGTAGTTTTAAGGAAACCGCCTACCACCCTTAAAGCTGCCTGTTGGACGATGTCTAACTTTCTGAGGGTAGAAATTGACGCAGTTTCGTTGAGAAATCCCCCATATTCGAGTCTGCTCCTCACTAAGCTACAATAAATGTTTCTCAGGAATCTGGGATCCGTGTCCCAGCTCAGAGCAGCTAGGGCCTCGAGGATATTTATTCGCTGTATGGATGATTGTTTTAGTTCTGTTATATGTCTTCGCCATGAGAGTTTAGTGTCCCCAGAAACTTTACTTCGGAGACTTCTTCCATATTAGATCCACCTATTATAATTTTAAAGTCATTATTCTGAAATTGTTTTTGTGAGAATACACATAACTTACTTTTATCTACCGAAAGCTCTAGGCCTCTATCTTTCAGACAGATTACTACTTCATTTACCTGAGCTTCAAGCAAATTTTTTGCTTTTTGTTTGTCAAGATGAGAAAAATAGACCACAAAATCATCAGCGTATTGAAGATAGGTTAGAAATCTTCTCAGGCTATTGCAAATTTTCAAAGTATAAATGTCAAATCGAATAGGACTCATTGGTTCTCCCTGAGGCAAACCATGGAATACATGTCGACTGAAGCAGTCACCTTATAAAGTAGAGATAATGTGTACTCTGGGCGCCAGGTAATGAAAACACCATGACGAAAGTTTTTTCGAAAGTCCTATATTTTCCATTATTTCCCCAAGTATATTGATCTGCACATTATTGTAGTCATCCTCGATGACAAGAAAAGGGGCAAGAAGGAAGTTTCTTCTAACAAAAGTCAGTTATGTCAGTAATTAAGGTACTTTAATTGTCCATGGTGTTATACCCTTTGCGGAATCCCATCGTTCGATCACTAAGCAACCTATGATGTTCCATATGCCATTCAAGTCTGTTTTTTTATCATCGCACTCATCGGCTTTGCCAAACACTGTGTAAGAGACATAGGGCGGCAGGAGGAAACGTTATTTTTGTACTTGTTAGGTTTTGCGACAGGTATAATTATAACATTTCTCCACTGTACTAGAACAAAACGTAGCTGCAAGCATGTCATTGTACAGTTGTAGGAGCACCTCCTTCACCTTTTGCGATAGGTTGTAAATCATGGAGTAAGTGATCTTGTCCATTCCTGGTTCAGTGTCTTCCTTCTTCAAGGCACAGATCAATTCTGACATCAGAAAGGGTGGTTCCCCCAATCTGGTGGAATTAGCGTTAGAATCGTTTCCTGATTCAGATTCCGTATTTAATGGGACGAACAGAGGCGCAGTCTTGATTAGAAATAGTTCCGCTGCTACATTATCAGTATTGACCCCGTTAGCAACCGTCCTGTCGTCCTTGTACCGACGTATCTTCCTCCACATCTCTTGGGAAGAGATACCATACGAAATGCTAGAGCAAAAAATTTTCCAGCCTTCTCGGTTTGACCGTCGAATAATTGCTCTTGCCTCAGCTGACCTTCGTTTGAGCAATATAAAGTTTTCTAAGGTTGAGTCGTGTCTAGATGTTTTAATAGCTAGGCTCTGGAGCAGTCGCTGTTCCACCAAGGTTTTCTGCTGTCAGGTCTCTTTATTCCGAAGTTAGCCATGGTATACACCCTTCTACAATCCTGACTATAACATCCTCAAATTCGTTATAAAGGACCTGCAAGTCAGGTGAGGATTCAGAATTCTGACCCAGCCGCATGTTAACTTTTTCTTGTTATAGTTTCCAGTTCGCTTTCTTGCAATTCCAGCGTCTCATTTGAGTGTTAAAGTTTTGCAGTAGTGACGTGTCAATAGTTGTTTTAAGAACGAAGTGATCGCTACCTAGAGTATTTTTTAAGATTTCCCACCTCGATCTCAGCAACAGATTAGCTGATATGATTGAGATATCGGGGGAAGTGTGCTTCTGATATGGAGAACCGAGTCTTGTTCCTTGTTGATTATTGATCAATGATAATGTGGATGATAACTTGAGCCAGCTCTTCTCCCTGCTTATTTGCTTGAAAATCATGCCACAGTGGATGATGAGCATTTAAGTCTCCTCCCACATAGCTATTAGGTGGAAGCTGATTAAATATCGCAGTCCAATTTTCTTCACTCATGTTAATTTGAGGCGGCTTGTAGATGACAGTAATTGTATTGGCCTTGCTTCCTAATCTAATGTTCACAGATAAAATTTCTCGTTCACTTATTGGTTCAACAACACTTCTAATACAACTGCTAATGCCCTTCCTGACCATAATGGCCACTCCTCCATATCCATTCTCTCTGTTAATCCTGTATAAGTTGAAATTCCTGTGGGTGTGGACGGACGATTGACGAAGCCACGTTTCGGTAATCAGCACCGCATCAGCTTTATGTTCTTCCATTATCCTTTGGAGGTTATTCCACTTATAGTAGAGACTTCTAGCATTCCACTGTAGGATGATCATTTGTTTCTTCCTAGCCAATCTCAGTTGTTGTACAAAATGTCTCCATGGTAGGCCCAACTAAGCTCATCTCACATATTTCCTGCAGTATGCTGTTAGTGGATACTTCATGTATTTTTTTGAGCAGTGTTGCTAACAGCTTTCCTTTCATATGTTGAGATATAACTTTTAGCACTGTTTTCACGATAACGCTGATCACTTCCTCGTTAATTACTGTGCTGTCTGTTCCTTCTGTTTGAACCTCACAAGACGATTTTGTCAATGGAGGGTTTACTCTCTTGTATTGTTCACCGCTTGTGGAAGGTATTATTTCCCTGGTGACTGAGCTGAAAGTTTTCCTCTGTAATGGAGGAAAATCACTGTATCCGTAGTCATGTGTGCGTACCATGGGTATCGAATTGTTTGATGCCTGTGTCTCTTTTAATTCTTCTTGGTATTTTCTCGCCCGACCCTTTCTGTCGTTTGCGACAATATCGCCGCTGCAATTTACGCATTTGAAGAAGTCGTTGTTGTAGTCAGACATTCTGTGTTCTTCTCCACATCTTGCACATCTCTCTTTACCTTTGCAATTATTAGCAATATCGTTAAAACCTCATCCATTTGAAACATTGAATTACAGGGGAGATGTAAGGTGTTACCTTAAATCTTAAATAGAATATTTCCGCTTGTTCAGACAGGTATTGCCTATCAAACGTTATCTGCACTGTCTGTAAAGGTTTCATTTCAATCTTGCCATCTAAGTGTACTCTTTTAGTAAAACGCCACACGTTAGTGATCGGTGCATCTGATTTTATTTTGAGTTTGATCTCCTCGTCTGTCAGATCTAATGGTACAAACCTGATAACCCCTCTCCGCTCTACTCTGCTTGCCGGTATGAAAACTTTTAAGCTGAGCGAATGTAATAAAGCATAGTTAGCTGTAAATTTGTTGGCTGCTTCTGCTTCTAAGAACTCCAGAGACATTCTATTTTTACCTTGTTGGCTTATGCGTTTAAGACCAGGAATCTTATTGTACAAAGTCTTTCCTATGTGAAGTTGGTGAGTGAAGTTTCCTCGAGCTGTTGGCTCTATTATAACTATATAAGGCCCTTCTGATTGTGCTTTATACAATCTATTAGGTTGTTTACTTTTGTCCTTGTTGTCCTTACTCGACTCCATGGCGTGCAGCTGTGATGTATAGTCATCCTTTTCCCCGCAGCATAACATGTTCTCGCCTTCTAATTGGGGTGTTGACTGTAACAGGAATATACTCTCCTGATTGGCTCCATTATACTTAGTATTGTTATAACTCAATTCAGATGGCATTAAATCGTTTTTACTAGGTTTATAACACATAAGCTTACAAACAGATTTACGTTTCTTTTTGACTTTATGTTTCTCATCGTCCTCATTGTCATTGTTAGTACCATATTTCTTCTTAACATGCTCTGACATATCTTGCTCATTCTGATATACAAATGTATCCACACTTACCTCATCTCTTTGCATAGTGGCCCCTCCGCTAACCATTGCCATGTCGCTTGACGCCTCACACAAAAAAGCGGTTAAGCAATGGAGTTAGGACTAATTACACACTTTAGAGTCACTAAAAAAAAGCTTTCAATACACACTACCTAAACAAGAGATAGTTTTTAATAAAAAAAGGTTATTTAAATAGGAGCGTAATACACAGACGTCGTTACTGTAAACAACCAAAGATCGCCCAGCAGTTGGTAGCGCGGCTATTAGAATAGTGTCAACCCAGCCACCAGAGTGCAGTGCAGGCAGTGAGTTGCTGTCATGGCGCACACCGGCCAACGGCAATTATATCGCGGTGTGTAGTACTTTCTCGTAGCGCAACGTGAACCGGACATGTGAGAAACTGACTACGCTCGTGGACAGTTTAATAACTACAACCTTGTGATATTAAATGTAACATGTACGTAGTGTATTACTTGAGTTATACAGTAAAGTGTTAGACCACATTCAATTGTCACGTTTGATTGTTAACCACCTTCCGTGTCGCGTAACATTTTATGTGGGCTACGCGGCCCATAATTGGTGACCCCGACGGCGAGAAATACGACGTGTTTTCTAACCGTGTTTTCTGACCCTGTTTCTGCGTGTGCAACCGGAAAAACAGTGATCTTAGCATAACGATAGTAAACATTAAACTACCACGCCGCCACAATGGAACAACTGCAAAAACAAATCCGCCAGCTTCAGGAACAAAACAGCATCCTACAACAACAAATACTTTAGCAGAAACTAATACAGTCTACATCTACACAGGTTGGTACATCTGTGAACCGTGTTGCCATGAAGCTGCCGATTTTCTGGCCGGACAAACCAGCGCTGTGGTTCGCGCTGGTCTACCAAGTACACCTACATAATTTATCAGTTGGACAGCCGCTATGCAGCTGAAGTGGAAGACATGCTAATAAATACACCTTCTCAAATCGCGTACGAACATTTACGAAGTTAATTAATTCGGCGTCTCTCGTTGTCGGAAGAACAACGCGTCCCAAAGTTATTAATGGAAGAAGAGCTCAGTGACCGGAAGCCGTCCCAATTTTTAAGACACTTGAAATCATTGGCACTCAAGAACAAGACAGTCTCCATAGGCAGTTGTGGATTCAGCCCCTTACGCCACAGGAACAAGGCATCCTACAAACTCAAGCTGACACCCCACTGGATAAAGTAACTGTGTTAACTGATAAAATTATAGAAGTTTCTCCTCCATCTCTGTACGCCGATGTCAATGCTGTCGGCACGTCAACGTCGACTACCGAGGTAAGCCAGCTTGCAAAGCACATAGACGAGCTCTCGCAGCAGTTGGCGACACTGCAAGCCTCGTTTCGCTCACGTCCTCACTCCCGTAGCTGGCCGGGACAAGTCTACAACAACTGCCGCGAGCCTTCACAGCGGTCTGACGCTTCTGATGTCTGCTGGTATCACCGTGGATTCCACGACCAAGCTCTAATATGCCAACAACCTTGTAATTTTCAGTCAAACTCCAACGGCAGGCAGTGATGGTGGTAAACGGCTGCCCAACAGATGGAAGCCGCCTCTTTGTCATCGACATAAATTTTTCATCGATGCCGGCTCAGGCTTATGTTGTTTTTCAAAACATTTTGTGAAGAGACGTTGTCAACTCAACAAATATGAATTTGTTGCAGGGAATAATTCTACCATTCACACGTTCGGCACTCTAACGTTGATCCTCGGTCTGCGGCGCGATTCGCCCTGGGGAATCATAGTAGCTGACGTCGCCGTTCCCATCATAGGCTCAGATTTCCTCGCACACTACCGCTTGCTCCAAGATTGCCATAGCAAGCGTATCATTGACAGCGTCACAGGAATGTCAGTGCCAGCACAGCCTGCCAACTTGGACCAACCAAGTGTAAAATCACTCAAAGCCATCACTGCTTTTCACGAAATTTTCCCCGATAGCATGCGCCCACCAGGAACGCCAAGATAAGTTAAGCATTCCACAGTACATTACATCCGTACTACACCTGGACCACCCGTCTCGTGCCGTGCTCGTCGCCTCGCTCCTGACCGTCTCCAAATTGCTAAGAGGGAGTTTGAAGCAATGTTACAGGAAGGTACAGCGCGACGCTCAGAGGGACCATAATCTTCACCCCTCCACCTGGTGCCAAAGAAGGACAATGGTTGGCAACCATGTGGACAATATTGATCCCTCAATTCGCGGACAATCCCAGAAGATATCCACCTCGCCATCTCCATGATTTCAGCCACCAATTGCGTGGTTGCATCATCTTCTCTGTGATAGATTTGGTCAAAGCATACAATTAGATTCCTGTGAACCCGGATGACATCCCGAAGACAGAACTTATCACACCCTTCGGACTATTTGAGTTTCTATTCATGATATTCGGTTTGCGGAACGCCGGTCAAACCTTTCAAAGATTTATCGATGAAGTACTATCTGGCCTAGACTTTACATTGGCTTATGTGGACGACGTACTTGTCTTCTCTAAGAGCCTATCAGGACTGTCAGTGCACCAAAGTTACACGGCACATAAATGCACCAGTCGGAAACTTCACAATGCCTTCTGCTCGGCTCCAACACGTCCACCTGGATATAATCGGACCACTACCAGCATCGGGGAATTATCGCTATTGCCTGACAGCTATCAACAGATTTTCTCGTTGGCCGGAAGTATGGCCTCTAGATCTCATCACTGCAGAGGACGTCACCGAGTCTTTCGTAACATGCTGGGTTCGCGGTTCGGATCGCCTCTGCGCATCACCACTGACCAAGGCAGGCAGCTCGAATCTCAGCTATTTTGGAACCTGGGGATCCTGACCGATACGCACAGATCCCGCACCACCGGCTGGCACACTTGTTCAAATGGCATGGTGGAGAGATTTCATCGTCAACTCAAAGCAGCTATCATGTGTCATCCTGGCATGTCCTGGCTGCAAGCTCTACCGATAGTTCTGCTTGGCATCTGCAGTGCTTACAAAGACGATATCGGCGCTTCCTCCGCCGAACTTGTCTATGGAGAAGCACTCCGTCTTTCTGGTGAATTACTTTGTGAAGCTACAAAGGAACGTCTGGAAGATACGTCCGACTTCGTGGGCAGACTACGTCAGCAAAAGCACCGACTACATTCAACACAAGCTACAAGACATTGTCAAAGTTCCACGTTCGTATTCAAAGATCTTCAAACGTGTACACTCGAGTAACTACGAGATGATTCGGTACGTGGTGCCCTTAAACCTCCGTATACTAGTCCACACCGCGTATTGGATCACCACGACAGGACTTCAACTATTCTGAGCAAAACCAAACCCGTACGTATAAGCATAGACCGAGTGAAATCTGCTTTCATTCTAAATGACAGTGCTCAATACAGAACGGAACAATCATCCAACACTACCCGACGTATCAGGAAACAAGTCGACAACGACAGACCACTCAACATGGGGCCACCCCATAACCACAAGATCCGGTCTGCGAGTAAAATTTCCAAAATATCTTCTACCATAGCCTCATCAACTCCGTGGGGGGCTGGTGTGGCGAAACCAAAATGCAGCGCCCAGCAGTTGGTAGTGCGATTATTAGATTAGTGACAAACGGCCACCAGAGTGCAGTGTAGGCAGTGAGTTTTTTTTTTTTTTTTTAATAATAAGTTACCAATTCGTTAGCAAAAGCAATTACATGATGAATACTGAAAAGAATCGCTAAATTATACACGGATAAAAATTTGGATAACCAGTAAGAGAGTTTAAATGGACTTCTCACACTTTCAAGCGTTGCGGAACTGCTTGTAACAAATACGCATAAAATTTAAGCGTGAGTAGAAAGTGTATTCATGAAAATACTCAAATAGTGAACTAAGTCACGAAATATAAATTAGCTATTTCTAGATACTTCAATGGTTCGGAATAATAACACCTTAATTTTGTTATCACCATAACATATTTAGAAGGTAACTTTAGCTTGATCATAGTAGCAACAGTTTTAGTAGTAATAATAATAAGTAATAACAGTAAATCCGTCTGCCGTGTGAATTAGCGGTTCCAGATCCTAATAGAAGTAGGAAAACTTTTATACTAACTTGTTCCAAACTAATACTGATACTTCTTCAAGGTTTTGTGTCAAACATTACCGATAGGTTAGAGGTAACACTATTGCCTCGCATTCGGGAAGATGTGCATTCAAACCCCTTCAGACAACCAATTGCAGTTTTCCATGGTTATCGTAAATCTTTCCCGTTGATCCCATGGCGTCGATGTGAAGAAGAAGAAGATGATGAGGATGAAGAAAACAGCCGATCGTGGTGGGTGTGTGGTAACACTCAGACCTGGCTTACGGGAGGACGTGGATTTGAATCTGCGCCCAGCTATCCATATTTGGGTTTTCGATTGTTTACCTAAATCTCCCCTGGCGAATGTCGGAATTCATCCCCATTCCTTGCCGTCAATCCTTTCTTAACCACCTCGTCAAATTTTAAAGCCATAACAAAAAAAAAAAACCTTTTTTAAAATTATTGCGAATATTAATGTGGATAAAAACAATAGCACTTGCCACCATGATTTTATTACATGAAATTTCTCATATAATAATCACTTCTCTGTGGTGTGTTTTGGACCTTCTCCTTGTCGGATTTATCTTATTCAACTGGCGACCACAATAGCGAAGGAACTAGAGTTCTAGTTCCACATGTGTAGAGTCGCCAGTTCGGTTTTATTTTTTCCTTAGGGCTGGTTAACTTTGAAATCATTAGAGCGGAATAAAGACCGAGGGCATTGATCAGGAAGGAACTCAGTCAATCCCTTTTCACGGACCTATCTCGGCACTCACAGAATGATTTCGAATAATCATGCAATATTGAAACCGGATGGATGGACTAAGATTTGAATCCGTGTCTTTCCGAATGCGAGGCTTGAGCGTTACCTGGTCTCTCGGTCACTGGCGCGAGTCCGGCCCTGAGCACGGGTGCTAGTTACAGTAGGTGTTATGCCGTCTTTCAGTAGTATGAGCAAAAAGCATTTAGAAATACGTCAGTACACATGAGGATCACATAAAAATGCTTTGCTGGATGAATGGATGTTGGGGAAATGCTATTAATAATTTAAGACAATATTTTGAACCAAAAGGCGACTAGCTGCATTCAAATATATCTCGCAGATCCACCCGATCTGACAAAAAATAGTCTTCGTTGGTGCCAGTTAGTAACACGGATGGTTACTAAGTAGGCGGACTGAAGAGAAGTTCCTTAGTACACAAGGAGGGGTGTTCAATATCAGTTGAGTGTATAGTACGTGATCTCTTCAAGACAATGCGTTGTTATTACGTAAGAAGATTTTTATTACTTGTGGCTTTACGCCTCGTCAACGTTGAGGTCATTACAGGCGGCATGGGACTGGGGACAAGGAATGGGAAGGGATTCAGCCATGCCCTTTTTGAAGGAAGCATCACGGCTTTCGCCTGCTGTGATTTGGGGAAACCATGGACAACCCAAATCTGGATTCCCGAATGGGTATTCGAAACGTCGTCATCCCGAATGCGAGACCAGAGCGACATACGAAAAAGTTATTCGCTTGCCTCGGTAGCGTATGGCAGAAGTCGCCGGTTCAAGTCCGACCCAGATCATGGGTGATTTTAATTAAGTGTTGGGTTCATCTTGTGTTGTCGTTTTCATAAGATTATCAACAACACTAGAAGAATCTACCACCAATTAGGAAATTTAAAACACCGATGATGCTGGCTGAAAGGCTGACTGCAGGAAATAGCAGCTCAGTGGCAAGGAGTAAGTAACCAATCTGACAAACGTTTCAGCAAATGTTTATTTACTATTGGCTCTGAGGAAGTGAAGAACATTTGTTCAGTAGAGTAAGTTCTAATTAGGTGTGTGAATATGATCATCCATTCTCCAAATATGTCGTTTTTAGAATGACGAGCGCCTGCAAATATAGTGACAGCCATTTGCCGAAAATAACGGAAATAATTTCATATAAAATATTATTAAAGTTACGTTATTATAGTTAGAGGACTGATGAAAGTGTTGGAAAATAACATTGAATTAATATGTATTAGTCATTAAACACTTCTGAAAAATATTCCTCTTGGATTCCGGCTTCAGAATACTCTTACTGCATCTTGTAAATGTTTTACTCGTACTACTTGATTACAAAATGAATTAAATAATATTCCGTATTGATGGCGCTATTTCTTATACACTGGAACTGCACGTTATTGAAAATTGATCCCCCACCATTTACTGATTTAAAATTTTATGACCTTCGATGTATGCGACCATTTAGACTGCTCCAATTTATATTTTTCTGACTATTGTATCAGGCTTTGCTGAGGTAATGTGGCACACTACAGTAAAGTCAACACAAGACGAACACTACACTCATTTAAAACCATCCCTGTGTGAGGACGGACTCCAGTCGGCGACCCTTAGAATGCGATGACAGCGTTCTAGCCGCGACACGGTTACGGGCAACTAAGTGTCTTGGCAGGCAGTCTAGTGAAGGAAATTGTGAATGTGTCATGGTTTGCTAACACGGATGTAAATTCCGAAGGCCCAAAGAACAAGGAAGTTGTCAAGCATTTCAGGCACGCGATTTTCCTCATAATTCTTCAACTACTCTGCGTATCTTGCTACCTGAGACTGTGGTCGGAAACAGCTCTACAGACGAAAGAATTACTTAGGAATAGCACCGTATATATGCGAGGAACCAGGCCTTTCTCATTTAAAAAAAAAAAATGATTTTCTAGCAGTACCGCACCTTCGGTGTTGAGGTCATTGGAGATGGGAATATATATATATATTCTGCAGCTTACCATTAGTGATTCTCTAGTGATTTCATATCTTAATCACATTGTATTACATGAAAGCGGAACAAACCATAATACAATCATTTCTATAAGCACATAGATAAAAATTTAGTTAGTTTTTCGAAGAAAACATCATTTTTGTTTTACAAATTTACCTTATTGCAGTTTGAAAAGCAGTCATCCATTTCCCTCAGAATACAAACATAATAATAGTTTTAAATACTGTGGTTTATTGATAAACGTAATTTACTGAGTACTATTTATTTTTTGACGAAAATTCTTATTTTACGTAATATTCAACCTTAAAATTTAGAGTATTTGAAAGCCCACCAAAACGCTCCAACGGGCCAACTACACTCGTGACGTCACGTGCCAGCAAGCCCTCACTCTACATAAGTAACGTCTGGTTTGTTACACTGAATTTATGTATAAATTACTATTACTAATACTCCACGATTCACTAAAAGTGTGTGGGGGAGGGTGCATTGCACCTATCCGGAAAAGTAATAGTTTTGAAGGGATATACGGGATATGGCAGGAGGCGCCCATGGGCTTATGTGAGGAACCATTCCAGCATTCGCATGGAGCGATCCGGGGAAACCATGGAAAATCCAGATCAGGATGGCCGAAGTGCTTTATCGACAGCTACTCCTGTCGGATTTTATGTTTACTCTCCCGGTAAAACCTTCCTATTCCATTCCCTAATCGCTCGTGGAAAAAATGAGTACAGAAAAGAATCGGTTCTGGCCCTGATTTCCCATATCTTATTTTCGCGGCCATTCTGAGATATGATTTTTTTTTTTTTTTTTTTTTTTTTTTTTTGCCTCAGCCCTGCAGGCCATCTAGCCATTTTCCATTTACATTATTAGATTACATGTGATTACATGTGGCCGGTTACATAGTTCATTGTACACGTTAAAAATACAAATTGCATAATATATTCTGTACATTAAAATATCTAGTTTACAAGGTACAAAATTTACATTAAAGTTATAATTACATGATTCCTTCTACAGGTTAAAATGATAAATTGTATACTACCTTCGGTGCAAAGAACAAAAACAAAACTGGTTTTACACGGTAAAGATATACATTAAAAACTTTATAATACATAGTGAGCCTTGTGATGATAGGATTTGTGTGTTACACTTATTAATGCAGCTATTTTCATGATTCCAGTTTGATTTGCCGTAAGAAATAGTACATGAGGGAAAAGATTTTGTATTTGCTAGTGGCTAACAGAGTAGAAACATTTGTTGGCAGTTGCTGCCACAGCTGCACCAGTTTCTTAGTAAGGTTGTTGGATATGTCTTTTTTTAGTGGACATCCAAAGAATATATTGTGGTTAACTTCTTCTTCCTGACCACATTCACAGTATGGATCGTCTACAACACCTATCCCATATAGATGCTTTTTGAAGCGGGCATGCCCAAATTTTAGTCTAGATATACTGGTGTATAGATTCCTGGGGCATCGAACATTTTGGAACCATGGTCGTTTTAAAATTACCAGGTGTAAGCTTGCATAGTGTTTACCCTTCTTGGTGGATGTGTGTTCCCAGTCTTTGTATAGTTTGTCTTTTAGTGTCGCGATTAAGTCCGACATGGGTATCTTTACGTGGGTAGTTTTACCAGTAACGGTTGCTTCGGCTAATTCATTGCCTCTACACCCACAATGTCCTTTCACCCAGGACATCACTACATGTTTATTAATGTTTTCCAGATCTATGATTATTTTAATGATTTCGGATATAATTGGGGTGTTACTTTGGATTAAATGTTGGTTCTTTAGTGCCGTTAGTGCGGAGAGTGAGTCAGATAGCACGATGATGTTGTTGTCCTGTAAGCTGCTGGCATACTTAAGGGCTTCTAGGATTGCAATTAGTTCTGCTGTCATAATTGAGGTTTCACTCGGCAGTTTGAAAGTGCCATACTGTCAAGATTGATGAATGCACTTCCTGCGTAATTATTGTTTCTGGACCCATCGGTGTATATGCACCTGGCTGAAAGCTATTTCTTCATATTTTCTAAGTATGTATGTATATTGGGATTTTCATGTTTTTTTTTTAATAATTACTTTTACCTCCTTAAGTGTGTGCCATAGTGGTAATTCGTAGCAATATAATTGTTTACTCTTGCAGGCTTTGTCGCTCAGTGTTTTGGTTTCAAGATATGCCGAAACCAAACGTGGCATTCGTTTATGTCTCGATTATCTTTTTGTTAGACAGTCCATTTATAGTTTGTGGATATCATTAACTAGTCTATTATCCGACAGTTGTTCCTGTTTCAGTACGAACTTTGAGTATAGGTCTGCGTAGGTGTAGTGGTGGTTCGATTGCTTCTGCCTATAACGCATTCGTGGGTGTCGATTGCATTGCCCCCAAGCAGGTGCGTAGTACTCTATACTGCAGAACATCTAACCTGGCAACTGTATGTTCGGAAGCTGACCCGTAACAGATACACCCATAATCAAAATGTGGCCGTACTAAGGATCTGTACAACATTAGTGCGATTTGTGGCTTGCTCCCCACTTTAGTCCTGTTACCGCTCGGATCAGGTTATTAGCTGTACAAACTTTTTTCTCTATTTGTTTGATGTGTTCATCCCATTTAAGTTTGTTGTCTATTATTAGTCCTAGGTATTTCACACTATTCTTTACTGGAAGACTGTAAGGTCCAAAATTCATGCTGGACATTGGGGATATTCAATGGCGAGTAAATATACAGACTGAGCTTTTATTGATTGATATTTCTTGTCCATTAGCAAACAACCACTGTTTCAGTATCGCTTCATTTAATATCGCCTGACAACTTTCAATGCTTGTGCCTATTGTATAAATACAGATGTAGTCGGCGTATTATAGGACTATGACCGACTGTGGCAATATCTTGTGCAGCTCAGCTGTGTAGATGTTAAAAACTAATGGACACAAGACTGATCCCTGTGGTACCCCTTGGCTACATTTTCTTGGCCCCAATCTGATGGTTTTCCACTGAGCTACTAGCCATCTATTAGTAATAATAGATACCAGCCTGGCTGTGAAGGGGCCTGGCACACCGTTCTCCATTAATTTTTTTCCCAGGATCGGTGGTAAGACTTTGTCGTAAGAGGATTTGAGATATGTGAAGATGGCAACCATGTAATTATTATTGGTAAGGCATGAGTGTATATCGGTGGTGAGATGCGCTAGTATGTCGTTAGTGCCTTTACCTCTCCGAAAGCCATATTGGGTAGATGGGAGTAACTTGTGGTATTCGAACCACCATTCAAGTCTGTGTTTGACCATCCTTTCTAGCACTTTGTAGATACAAGACAACAAAGATATCGGTCTGTATGCTGATGCACAACCAGCTGTCTTTCCGGGTTTTCTTATAATAATTATTCTAGCAGTCTTCATAGGTGAGATCTCGCTCTTCTCAGACCAAATGCGATTGATGAGTTCGAGCAGATACGTTTTCTCATTAACAGGGAGTAGGCGGAGCATGGGGTAGTGTATGTTATCCGGCCCGGGTGCTGTAGATTTACCAAAGCCAAGTGCTCTGTTGTGCTCTTCAATCTTGAAAGGTTGATATAGGATATGCTGTGTATTATCCTGTAAGCTTAGGGATTTGGGATCCACATAAGGTGGTGTTATGTTTTCTAACATATCAGTCAGAATAATCAGTGGTGGAGTACCCTCTGTGGTCCATGCATCTCTTATATTTTTCAGGTTACGTATTTTCCTCTACACTTCCTTGATCGGTGTGTTGAGATTCAGCCTTGAGCAGTACTCTTCCCAGTTTTTAACTGACTTCAAAAAAGGAGGAGGTTGATTTTTTTGATGTATGTTCAGCGATATCTTCGCCAATTTTGAACCGATTTAAATGAAATTTTTATAGTGGATAGAGTATACCTCCAAAGTGGTCCCATATGAACTTTATTGCGAAACCACCCTTTCTACCCCTTTACACCCCTTAACTTTTATACAAACCCACACTTTTTATCCGATTTTGATGGAACTTTGGAAATGCATGGTAAAAAATAAACAGAAAAATACTGTCGCCTTTGGTTTGAAAAAACCGAACCCCTCCCCCCCTATCCACCCCTTAATTTTTGCCAATGTTCTTTATACAATGCTAAAGTCGACAACATTTAACTGATCTCCATTAAAGTTGGCATATACATGTAAATTTTCATGGAAAAGGTTTCTGAGCCCAAAAAATAAAAAAAACACCCCTCTCTCCCTTTACACCCCTTAATTTTTACACAAACCCATATTTTTTATCCGATTTCAATGGAACTTTGGACATGTATAGTCAAAAATAAAGAGAAAAATGGTGTCAACATTTGGTTTGAAAAAACTGAACCCCTCTCACCCCATCCACCCCTTAATTTTTGCCAATGTTTTTTAAACAAAACTATAGTCGACATCATTTAACTGATCTCCATTAAAGTTGTCATATACATGTAATATTTCATGGAGAAGGTTTCTGACTAAAAAATAAAAAAGCCACCCTATCTCCCCCTTTACACCCCTTAATTTTATAGAAACTTTTATTTCATATCTGATTTTGATTGAACTTTGCCAATGTATACTTTCAAACAAAGAGAATAATCTTGTCAACATTTGGTTTGCAAAAGCTCAACCCCGTCTCCCTCCTACCAACCCAATAATTTTTGTCAAGTTTTTTTTTATATATAAAAAGCTACAGTCGCCATGATTTGACCTATTATCATGAAAGTTGGCGCTTGTATATATTTTATCACGAGGAAGGTTTCTGACCAAAAAATAAAAAAACACCCCCACTGCCCATAAACCGTTTAATTTTTATACAAACCCACAGTTTTTCCCAGTTTAGATAGAACTTAGCAAACTTTTACTATAAATTAAAGAGAAAAATAATGTCAGCTTTTGGTTTGCAAAAACTGAACCCCTTTCTCCATTTCCGCCCCTTTGCTTTTGTCAATTTTCTTTTTGAAAAGCTACAGTTGACACCATTTGACCGATCTTTATGAAAGTTGGCACATATACGTATTTTTTTATGGAGAAGATTTCAGACCAAAAAATAAAAAAACTACCCTACCTCCCCTTTTACATCCCATAATGTTTGTACAAACCCACATTTTAATCCGATTTCGGTGGAACTTCGCATGTGTATCCTTTAAATCAAATAGAAAAACAAACATGCTACTCACATTACTTTGACAAAAACACAAACCCTATTCCCCTTTCTATCCCTTTAATTACCGGTACATCGCTTATTATAGGTAAGAAAAAAAAAGTACACAGTGTCAAAATAAGGTACAATTTATATTTCGTTATAATTATGTTCAAAAACATATTTTTATTGCTTTTCGCAAGTTTTATCAAATTATTATCACTGCTAAATAATTGAACTACATCTTTACAGTATATATTTACGTTATAGTAAATAAGTGTTTTTTTTTTTTTTTTTTTTTTTGATCAGGTTCAGAGACGCTTTGTTTCATTCGTCTCGTCATTTGCTATTCATTACAGAAAAAACTCTCTGTGTGAATGCTGACGTGGCGGGATTAGAAAGTAAAAATGAAATGACTTTATAGAAGTTTGAATAATTATAATCAGTCTTATTAAATATTTGCTGCAATTTTTGTGCAGTAGATAACTCTGCAAAACCTTTGGTTATAAAGTTGGTTTAATAAAGCAGTTTCACCATACAGATTATCCATATTTATATTAAGTTTTTTCAGTTTAAATTTTCTATTATGTTAACAATATCATCAAATTCAACATAGCATTTTAAATTTATATTGCCAAGTATAAATTACCATGTTCGAACGAAGGCTTTCCCGGCGTGTTGTAGTACACGCCGGGATAGCCTTCGTTCGAAAATGGTTATTTACACTTGGCAATATAAATTTAAAATGCTATGTTGAATTTGATGATATTGTTAACATAATAGAAAATTCTCACCAGGCCTGAGGATGGCGGCAGAGTTAGTCGCCGAAAGCTCGTCGGCTTTCACCTACACAATTCGGCAGCGAACCCGGGAAGATTATATTGTAAATAACCAGTTTGTGTCATTAAAATCAAACCATTCATTTAGGTACTCTAAGACTTTGTCAATAAAAAATTAATATGGATTTCCCTTGTCAGTTTCGGTGAAGATAACGGTTTAAGTTTTTTTTTTTTTTTTTTTTTTTTGCCTGTTTCATAGCCAAAGAAGAAATCTTGTTTCCTTTGTTCTAATCCACCTCTAAGATTAACCATAATCCCATAAATATCTAAAATTGTAATGCAATTGCCTTCTAGACATTTTACAGCTTTATTAAATAAATTTAACATGTATATACAAAAGTGGAAATTTATTTCAATCATGTCATTTTTAGTGTTGTTGAGCAAAACCATTGGACAGTTGTCTAAACTTACAAAATAACTTCTAATAGGTGACCTGTTTAATAATAATGTATGAATGCATGGCAACATTTACAGTGTGATGTGTTAGGGATAGCTCAGCTGCAGCAACATTTTCTTTATCACTGCAGAATGAACTTTAAGAAGATGTGGAAGCAGAAGAAGAATCAAGAATTTTTTTAGAAAAAAGTCCAAATGTTTTCTTCATTTCTAATTTTGATTTGTGTTGTTTTGTTTGCAGGTGTTATTTAATCTGAAAATAATAAGAATAATCCCTTCAACTTACCCATCAATAACCACTATTCCCATTTTTCAGGGATTTTTTCATGGTATTAATTTTGTAACATTAAAAAAATAAATATAAAATGACAATAATAATGTTGGAAAGTTTTCACGCAGCATCATCTAGCCCCAATTTTAAGCACAGATTGTAAATACATACAAATTATAGATAGAAAACACCCAGACCCAAAGAATGTTTGAATCTCTCGACCATCGGCACTCATTATATTTATTTGTCCTACTCCAGCTGAAGCAATTGTAAATGTAATTCCAAACAATTTGCAGTTTCCATTATATTCGTTTCGTGGGTCATTAATTAACCAATCACAATGTTCCATTTCCCATTGATTTTTATACTTCTGCAATCGTTTTTTTTTTTTTTTTTTTTTTTTTTTTTCGAGGTATAATTTTTTGACGCATATTCACTAACTATTTGATCCGTTTCACTATTAAAATTAAGTTTAGTAGGTGTACATGGAGTACTTTGTTTACTGAAGTTGCCCTTGTCCATGATTTACTATGACATAAATCTATAAAACCGACAAATCGTATTCTTATTGCTCTCAAACAGCTTTACACAAAACCAACAAACAAAAAGTTTTGAGACGACAATGACATTGTTGACATCTCAGGCTAAGATGCGTTCAAAAATTATCAAAAACGAGGGATCAAGTAGCGCGCCATAGCCAAGTCACAGCTCGTTCGTATTGAGCTGGAGTATGGTGGAGTATATTGCCCTAAGGCATTGCCTCCAAGATATTGGACGGGACAGAACTTCACTGTCGTTGCGTCTTCACGTTTGGCTGTAGTGTCTACTTCAGTAGTTGGTTGCCGCCGCGGCCATCGTTGTTTAACAGAAATGGTACGCCGCATTATATGTGCTGACGTTAATGCTGCCTCTGGGAGGCAGACAGATCTTCTTTTGCGGTCAGATGAGCTGTCAGCTTCGTGAGAAGGGCGATGAGCTCGTCCAATCTTCTTTCTCGTTGGTCTGTGAGGTGTCTGGTAGAGAAACGGTCGCATGCTTCCCTGCCACCTCCGCTGATTGGCTCTCTAGTGGTCTTTTGCTGGTGTACTCTGCTCCCTTCCCGCCTTGGTGCGGGCTGCATATGGAGCCGGTGCTGCTCGCGCTGGCGACGACTCGACGAATGCCGCTGCTGTTTTTTTTTTTTTTTTTTTTTTTTTTTTTTTTTTTTTTTTTTTTTTTTTTTTTTCGCTGCCTCAACGGCTTTATGTAGCCCCGCTACTGTCTGTAGCTTTATCTACTGTAACATATGGTTGGTTTTGGGAAACATGATATACACTTTAGGGAAAAACCCGGCTTTGGCCATTATATAATGACCTTAGAGGGAAACCCTTGCTTGTTCTTATCGCCTGGTGGGGATGAGCGTAGTTAACAACTGCGTGAGCAGTTGTACGACCATCCCTAGTTGATTTTCTTGTTGCTGGCATTGACAACGGTTGTTGTGTAGATGCTCATCGTGTCTGGTTAGGTGGTTATGCTTGGTCACATGGCCGTGGGTGATCTTATCCTTCTGCGATCTGGGTGGCGTCGTGATCTTCTCTGTGCTGGTTTGGGGGCGGCTCCTGTTGATAGCCGCTTGCAGCTTCCTCCTCAGTGGGCAGCCCCCGTAGCTAGCCGCGTGGTCCATGGCGCAGTTGGCGCAAGTTGGTGTCGCTTCGCGTGGTCTGGTGCACACCAACACGCTGTGATTTTCCCCGCAGCGAACGCACCGAACTTGGTTCCGGCAATCCTTCGATCGATGCCAGAATCCCTGGCACCTGAAGCATTGGTCAACAGTTGACAATGATGATTTCTTCCTGCGGGGATTCTTCTTGGTGCTCCGGCCGTTTTGCTTCTTGACTTGGATATTGGCTGCCTCAACATCATTGATTTCCGATGGCGTTGACTGCTTGGGTTCTGTGGGTGGTGGGTGGTGGGAGGTTTTCATCTGGGGTGACCTCCGTTCCTCGATTGGTTGCTTCGTCTGGCGAAGCAGTGTTTGGGATGCTATCACTTTTCGGAAGCCCTGCGCCTCAATACTGGACGAGCTGGAATTGAATGCTGTGGCTCTCGAGAAAATCCTTAACCGCCGCTAACTCTGATGGGCTCGCACATGTTACGAGCAGGTTGTCCGGTGTCAACCCTGTCGGCGATTGCGATGTGTGAGTCTTGCATACTTCCCGACTTGGTGCGGGCTGCGTATGGAGCCTTGTGCTCCGGTGCTGCCGAGTCTTGCGAAGTTGCTTCTTCCACGTGTCACAACCGCGGAAAGAAGCTGCGTGCCTGGATCCACAATTACAGCAGACTGGCTCATCCCGTGGTGTTTTGCAGTCTGCAAGCATATGTCCTCCTCCGCAGCGGACACACCTGACCGGTTCAGTGCAGTCCCTGGCATAGTGCCGGAATTTTTGGCACCTGAATCACTGGACCGGGCTGCGTGATGGTGGCTTCTCTGAGATGGTCTGCGTTGTGGCGTTGCGTGGGGGCGGTTTCTCCACGGTGGTCGGCGTTGTGTCACTGGTACTCACTCCATCAGGGAGCATGTTGTTGTGGCCCTCTGGATTCTGCTGCTCAGGAGCTTCCTTTCCCACTGCAGTGGTGTTGACATCTTGGGTGGGTCTCTTGGGCAGTTGTGGGGCGTGGACTATTCCATTCGCTTGAAGGAACTTGGTCAGCCGTTGTAGTTGGTCGGGATGTTGCGGGAGAAGCTTCAGCCCGCCCTTCAGTGGGATAGCGAGAAGGAGGTCCGACGTTTCCGCGTGGAGCTCGGCCATCAGCTCGACGTAGTTTCCGTCGTACTCCGCCGTGATGGGTACGACTGGCCCTTGTTCCGTCTGCTGTGTTTCTTCTTGAGATGACCGATCTTCCACTTCTTGCGTGTCTTCAGTTTGTGGGAGTTCGTCGACATCTTCCGTCTCGTCTGCTACTGGTTCTTCTTGCGGGTACGGCATGATGTTAAATCGTCGTTTCAGCTTGGCGATGTATTGCTCCAGGTCAAAGTCGTGCGCCCAGAGCGTTGGGAACACCACCGCTTCGGGCCACTCCTCTGGCCAGCTTGGGTCATCACGGATGATCCGCTTCTTGGCAAGATGGCTGCATTCGTGTCTTGTGAGACACTTCATGAGGTTCTTGTAGTTTGTTGGCAGGTCGTATACGAAATTAATGTCGTCAAGGTGGATCTTTACAACCAAAAACCACCTCTCCTCCTGGTTGTTGGCTGCCAGTCTGCGCTTCCATGTCTCGCGGGTTGCCTTGTTCTGGTTTGCGATGAAGTCGCTGGCCCTGATTGTGCCGTGATGCCACTTCTGCCCGTCGTAGCGAATTTCTTCCAGATATACTCGTATATTCTGGAAAACTCGTGGCATGGCGGCTATGCGTGCTGAGCGAGCGTGGAGTAGCCAGTGATCAAGTAGCGCTGGCGATGTATCGAGTCGACACCAATCGATAACGTACCTTTTTACGCAAAAATGCTTACGGCCAAACTATTTTAAATCCCACAGAAATCAAATCATGCGAAATAAAGTATTTTCAAGTACTTTACTGTTTTCATAAAGTATAGAGTACAATTACCAGAAATCACGTACAATACTTTATTATAAAGTACGGGTGGCAACCATAGTTGCCGGTTGCACTACTATATCCAATGCATTGAAGCTCATGGAGGAGATTGTTCACACTGTCTGATACAAACCGTACTTTGTTGCTTACCAGAGATGCTTACATAGTGCACATATGGAACAAGATGAGTCATTTGGAACAAGTCGTTCACCCAAAATCAGCTTATGCATCAATTGCAAAAGAAAATTGTCCACATTCGTATAGTGCGGGGAATGGAAAGTTTTGAAAATAGACTTCCATAACATTTGTGCACAAATTTAGTGATAAAATACAATAAAATATTACCACCAGCTTGGTGATTAGTATTATTATTGTCAAAAATTGGTTTATGTTTATCGAGGATACCATATAAGTATTATTTAATGTAAGGCAACAGCCATGCCTCATCTGAATTCTGTTATTGTAATTTTTTACATGGCATTTTTTTAAGAGTTTAGATTGTCGAGACACGTGAAAAAAAAAGGAGAATGTGATCTCAGGAACGATGGAGGATGAAATAGAACGAAGAGATTTGGTTACTGGCAGAAGTACATCAGTGACTCTAATTTAATGTATAAGGAATCATTATTGTTATTGAAATGAAGGTTGAATTAAGCTGTAAAACAATTTGTGATAAACGAAGACTCGAACAATTCTAGTGAGACTTAATATTTTTCTAAAAGAATATCAAAATTTCTTACAAAGTGGCAACCGAGAAGAGAACTACTATCTATAATCTTCGGATAAGGTGCTACTCAATCAGAACAAAACAGATATAATATTTAAAATTAATCTGAATCAAGTCAGTGTATGGTTAGTAGAGACATATGACAGTATAATAAACAAAAATTAGCAAAGACTAGTTAATCAATATAAGTTTAAACATAAAGTATTATGAGAACACTTAATGTGCCACACAAATTCATTTTTTGGGTTCATAAGTTAAGACAATTATGTTTATAAGTCCTCATCACATATATTATTTCTATAAGGTGTTGTTTTGTCACACGCCATTATCTCCGTCCAACGTAACCGAAATCTATGAATTAGAAGTAATTTTAAAGCTTATGCTCTCCACTTTGGTGACGTAATATTTTAAGAAGGAACCTTTTGGAATTCGACAATTAAAGGGCAAACTGTCAATATTTGGAAAATGCTATCTTTTGTTTCACGAGCCACTTATTTCTTCAGATACCTAACTGATATCGTGAAGTCCCATTTTAAAGATTAAGATCTCCACTTTGATATATATTAAGACAAGAATACTTCGAAATTCGCCCTTTAAAAGACAAAGGAATAAGACTTCTATGATGTGTATTTCTAACACAAGCCATTTATTTCCTTTGATATCTAACCGATATAAAAAAATGAGGTATCATTTTAAAGATTATTGTCTCCGCCGTTGTCACATCATTTTTAAATAAATGAATTTTTCTTAATTCGACCCTTAAAAGGCAAACTATTATTCCTATAACATTTATTTATTTATTAATTTTTTTTTTACCTCCCTAGATATCTAACCAAAATCGAGAAATGAGATATTATTTTAGAAAAAAATGTCTCCACTTTAGTAAAATCACATTTCATTTTTGCAATTAGATTCAAAGGACAAAAGTTTTACTATTTCTACAACGCATTCTTGTGTCTCGAGTCATTTATCTCCTCCGATATCCAACCGATATATATTTCATTTTAAAGAATGAGGTCCTCGTGATCACATCATTCTTTAATACAGGAATTTCTCTGAATTTGACTCTTAAAGGGCGAAAATATTATTATTTCCGTTACGTATTTTTTCGTCACGAGCTATTTATCTCCCTTTATATCTAATCAAAATCGAGAAACGGGGATTATTTTAGAGAATAAGGTCTCTGCATTGGAAAAATAATATTTTTAAAAATTAATTTTTACGAATTCGACCTTGTAATGTATCATTAGGATACATTCCATGTTGGTGTGATGGTTTTACAAAAGGAAAAAGAATGTATAAAATATATGTGTAACCCACAGAGGAGTGTGTTACGTTTGTGGATAAACTATAGGTAAGATTAATTTATTGAAGTGTCTACATTTTGAGGATTGTTGATATATGAAGGACTC
>CM061918.1:15925259-15950499 GCA_031002005.1 Vandiemenella viatica
GAAGTTCTGCAGGGATCTCATCAATACCAACTGCCTTATTTGCTTTCAAGTCATTCAGAGGTTTATTAAATTCTGTTCTCAAAACAGGATCTCCTAAGTCATCAATGTCGACATCGCCTTCCTTTTCCAATACAATATATTCCTTCAATCGGTTAGCTCTATCTTCTGAGCTTAAAAGAGGTTTCCCATAGGCAGCTTTAATGTTCATACCTCTTTTCTTCATTTCTCCAAAATTCTGTTTGATCTTTCTATATGCAACATCTACTTTTCCTACGACCATTTCCTTTTCTACTTCTTCACACTTTTCTTGTAACCATTTTTCTTTTGCTTTTTTGCATTTCCTATTTATTTCATTTCTAAATTGCCTGTACTGCTCTCTAACCTGCTTCATCCTGAGCATTTTTGTACCTTCTCCTCTGATCCATTAGCTCCAAAATTTCTTCTGTGATCCAAGGTTTTCTGGCAGCTTGTTTCTAAAGCCTAATGTTTCTTTGCCAGCTTTCATTATTTCGGTCTTTAATGCATTCCATTCGTCCTCGGTTGAGCTCCTTTCACAGTTACTTCTTAGACGCAAGTCTGCCATTTCTGCAAATTTTTCTCTTGAGCTAGATTGTTTCAGTTTATTCACTGCCAGTCTGTTCTGCTTATGCTGCTTCTTTATTCGCTTGAATTTCAGCCTGCACTTCATTACTATCAAATTATGGTCGGAGTCTATGTCTGCTCCTGGGTACACTTTACAGTCTAGAACTTGATTCCTGAATCTCTGTTTGACCATGATATAATCTAGCTAATATCTGCCTGTATCACCAGGACGTTTCCAGGTGTATGTTCTTCTTGCATGGTTCTTAAACAGTGTGTTCGCCACTACTAGCTTATATCTTTCACAAAATTCTAGCAACCTGCTTCCTCGCTCATTTCTTTCTCCTAGACCAAAACTTCCTACAGTATTCCCCTCTTTTCCTTCTCCCACTATTGCATTCCAATCACCCATGATTATTAGATTTTCCTCCCCTTTCACATTTTGGATTAATTCTTCAATTTCAGCGTATATTTTTTCTATTTCTTCGTCATCTTCCTGTGACGTTGGCATATATACTTGTACTAATGTGGTTGGGACGGGCTTTGTTTCTAACCTCATCAAAATAATCCTGTCACTAAACTGTTCATAATAACTCACCCGTTTCCCTACTTTCTTGTTCATTATAAATCCTGCACCAGTGACTCCATTGACAGCTTGTGTGCTATTTATCCTGTGTTCCCCAGACCAGAAATCCTGTGCGTCCTTCCATTTAATCTCACTAATCCCAACAACATCTAACTTAAGTTGTTCCATCTACATTTTTAAGTTTTCTAACCTACCTGCCCTATTCAGACTTCTAACATTCCACGCTCCGACTCGTAGAATGTTTCTATCCATTCTGATGACTCCTCCCTGAGCAGTCCCCACCCGGAGATCCGATTGGGGGACTATTTTACCTTCGGAATATTTTACCCAGGAAGAAGCCATCATGATATATGTAATTTGAGAGGATTATATGTCCTCGGGATACCCTTTGGGTCTTTAATGCAGTGGTTTCCCGTTGCCTTCTGCATCCCCATGCCGTTGATCATTTCTGATTCATCCGCCTTTAGGGGCCGTTTCCAACCCCAAGGGCAAGAGGGTGCCCTGAACCACTCCCCGCTCTTCCGCCCTCCTTTCGGAGGCCGTTGGCAACCAGTGGGTGACTCCTTTGACCGGGAATCTTTCAGTCGCCAGAGCCTCGTCCGCGCAAACAGGGTGCACCACGTGAAGGAGAGGTTGACATTTGGTCGGAAAAGACTAGTAATGTCTCTCCAAAACCCTTACACCCATAACAATAATTTTATTCGTGTTAAAGATTTAAAATATAATATTGTAGTTTGAGTAACTAATTCCGAAAAGCGAGTAACTATAACCAAAGACAAATACAATATAAACAATTCAAAGATTAGCATATACATCTTAGGTCAAAGTGTTAAACACGTAATTTTTACAGTAAAATACATAATAGTAATAATCATTACGTTTGATTCAGGTATTACGTTTATTTACTGCATTCCAGAAATTGAAAAGCTAAATATTCAAAGTTGAGATGGGTCGTTCGCGAGTGAATCAGTTCTTTAGAGCAATTCTTTTAAAAGAGCGAGTGAGCAGTGGAACGGTAGTTTTTCTAGGTGAGTCGGTCATAAGTCGGCTAATTCTAAATATCAAGAAGAGCTTGTTCACGTGGGTTTTGTGGACTGTAGAGCGAGCTAGTGAACCGTTCAAAAGAACTAGTTCTTTTCGTGGAGTGATCAAATAAACACCGCTCTTTTTAGTGAGTCACTTTGCCCATTTTAAACAGAATCGTTAGCTAAGCTGTGTGAATTTTCGTCTGATTTATGTGAAATTAGTGCCTGTCTGAAAGTAAATAATGATCTGTGGCACACAGTTTTCAATATAAAAAGGTTTTTAATTGCCTGTTCCTTTCCATAATTAATATAAGTCATTAGCTATTTCCGCAGATTTTGATTTGGACCAATAGCTCAAAAAAATTGAAAACCAAATCCAAATTGCTGCCGTGATTTTTTCGCCATACCCGTTAAAATTAAGAGACACATGCAGCTTGATTACAAATTTATAAAATTATAGTTTCGGACCATTAAATTAAATTAAATTGCAATGGAGCTCATGCTCCGGTGGCAAATTCCCTTAATACCCATCTTCCCCCTTTTCTGCATCCATCTACATTTACCCTTTACAAATTTTTACTTTAAATTCTTTCAAAGTGTTTTGGCAAATTATTCATGATATCTCTTGGTAACTTATTCCAATCCCTGACACCATTACCTAAAAAAGAGAATCTTCCTGCACCCTTGTGCCTGAAATCGAGTGCCACCTTGTGGTCATGGTTATCTATTCCCTTCCATGCATTACTTTTAATTCTTACACCAGTATCTTTCTATGCATCATCACCAATATATGCCTTGTACACTCCCATTACCCTCTTCACCCTCCTTCTGTCTTCCAATGAGTCCCATTCCAGCTCTTTTATCATATCTGTTACTGATTGCGTTCTTCGATAATTTCCAGAAACAAATGTAGCAGCCCTTCTTTGCACCTTCTCCAACTTTTGTATTTGATACTCAAAATGTGGGTCCCATAATACACTACCATATTGAAGCAATGGTCTGACCACAGTTTTGTAACCCAATTCCTTTACTTCTCTCGTACATCCCCTTATTACCCTATCCAACAAATGAAGAATTATGAAACCTTTTCCTACCACCTGTATAATATGTCCTGCCCAGTTAAGCTAGTTATCAAATGTAATGCCAAGATATTTACATTTCAAGTCTTTATTAAGCAATTCTTTCCCCACCTTATATTCATAATTAACATTTTTTTTTTATTTGTGTATCTAATAAGCTGACACATGTTTCCATTTATCTTCATCCCATGTTTACCAACCCAACTAGATATCCTGTCCAGATCACCCCTGCAACTGTTTACAATCCTCAACCGTTTTGATCCTTTTGTATAGCATTATGTCATCTGCAAATAATCAACACAATTATTCACTAAAATAATAAATAGCAATGGTACCAATACGATACCCTGTGGCACTCCCATTTTTACTTCCACTTCTTTTGATACAGCATTTCCTACCCTAACTTTCTGTTTTCTACGTTTTAAAAATTCTTCTATCCAGCAAATCACCTTCTGATCCACTCCAATAGATTTTACCTTATTTACTACCATTTTATGGTTCACTCTGTAAAAAGCCTTGCTACACTATCAATTTGTACCTCCCTTGTCCATTTCATCTGAAATATCTTGCATATATCCCACCAATTAAGATTCACATGAATATCCTTGCCTAAAGCCATGTTGCCTACTTGAAAACCACTTACGCTCCTAACATATATTTCTGATGTGGTTCTCTCCATTAATTTACCTACCATTGACGTCAAGCTAATTGGCCTATAATTTTCGACTCTATTTCTCATCCCTCCTTTATGTACCGGCACTACTATCGCACTTTTCCATTCCTCTGGTAAGCAGCAAGTATCCATACTCAATTTAAATAATATTTCAAGATTAGGTACAATGCCACATCCGATAATCATTAAGACATCTGTAGTAATATAATCTACACCAGCCCTTTTATGTTTTTTCAGCCTTCTTAGTTCCATCATGATATCCTCAGGATGAATTTCAAATTTTATGGCCTGCTCATTTCTAATTGTTTTGTTAAGCTCGTTATCCGATTCAGAACCACCTGTTTCTGATTTATTGTCCCTAATGCTCACACTAAAACAGTTACTTAAAATCTCTGCCTTTTTAAAATCCTCCGTAACTTCTTGTCCATCCTTATCTAAAAGGGTTTCCTCTCATTTTTCTGACATAGTTATAGAAATTTCTAGATGAATCTGTCAATGGTCCCCCTGTTCTGACAATACTCCTCATAAATCCACCTTTAGCCACCTTCTTAGCAATTATTAGGTCCTCGTGTAATTGTTTTAAATATTCCCGACTACCCTGCTGTCTCTTAACTCTGTTATGGTCTCTTCTTACCAACCTCTTTAACCGCCTCACCTCCCTGTTATAGTACACAGGTTCTCTAATTCTTTTTATTTTCTGTTTTGGAATAAATTTTTCCCACTTTCTTATTATCTTCTTGAACTCTTCCCACCTTGACTTTACTGTACTTGTGTCTTCCTTTCATTTGCTGAAACGTTCTCTGAAATATCTTTTCAAATTCGAAATCTGTGTCTTTTTATAATTGTACCTATTTCCCCCTTCAATTTTGGTTGCTGGTTCACTTAATCTTCTAGTATCCATCAGAACTGCTTTATGATAACTTATTCCTTGGGTTACTTGACACCCTACAAGGTTATCATCAGGCTTTATTAGGAATATATTCAAAATGTTCTGCTCTACCACTTGTGTAAATCCTCCTTCCCTTATTAGAGTATTTGCAAAAGTCTGTTCCCTTGTGTTATTAATATTATTGCCTACCCAATTTACACCTAGTAAAATTATATCCTCGTCTATAATGACCATTTAATTCTCGCCTCTGAAATCCGAGTATGAATTTAATTTCACCTCAAGAGCCTCATCATCTGCCATTCTTCCACTGCGGTAAGCAGCCATCTCCCAGCTTTTTTTTCTTTTTTACTACCCGAGAAATCTACCCTTAGTAACTCATGATCATGGTCTATGAACACCAGGGAACTGTGGTAGTTTTTGCTAACCATTATGAAAAACCCTCCTCCAATTGCTCCTCTATCTCTGCAGTACACTCTGTAACCAATCTCTTTGGAGGTAGGAAATGAAAAATAACTTGTCAGCAATATGAAGGTTCAAAAGAACCGGAACAATGGAACAATGATGATGAACACACCTCTCATTCAGTTTCAGTAAACACTCCTTATGTTTGAATAGTAAGAAATAATTGACTTCTCCAGGAAATTTACACAGTGGAGTTGCAAAAATGATCGATAGTGTGGTATGTCATTAATATAAATTTTTGCTAAATAACAAATAAAATTTCTTGTCAGAAATCGAAAAGCGCTGGATATGCATCTACTTATCCATTGACTTATCATTTGTGTAGACGTCGTGTTTACAGGCCATCACCGGCGGCGGACAGATCTCGAGAGGCCAAGCCAAATTCGCTGCCTACATTGACGTTCCGCACCGGAAGACATTCTGCTCTGCCGTCATAGTGAGCACAACCCACACTCTGAGCGCAGCGGTTGCCACCGACACTCACTCACACACTCACTCGCTCGCTGACGGTATTCGTGTACACCAATATCTTACTGATACTTGTTTATGCGAATTCTGTCTCGCTGGCGAAGCGGAGATTATAGTGAGCGACTTGCTTCCTCTTCTTCGGGGACTGCCTTGCCCTCCCAGCCCGAGGTGTTAGGGATTACCGCTCCACGGCCCACTCCTGCGGGAGTGGAACCCCCGAGCGCGAGCGTAGGGTTTTCTCCGGCCCGGATACCCTACGGTGACATCGAAGGGTCGGAGCAACACTCCCTTCCAGTAGGCGCCTCCATTGTAGGACGTATGATGGCGGCAACCAACTCCAACAACGGCTTCTTGGGCGTGGGGTACTACTCGTCAGATGGCTACCATGCCACCGACAATGAGGATGACAACGTTGGGCGATCAGAGCAACCTGATACTGATTCAGACTCTGATGACAACACACCGCCGCAGCAGAATCTTGCAGCCTACAGAAAGAGAGGATCAACCAACCCGACCGGCAAAGATCAAGTGAAGAAACGAGTCACCACCCTTGTTCAAAGAACAAATAAGAAGAAGAAAAATCAGAAGACAACCCGTGCTGTAACATCATTCCCAGCTCCGCATAGTCGACCAGAGTTCAGTCGGCTCATCTCCTCAGACACGGATGCTACTTTTGAATCAAACTCTGGAATGGGTAATGAAGCAAGGGACACCGCACTGGCACCGGAAGATAACGGTTGCCTTGCAGCACAAGAAAGTGACCACAGTACGACTGTAAATGTTGATGAAGGCTTTATCCATCCGCGTCGTACTGCCAAAGCTCCAGCAAATTTAGCTCAGGACCAACCAATAACATTAACAAACCAGTTCCAAGCCCTGCAATGTACAACTCAACCATCCAAAAGGAACTCCAACATCCCACCTATTGTGGTTCAATTCGAAGAAAGCTACAAAAAGCTTCATGACTGGGTAGCTAATGTCGCCAAAGACCCCTTTCTGGCCAAAACTGCAGGAGGTGACAAAATTAAATTTTCCTTCACAACTACTGAGGACTACATTAACGTGACAAATCTGCTCACTAAAAATGGTATCCCCTATTTTACCTTCCCCTCAGGGGCAGTCAAGTTACTAAAGGTCGTCCTGAGAGGATTACCACGCACCTTTCCAACCCAGGACCTCAAGGACGAACTCCTGGACATGGGTTATGACGTGCAAACTGTGGCCCAACTAAAGAGACCGGGAACAAATATAGCAATGCCACTGTTTCTGGTAGTCATTCCTGATACACCAGATAACAGAAGAGTGTTCGAGGTGGAGTACCTATGTCATATAAGAATTAAAACTGAGACACTCAAGGCGACTTCCGGCCCCCCTCAATGCTTCAACTGTCAATTGTATGGCCATATCGCCAAAAATTGTAAAATGAACCCTGTATGTGTTAAATGTGCAGGAGCCCACGACTCCAACGAATGTACAACACAGAAAAATCGTGATGCAGCTAAATGTGGTAACTGCGGAGGTAATCATGTCGCCAGTTATAAAGGCTGCATCGCTTATAAGCTAGCTCGTGATCGACTCAGAGGCACCAAAGCAACTCAGCAGAATCTAGAGAATAAAGAACTAAAGTCCAACAGTCTAACTGCTGTGGAAAAATCACGGAAATCAAATCAACAGCAACTGCTACACAGCAAAGAGAAAATGATGGATAAGGCCGACAAGAAAAAGAACTCGCGTGAGGTAAATTCAACAACTGCCACCAGAGGAGCTGGAAAAAGCAACTCCTCCCAACATACTACCACCAAACCAACAGAGGAATCTGCAGGCGCAGCCATCCCTGCACCTCCAGTCGAAACTGAAAACTCATCAGCTCCGGCATTATGTCCAGCAGCACCTAGGAAGCGCGCTCGCCGCCGCAACCGTCCCCCTGGCGAACACGCACAGAATGCAGGCCCCTGTGAACATACGCAATATGCTGGTCTCGACAGGCTCTACAATAGCATTGACATAATCCTCAATACCCTAATGTGCCTCATCGAAAAGATGAACCGATTGCCTGCAGAAATCCAGGCAGCAGTTACGTCAGCCTCAGCTATCACCTCAAGTGCTAACCTACCTAACAATGGATAGAAGGCATCACATACACTGCGTCTCCATATGCGTATGGAATGCAAATGGGCTTTATCCTCAACTTACAGAATTTAGACAATTCATTGCAGAGCACAATATTGACTTATGCCTCGTCTGTGAGACCCACCTTAAACCAGGACTACGTGCGTCGATTGCTAACTACGACTGCTATAGAACAGACCGACTCACAGCTGGAGGCGGCGTTGCAATCTACATAAAAAAGGGCCTACCTCACCACGAAACTCCTCTTCCGGCGCTGCAAAACATAGAAGCAGTCGCCATAGAAATAAACCTTACCAATGAGACCATCAACGTCATTTCTGCCTACCGACCTCCCAGACGAATGCCTCTGGATGCAGACTTAGAAGCACTGGCAGCATTGCGAGGCAAACTACTCCTAGGAGGAGACTTTAACGCAAAACATACTGACTGGCTCTGTCAGAACACTAACCAGGCGGGACTTGTCATCAGAAGAATTATAAATCGACATAACATGTGTGTATGGGCTCCTGACGAGCCCACGCACTATCCTTACAATGGTGGTCGGCCTGACATCTTTGATGTGCTCATTACTAAGAACTTCAACGGGCTCATCTCAGCATCCACTGTGGATGAACTATCATCAGACCACTTACCAGTTATATTTCAAGTCAGCATAGGCCAGTGGCAACCAGATGATAGGCTAAATCCCATATTTGATCACAAGTTCACCAACTGGAGGATGTACAAAAATCTGCAGACCACCCTGCAGACAACAATCCTGAAACAGCGCTGGAGGCTTTTGAAAGTGCAGTCTTAAACGCCATCACAGCCTCCACTTTGAAGCACAAGAAAAATGACAAATCGCTCCAGCTCCCAACTCACCTGATAGCAGCGATCCGACATAAAAATCGAGTCGCAAAGGAGTGGAGGATCACTAGGAACCCCAACACCAGGAAATTACTCAATCGTCTCCAAAGAGAATTGAAAGTGTCTTTAACTGAACATCGAAATCGTGATTGGGAGGCCAGACTTTCAATGCTGCGATCGGACGACGGATCGCTGTGGTCACAGACCAGATGGTTTACTAAAAAGAAAAGTCGAATTCCACCTCTACTTGGAGATCAGGGATACATATATCGCCCTGAAGATAAAGCCAACGCTCTAGCTAAAGCTTTCGAACAAAACTTTCAACCAGCACCCGGCGACCCCGATCTTATCGACGAAGTCAACAACCGACTGAGGGTTTTCCTCGAAGCTGATGACGAAGACGAACACAACATCGAGCACTTTACCCCTCAAGAAGTCTTCACCTGTGTGACCAGCCTAAATCCAAGAAAAGCCCCAGGCCACGACAGAATCAGTAACATCTGTTTGAGAAACCTGCCTCCAGCGGCAATTAACCACCTCACGATGCTGTAGACAGGAAGAACTTTCCCACCCGGTGGAAACAGGCCGTAGTCGTAGCTATCCATAAGAGTGGGAAAAACCCCTCTCTACCTCAAAACTACCGGCCCATAAGTCTGTTACCATCTATCAGCAAGGTGTTTGAGCGTCTGCTCCTCAAACGCCTAAACCTGTATATCGAGCGACAGAGTATTCTCCCAGACCATCAATTTGGGTTCCGTCAGGGATGTCGCGGTAGCTGATTTCTATATAGATGTTAGTATAGAGTTTAGTAATAATGAAGGCAGAGTGCTTCCAAGCCAACGCAGTAGTGTGCAGATTACACCGCTCATATACGACACCAGGCTCAAGGCCGCTGATCTTGCGGTCCGTACTGTGGGAAACTCAGCCAACACGGCTAGTACACGAGGCTTACACACTATGAGCACGTGAACCACACGCGTGTTCATAGTGACAAACAGCCAATGAGAGGAAGGCTTTCCCCACCTTCCGGAATCGAGGGCGCCTCTTTGCGCGCACGATTCGCCCAGTCCGCGATGTGATTTTTAGTAGTAAAGACCTGTTACGGTCTAATCGAGCAATTTTGGGCATCTTTCCAATAATCCTCCCTCTGCTGGCTTGCGAGACACTCTGTCTCAACATCGGATCCTATGATCCATCATTCTAATACCAGGGATGCTGATTTTATGTACCAGTCTATTGTAATTGTACCATACAACTGCTCTCGCCGAATAAATCAAGTAACCGCAATTCTTTACATCATTCAAGGAGCACCTACGTCCCAATTTTAGACCAGCTAAGTCTCTGTGCATGTATTTTTCCCAGCTAGGAACTTACAGATGCCGGCTGGAAACCGGAAGTAACTCAGTTGGCAGTAAGTAGACGCAGGGACGGACCCACAGTGGGTATGTTCGGCTCTCGCTCGGTCAACACGCGACAGGGACACTCAACCACCCAGCAACTGATGAGGGTGGTTGAGACTGCCACGACGGCTTTTCAACCATAAAGAATACCGTGGACTTGTGCTACTAGATATCTCCCGGGCATTTGACTCGGTATGGCACGCCGGACTGCTACTACGACTCTACGAATTGGGACTCCCGGGACAGCTTGTCAAACTGATTAAATCATACCTGGAAAACCGCTCCTTCAAAGTCAAAATTGGTAACGTCTATTCCACAAGGCGTAGCATTCAGGCAGGAGTACCACAAGGCTCGACCCTAGGACCTCTGCTATACTCCCTATATACAGCCAATGTACCTTCTCAAAACAGAATTCACACCGCCACATATGCTGACGATACAGCCTACTACACTCGCAGCCGCAGCAAAGCAATCGTCACCCGTCGTCTGCAGGAGGTATTGCAGAAGACTGAGGCCTGGGCGAGGAGGTGGCGTATTGGAATCAACCCAACTAAGACCCAAGCCATCATACTAACTAAAAGGATAGGACCTCGACAGAGACCTCAATTGGATCAACAACTCACAATTCATAACAACTTAATCCCATGGTCAAACACAGTTCGCTACCTTGGAGTCCTGCTTTTAACCTAGAGGGCCCACATAAACGACCTCCGCAGAAGAGCTAGCGCGAGACTTCAAGCGTTGTACCCAGTGCTAAACAGGGACAGTAAGCTCTCCGCACCCTTAGGAGTACGGATCTACTGCACCTTAGTAAGACCAATACTTGAATATGCCTGTCCTGTGTGGGGATACACAGCTAAAACAAATCTTGACCGCCTTCAAATTATTCAAAATCGAGCGTTGAAGAGAGCTCTTCATCTTGACTGCAGATTTCCCACAATTGCCCTTCATGAAGCCACAGGGCTACCAACCTTAAAACAACGATTCAAGGATCTTGCCACCAAATTTTATAATACAGCCCACAAATCCAACAACCCACTAATCAAGGATCTGGGAAATTATCCGGTAGGAATAGGTCCACACATAGGACCTATCTCACTTGTACAATAAATCCCCAAATCATCTGAAAATATCTACGCCAAATGTTAAGACAAATCTAACCTGAAGCAAGTATCCATCAATAAGACTAGGAGTAAATGTCGCAATACAAATACTCCACCCTACTCTGCCCAAGGAGGAAATGGGCAGTTAATGGCGTTGCTGCTGCTGCTGCCACCGACAGCGCCGCCTACCCGAGCCAGGTAAGTATTACGATTAGGTTGGTTGTAATGATAAGCCATAAGTCTCTAATACAATTGTTTAACATTATTGCGGTTAGGTCAGTTTCTTTAAAGTACTGTACAACACTTATATTCAGGGCTCATCTAATATTATAATACTAGCCCCAAAGCCCGTCACAAATGACGGGTTTAACGAAGTGTTATGGTAATTTATTTTTCTGCAGTTGCTTAACTAAAAAGAATTGTTATAAAGTTTTTGTAATTTATCGTCCTTTCTGTTGCCGCAAAAAACTTGTTTTCAACTTGGTCCAGGTTGAATTTTATCCTAACCACAATCTCCACTAATATTACTTCTAGAAAAGCAAAACTTCAATCACGCGTGAATTAATACATTCCCTGTATCGCATGTCAGTCTCATCATCCATCGCGATATAAACTTGATCCCAAGTCTTCACAGGTTCTTACACTTTTCTTTCTTAATACCTGTGATGAAGATCGATATTTTAACGGCTGAGACAGCTTACATCGCCTGAAATAATGACCTCAGTGATAACGAAGGTTGCTAAAAATAAATCTTAATAACCTATGCTATGGTTTAGGCCACATATATCGCGATCAATTTGGAGCGTCTTTTATTCAAATCACGTAATGAATTTAGTTAAAAAAACTTATAATTAATTTGCCAATTTAAACGAAATACTTACTTTTCTTTCAATGTCCTGATAAGCAATTGCTTAACTAAATAGAATTGTAATAAAATTCAATGTAATTCCTCCTGCCTTGAAATGTAGCAAACGGTTTCAGTTTCCATCTGGGTCCAGGTTGCATTTCAATCTAACCACGTGCTACGATAAACTTGCCGCCAGAAGAACAATAGTTCAATCTCAAGTATATTAATACATGAACTGTATCGCTTTTTAGTGGCAATAATGCATCGCGATATAAATTTGATGAAAAATCTTCAGGGTTTTTACACATTTCTTTTTTGTTATCTGTTATTTAGACCGATATTAAAACGTCTGAATCGCTGACACAGTTGCTGAAATAATAGGCTCAGTAATATTACACAGTGAAAGCAAAGGAAATTAAAATAAATCTAATAAACTTAGTTTATTCCACGTAATATTTGCTTTAAGTGTAGTGTAGGATCCACATATCACGATAAGTGATTACTATTTCCGTTCAATAATAGGACACAGGTAAATTATTTTGAAAAAAAAATTATTCATGTCCTCTGCCGTTTCGACAAATGTCAATTGTAATTCTGACCCATGCTACGTAACAATCTAACCATAACATTCGCTACAACGATGCTCGCAACACAAAGCTTTTATCTTACATATCTATGGAAAAAAGAATTTAAGGAATACTTCTATATATCAAACGAATATTAGGTAAAAATATAAGCATCTAATGATTGATATGTAAATTTAAACGCAATACATACTTTTATTTCAGTGATCTGTTTTGTATTGAAAGACTGCAGGTTTGTGGGTTTTGGCGCATTTGAATGTGTGTAGTAGGCAAGTTGCAGTATGTTCAGATATTGATAAAGTAGTCATTGATGATTACTACATAAAAATACTAGAAACTGTATTAATAATATCGTGAAGATAATCTCTTGTAAATTGTTGTTAAAGTAGGAAGAAATTGCACGACGACTTGGGTTAACTTTGGATTGTGTTTGCAGCTGTTGCATTCGCTGGCAACAACCGATACGCAGAGCAGAGCGACTTCGGGCCTCCTGCGCAGGCGAGAGTCGTGGACGAATGGATCTTCTACGACTCGGAACAGCAGACACGTCTAGACGTGTCTCAAAAGAACCTCGTTTTTCCCTGGGAATTCAACGCTTTCGTCGGAGCTATCCTGATCGCCAATGAGCCAGAGTGAGTAGGTCATATCCACGATTCTGACGCATATCGAGCTGATATCCAAGGGTACATTCTCCTCGTCTTCGGCCACGAAGATTTGCGTTTTATATTGCACCTCAAAACGACTGCAGCGAAATGTGGTTATGAAATTCTGATTTACTTCTTCTTCTGGTTTTAATGAGATCGTCGTCGATTTGCAATAAAAGTGTTCAGCGACAATACGCGGCAGCTTTAAATCGAAACAGAGTGAGGGATTTCTTTTTGGAAATATCGTTTTGATAAGGAATGAAATGGGTAATATTTGATGTAATTTTATGGAAACTAAGCGCAACTGTGAAAAAGAACGGGTATTTGGAACTTTAGTAATTAATAGGGGTTGTTATCTATATGTAAACACTAGAAATTTATGTATTATTATGGAGGTTGCAACTGTTTTAGTAATCCATATGACATTGGTTTATAGTTTTCTTCATAACTACGAGCTCATGATCTAAGGGAACATGTTCAATTTCGGAGACCAGGAGGTGATGTAAGAGTTATCACGTCGCGGGGAAATGATTGTGGTTTTAAGAAGATGGTTTCCAAGTTTGTGAGTGGGCGTCTGTTGCCGCAGGTTGCCTGGAGACTTCAACAGTTCGTGTGTGGTGTTCGCCTTCGGCTGCAGCTCGGCGGGAAGGAAGGACTCTGGCGTGGGCCGCCTCGCCCCTGTAACCGTGTCCAGCTGGCGCGCGTGCCAGCCACAGCGCGACGAGGGCGTCATGTGTGTCTCCGGAGACAGCGCGGTGTGCGCGGGAGACGAGGGAGGACCCGTCTGCTGCGCCGACCAGCAAGGACACACCAGGTGCGACCTAACCACCACCAACGCAATTCAACCACGCACTCGGGCCTATAGTCATTGCGCCATCTGCAGCATTATTCCATTCCAACTGGCAACCGTCACTTGATATTGTACAATACCATCCTAACGCTCCTGCCTCGCTCTAGTATTGGACTCACTAATGGCGGAGCCATGCGCTCTTTGCTCGCTGTCGAATTTTCTTTTCGTTTTGTTGGCTGTTCTAAAAATCCTCTATAAATGTATTAACTCATTGAAATCTACAAATATTGTGCAAAATAATGGTTTGCAGTAATTCACTAGCTGTCTGTGGTGTCCGCAGGGTATACGGCATCGTGCTGCAACAAGAGGACCTGGCCGTCGCCTACGTCGGCTTCTACAAGTGAGTACCGCTCAACAGAAAGATGCCACAGGTGGAGATCCTGCTGATAAATTAATGTTTCTCATTTTGTCAAGGCAATCAGTGCAAATACAGGTTTTTCTGGAACTTTTAACACAACCTCTAATTACTTATGGTTCTGTAAATTCGAGAGGATAAACATACTTCGAGTATTCTGGTTTTGTTTGAAATGGAATTTGGTGCTAAGTTGGCACATGAAGTTTGGAAGAATCTGATCATAGACTTTGGAGCTAATTCAGAACAAAATTACCATTGGTAACGTGGCAAAAAGAAATTTAGGCAGTGACGTATAGCCCAAATCTCGCGAAAGTTACCACTTCACGATTTAATTACAATAAATTGATCAAAATTTCGTTTCGGTTTGTTGCCTTCTTTCGTCTACCGGATGTTATGATATCCTATAAAGCGTCAATAAATGTTGCAGTTTATTTAACTTTTTTAATCCGATTATCCCCTCTCCCCTAACGCCGGCGATGTACAATGCTGAAAAATATAAATGTTTTAACAACAACAGAATGAAAAAAACTCTTCAAAACCACATAGATATCACATTCTGTCCAAACCATGGTTGTGTGCTCATATGCGGATCATATAAGCATTGTCGTCACTGAGACAAAAAAAAAAAAAAAAAAAAAAAAAAAAAAAAAAAATAAATAAATAAATAGATAAATAAAAAATAAAATAATAATAATAATAATTAATAAACAAAGAAATACAGTTGCAATTTATTCCAAGAAAAATCATTCATAAATCACCAAAAGAGAAACAGATCTTGGATTTTGGATCCAAAATACGGAGACACTGAAAAAATTGTGCTTCAGAAATCTGTTGCGCTTCAGGGTGATACTAAAACGAAATTGCTTTAGACATTTGGATGCTGCACAGAACATGTGTTACGTAAATGTTACAGCGCTGTTTAAATAATCTCTTTACTTCTCATCTTGCGTGAAATAGTAAAGATAACGTATTTCACATTAGGATAGCTTATACACCGTGGCAAATTATCATTAGGATTAATGACACTGTGATCAGAAAATCTCAGTACATTTAAGATTCCTTTTATCAAATTACTGTAGTGCAGTTAAATTTTTTTCTGCATGTTGGCATGAACGAGTTACCCGAAAAATGAATTGTTGGATTTTACGGTATTTGCATTAATGTGCCGGGAAAAGTTTACGGTCTCATTTTGATGTGAAGTCGGAAAGCTGAAAAATTTAAAATAAAAGTGTCCAGAAAGTAGTATATATCTATCGTTTAACGTGATTCACGCATCAGGTACACAGTATTCGAAAATCGAAAGAAATGGGGAAAGGCAAACCTGTAAGATTATAGGAACTATTAAATAATTTATGTTTTGTTCGATGGTATTAGTACCATTTAGTATTGAATTATTTTTGGACTACCTAATTTACGATTGTATCAAAAATAATCTCTACTAAGAAAAACATTTAATTCTAAAGATTAGAATAATAGTATAGGCCTATGTAAATCTAAATTTCTCATAACCTGGCCCAACACATAGTATACAAGAGTACGTGAAGTTATTTTTCTACAATTGCAATCAAAATATTAAACACCTGATTGCATGAAATATCAATATGGGCCAAATTCCTACTCTTTCATGAATCTGCGTAATGTTGACTTCGCATGTCCACTGATTCGATGTGGGTACTAGAGTCTGGTCGCTGCATCTTCACAAAACCAGCAAACTTAGAATATAACAGGCACTCCGAATTAGTTATAGTGGATTGGCAGATACGCAACACACCTGGGGGACATCTTCATTCATGGAAATTTCCGCCGGTTGATGCTTTCTCCGATTCTAAAGTTAGTTGACACATGTAGACCCACATTAATTAAATAAATAGAATGTTAAACTCACTCATAATTTTGTGTTTCATTTCTGAACTCAGTGGAAATATTCACTAGGAACAATTAAAAATTTGGTGTTATTTTTGTGTACATATATTTTATATTGTCTTTAATGTAAATTGGAAGTATGTAGTATGCATTTGATTTATTTATTCGTGGATATTCTCTCATGTCGGCATGTGTGTTGTGGTAGGTTGTGGTTGGCGCAGCAGACAGGTGGCGTGCAGCGTCTGCGTCAGGGGGGTGCGGTCTACCCCCAGCTGTATCTGCAGCCTGGGAGGGAGTGGGTAGGAAAAAATGCCAGCGGTAAGTGCGACAGTCAGTGACTGTGTTTACAGCACGGAGCGCAGTCAGTTGTTAACGTGTAACCTCGTGTCTGTGTGCAGAGCCGACTAGCGGTGGAGAGGTGAACCAAACGCTGTTCCTGGTACTGGCTAGACGACCACGGAGGCGGGCTGCTCAGCGTCGCTGTCCGGCGCTGTGCTCGCCGCCTGTCTCGCCACAGCAGCGCTCCTCTGATCTCGCGGCCACATCTGGGAACCACAAAATCCGTCCGTGTGTGATCCACACAACAAATAAACCTACAATAAAATAATGTGAAGATTTTTTTATCAAAATACAATTAATATTCTTTTTGCTGATTTTACTGGGTAGTACATTTCTATGGAAATAAGAACAAACACACGTTGAAGAATCTACCGCCATAATTTACCACCATGTAACACATTTTTTCTTAATTATATTATTTGTCGAACTTAAATTTTTTGTATAATACTACTTCCGTTATTAACCTTTTCCATCTCTTCCCTTTTCTACTTTTCCCTAAATTTCTCCCATTATTCTCTACAATACAAACTAATCTGCAAACAAACAACCCATCGGACTGTTTTCTAAGTGGTATACATCTACATCTACATATATACTCTGCAATTCACAAAATTGTGGGTGGCAGAGGGTGCTCAGCACCTAAGCTAATATCTTTGTTGTGCATTACAATCCCTAATGGTACGAGGGAAAAGAGAATTCATATAAGAATCATTGCGGCACCTTATTTCTCTAATCTTATCTTTCCTGTCATTCCGGCTCAAATAGGTTGGTGGAAGAAGTATTCCACTACACTCGTGAGTGAAAATGGGAGTACGCATGTTTACCAATAAGTTTAAACGAATCGTGCGTCGTCTATCTACCAGAGACTCCCAGCCTAGTCTACTAATCAGTTCTGTAAGCGTTTCATAAGGACTGTAGCAAGCGGTCACGAATCGAGCGGCTCTTCTCTGTACTTTCTCTATACTTTTGATCAATCCCCCTATCAATTAATTGTGTGTCACCAATTCGAGCATATCTTTTCTTGTATTCTATTATTTGAGGAATCAACTTCTTTATTCACTTAATTCCATTGAGTGTTTCTCTGTTCACACATTTCTTTGCGCTACAGACTTACTCTTTTTTAAGCTTTCCTTATATCCAACAGGTATACTTAAGTCATTTCGCATTTGATGTAGGAAGTTGTATTTCTATCTCCTCCACTAGAGAACCGCCAAAACCAGCAGACTGTAACCTCACCAAATCAAAACTTCTACCGCAATAAAAAAAGTAAATGACGACACGAGTACATGGTCAAGCAAAAAAGAAGGTGTAAAGACCCAGTCAATGAAGCAAAAAGCATTCGTTAAATGAACGAAGAAGAATATTCCCTATTTGGTTTCATCGCTTAACCTTCGCTGCTGATTCATGTCGCCTTTTCTCTTATTTTGTCAATTTTCAAAATCGTGAGAGTGCCTCCCGCCGCTCTCATTACAATCTGATAGACCTTAGAATTCCCCCCTTAAGAAATAATCGAATATACTTTCTTAACTTAAATGCATTACCCTTTAACCTAAAGAAAATTAATTATTTCGCAGAGTTTTTAAGCACTAAATAACAGACAACCAGGAATTATCACAATTTTACGATTAAGTCAAACATGAGTCAATAAGCTGTAAGTACTAAGTGTAAATTTCAGCTCAGGTCCCGGATAATAATTCCCTCATAAGAGTTGCAACGCCTTCTAATGATCAATTAATTTTCACGGTATTCTATTACAGATAAACTTTAATTCGTAAGTTTTGAAATAAGCATACATTTAGCAGAAAGATTTATTTACTTAACCAAGCAGTCCGTTAGCTCAGTCGCTAAACGTTCAGCCCTGAAATTTCGGCTTCCTCAGATCGAATCAGTTTTCCTATGGGATGCCGCGTTACCCTAAAACTCTGAGAGAGGCGGAATCTTCAGCAGTTTCAAACACTGTGGTCAGGTGGAAAGCAAACCAATATACTTTATTTATACAAATAAGGTGCATCTAGAGAACACATTCTAAACATTTATTACAATCTACAACCAAAAAAACCAAACATAACATAAACTACTGAAAACCTTTACAGCAGCAGTTGGTTGGCAATTCCCGCGAAGAAGATCTAAATGTAGAAGCCCGTAACATGGTTAAGTGGAACTAAACATATGAGCATTTTAAATGTTGAGAGCTGTGAGGGCACGAGCTGCTGTAAACACCTGTTTGATTCTGGTATTGGCATCCAGAACAGTCACACACGAATTTGCTGAAAAAATTATCTTTGAATAACAACGGTCCCAAGACGCTGTTGGATGAGAAACGTCATGTAAAATAAAAACATAGCCTTAACAGGAGTTAACTGTTCACTTTGATATCACTGATAATTGAATTAGACGCGAACTAACGGCGAACAGGGCAAATGCTTATTAAATCTGGAGAGTTGTAGGTATATACAATAATGTATAAAACTGTTAAATAAATTGGAAATGGTTGTGGTGGACAACTGAACTTTTTTTATTATATTCAATTGCAGTCTAGTAGGGAAATTTACAAGTGCCGTTAAGCTTAAAGACAACATCAAGGCTACCATATCTAGCGTCTCATTGCTGTGATTGAGAAAGTCATCATTAAAATATTCTCATAAAACTATTTGTTTGTTATTTTTGAAACATAATAGCAAAGACTCTAACTGAGATAAAAATAGTATAAAATTACCTGAGGGGGCCCTGTAAATTGCTATTACTATAACTCTTCCTAACCATATTCTAGTTTAGGAACACAGAATTCAAAGTTGTTACGAAGTGTTAAAAGTAACGACCAAGTGCTAGTAACGCCCAAGCGTTAAGATGGTGCAATAGGTAGCAAAGAGAGTCAACAGTGAACGTGTGTGAGGCCAAGGTTGTATCAGATAGGGGGCTGCGTGGCGTGTCGGATGACGAAATACGAGAGTAAGCTTCTAGAAGGACGCGCAGGGCAGCGGAGCGCGTCACGCGCTCCTATAAAAAGAGCCCGCCTCAGCGGGAGGGGGACGTCTTCGATCTCGGCAGCCAACGAGTGAGCCAGCAAGTAAATAACGCAGCGGAGAGACAACGTGTACAACTGTTACTGTAGTCGCCGTTGTAGTATTTCAGCTTCTTCAGAGTTTATGGATCTTTGGCAGAGGGAACTGCTATTAGTTGATTCCGACGGAGAGGAGTGCCTGTGGTGGGTAAACTTCTTTCATCGACGTTTTGGGTGGACCGACACGACTATAGAAGACGTTGTCGAAATGTTAATGTTGAGTCAGAGCCCCTTGGAATAGGTACCTCCCGTAATTTCTGAATATTTTCAAAGGGAGATTGTTGGTTCCTGAGTCACAAGATTGTTTCTCATAACCTCTTGTGTTCTTCATTTTATTTCTCCAGAACATTTCCTATCCCAAGTTCCCAAATTGTAAAAATTGTTACCTCGCTTGTTTCTGTGTTTGATTCTTTTAAGATCGCTGTTGCACAAGTTCTCGACAGGACGCAACAGAGACTTTATTTTCTTGGTGTCAGATGTGGGGTACGCCTGGAAAAATACGAGGGTTTGACCGGAAAAGCCACAAAACCAGTGAGACGACTGACAAAATTTTGGCCAATCTTGGCCCAAAGGTCAGTACGTTGCAGCGATTACAGGCCGCAATTTGAGGAATAGGAGTAGGGTTTTCGAGAAATCTCAGCCCGAAGTCGGGAAAAGACTGACGGCTTTGAGCACGAAGCCGACTAGCAAGATTGCGCAACGAGGCGACATTGGAAGAAAAGAAGAGGATCCATTGGTCGTCTACGGGGAGCGGTACGCGACAACACGCGGGACGCCGATCGATAGCAACGCTGCCGAGAAACAGCTGAGCAGCCGTCGCCAGCAGCGGATCAATACCGGCGGGGAGCAACAGGTAGCAGCTGTCGCCAGCAGCCGGCAGCCGATCGATACCAGCACAGCAGAACTTCGCAGTCGAGCGGACACACGCGCGACAACACAACGACGCCACGTCGGGACAACAACATCTCATCGCTACACAGCAGTTGATTTCAGCAGGTGAGAAAGCAAAATTGTAAGCATGCCTAACGAAGCAGTGTCAGGCAGTCAGGGCGCGCAGTCGTCAACCCACAGGCAGTACATTAGTTTGAATGAAGTGATAAAATTGATCCCAGATTCTTTTGACGGAGAAAAGACGAGATTAAATGAGTGGTTGGATAATGTAGATTCAGCATTCGAATTAATTGTGCCGGAACAAAAAGAAATTTTATTAAAGTTTGTGAAGGCTAAAATTGTAGGGGCACCTAGGAGTAAACTTCTTGTCGAGATCTGACTACCACCTGGCCGGCAGTTCGTGCAATCTTGTTAGAAAATTATGGCAGTAAGAGGACTCTTGATTTTTATGCATGTAAAATGTTTGCTAGTAGGCAAGAGTCGTGGGAGAGTATTGCGCAATGGGGTTCGCGTATAGATGCTCTCCAACATCAGTTCAGAGAAGCAATAAAAAATGTAATGACGGAAGAGGAGCTGATGGGAAGCATAGCTCTAGTTTTAAAGCTAGGAAGGGCCGTATTTATTCAAGGGTTGTATGATGACCGGATAAAAACTATTGTGCGAGCTAGGGGAGAAACCATAACCCTTTCTGAAGCTGGAAATCGCAGCCACAGAGGAAAGTGCGATAGCTTCAGCGAAAAAAAACCGGTTTCGAGGTATCCCTTCAGGAATCCAAAGGTAGAAGAAAAAAACCCATTTTGTTTCAATTGCAAAAAGTCGGGCATACAGCCAAGGATTGTAAGAATAATTAAATAAAGAGATGAGCTGGACAAAAAGGCGATAAATGCAGTGCTTGCTAAGTTAGATAAGATGGAGAAGAAAACGCCGTCAGAATGATGGAAACGCGGCGGGAAACGAGAAGTAGCGCTAGGCAAGCGGCTCAAACAGCACCCTTTAAGAAAAAGGTACCGTATGCAAGTGAAATTACGTGCTATAAGTGCAACAGAAAAAGGGCATTATGCGCGGGATTGCCGAGAAAAATGCATGGTCGGGAAAGGAAAAGAGATCGAAAGTCGGTAAACTGCTAGGTGGCGTAATGGAGCGGTCACATTGCGCCATATCGCACAAAGTGTATAAGGTAGACTGCACAGAAAAAAATGAATATGTGACTATGCAATGTGAAAAGCAAGGCGTAAGTCCGATGAGATTCCTGGCCGACAGTGGGGCACAGATAAGCCTGGTAAAAGAGATAGTATAAACTGGGCAGTAAAAGTGATGATAGAGAAAAAATTAGAATTAAGGGGATAAGTAATAGTATAGTACAAACTGAAGCTTCGGTAGTCCTGAGTTGAAAGCCGCGGAGGGTTTGATATTGAAACAGAAGTTTCATATAATTGGGGCAAACATAGATTTGCCTGTCGAGGGTTTGTTAGGAAGAGATTTTCTAACGAAAAATAAGGCCGTAATAGATTACGGAAAAAGAGTTATGAATATTCGCGGGAGGCGAATTAGATTGTATACCGCGCAAAGAAGGGCCGTGTATGACGCACATGAGACGCGTTGTGTTAAGAAAGTAGGTGTTGCAGGGATTGCGACATAGGATGAAAGACGCACGCTCACTAACGAACTGTGAGGCGTGGCGTTAGGCAAGGTGTTGCAGGGATTGCGACATCGGATGAAAAGACGCTCGTTCACTAACGGACTTGTGAAGCGAAGCGGTAAGAAGGGTGTCGTAGGAATTGCGACATCAGGTGAAGTATGCCCGCTTGCTAACGGACCTGCGAGACGGGATGGAAGAAGCGTATCGCAGAGAATGCGATGCGTGGTATGTGTCCGCCCGCTAACGGACCTGCGGGATGGAACGGGAATTTCCCGAGGGCAGTAGGGCGCTGCCTCGAGAAATGTCGTAGGGATTACGACGCGAAATGGTGTTTTGTCCGTCCACTAAAGGAATTGTGAGACGTGACGGAAGGATTCCGAGGGCACTGGGTGACTCGAAGACGGTAGGCCCGTGAAAAGGCGAGATTGTCCGTCCACTAACGGAATTGTGCGACGAGACGGAAGGTATCCGAAAGCAGCAGAGTCTGCTTCGAAGACGGTAAGCCCCGTAGAAAGGCGGTATGTTGAATCGAAAGCGAGATGCATCGATTCGTTGGCAACGGGAGTTGCGCAATTAACGGCAAGCAAACCAAAAATGGTTGCGAGAGGCCGTGGGAAGCCCACTTACGCAGAAGTGGTGCAACGTGGTGGTAACCATAGTGGAGGAGCCAGGGGTGCTCAACACTATGAGGTAACAGTAGGCCCGCGCGAAGAAAAGATTGTAAAGGTAAGGATTACCTTAAGGAATGCATCAGAAGTGATCATTCCAAAGCAGGAGATACAACCAGGAATATATGTGCCCGAAGCGTTAGTATCAGTAAGAAATGGAATGTGTATTACAAGTATGCTTAATACTACAGAAAAGAAAGTTAAAATAAAGAATCCCCTTATAACAGCTGAAGAAGTGCCCGAATTTGAAAAAGCATACGTAAGACGTATTAGAAAAGAGCGACCAGAGGTAAAGTCGCGATTAAGTAGATTAAAAGAAAATCTCCGCGTAGAACATTTAAACAAAGAGGAAAAAGAGGCTTTATTAGGTATATGCGCAGCGTATAACGATGTGTTTCATTTACCAGGAGATCACTTGGGTTATACTGAGGCTGTCAAGCATGAAATCAAACTTCTTCCCGAGGCAGAAGGAAAAATAGTTCGGTTGAGGCCCTACCGGATACCCGAGGCGCAAAAGGAAATTTTGCAAGCCGAAATAGAAAAATTATTAGAAGATGATATTGTAATACCAAGTGATAGTGCGTGGAATTCGCCTGTATTAATTATCCCAAAGAAAATGGATGCAAGTGGCAAGCAAAAGTGGCGCGTAGTAATCGATTATAGGCGATTAAATGATCTGACGGTAAATAATGTATTTCCGTTACCAAGGATCGATGAAATACTAGACGGACTAGGTAAAGCGAAGTACTTCACAACCCTCGACCTAGCTAAGGGGTATTATCAGGTGCTGATAGACGAGAAAGATCAGGAAAAGACGGCTTTTAGCACTCCCTATGGACATTACGAATTCAAAAGAATGCCAATGGGATTAAAGACGGCACCGAATACCTTCCAAAAATTGATGAATTCTGTATTGACAGGATTACAGGGTGAGAAAGTATTCATCTACCTAGATGACGTCATAATTTTTGGGCCAACGCTTGAGGAGCATAATGCTAGACTAGAGGATGTCTTTGAAAGACTGCGAAAATATAATCTCAAACTACAAGTAGACAAGTGTGAGTTTTTGCGCAAGGAAGTTACATTTTTGGGACATGTACTTACGGAGGAAGGGTTGAAACCCGATCAGAAGAAGGTAGAAGCCGTAGAGCGTTACCCCCAACCAAATAATACTACCCAGTTGAAGGCATTCTTGGGCTTAAGTGGGTACTATAGGCGATTCATAAGCAATTACAGTAAAATTGCTAAGCCATTGTATGAGCTGTGTACAACTGTGTACAACGTGTACAACTGTTACCGTAGTCGCCGTTGTTGACTGATAGGGTCTTCAAGTCTATGGTTCTTTGTAGATGACGGACCAACAGGTAGAGGGGCCTGAGTTAGTCACTCCCGAGGGGTTGTATGTTCATTACAGATTTCTCATACTGTTAGCCTTGTGGTACCAGTATAGCCTGGCAACCGGAGAGTTTCCAGAGGAACCGGCGATTATGATGTTTCCAGAATCTGACGATTCTGATGAGGAATAGGTATTTCTCGTAATTTCTGGATATTTCCTTAGGGAGATTGTCGGCTTCGTGAGTCACAAGTGTGTTTCTCATAACCTCTTGTGTACTTCAATTTATTTCTCCTGAACTTTTCCTATCCCGAGTTCCCGAATTGTCAAAATCGATACCCACTAGTTTCAGTTTTGGAGTCTTTCCAGCTCTGTTGCACAACAGGACGCAACAAACACTTTCCATAGATACTCATTACGGTAGTACGCGAACAATCGACCAGCCTCTCCGTTTCCGAGATGTTCGTTCCCAGGTGCCCATGATTTAAGAATTACGTGACCTCTGCGTAGAAATATGGTGTCAGTTACTTCTGGAAGCTACCAAGGACTTGTAGAACCCATGCTACGCCGAATCGCTGGTGAAATGCGTTCGAAAGGTGGACCAATAGCAAGCAAGTAGGTGATCATAATGTTTTGGCTGATAAGTGTATGACATTAATAATGCAATAACATACAATCATCTTCCTCTCTTTAAATTGGTACAAGAATCCTGTAATTTGTGTGTGAAATTGTTAACTCAAGAAACAATTCGCATCTCAGACTAGTAGGTGAAGGGAATCACTTCTACGCTCAAGCAACAACGTACTTACAACTTTCAATTGCAAAACAGTGTTGAAACTAAAAAAAGTTTCCATCCAGAGGCAAATAAACAGTTTTTGACTGGTGATACTACGAGGCACAGAAATTTTTGTGTTGATCATAAGAAT
>CM061918.1:15951499-15972502 GCA_031002005.1 Vandiemenella viatica
TAATACACCATTCGAAACAGGAACAAATGTAGCCCCTGAAATAATTAAACAAATCAGTAAAACTCGAAAAATGTAACAACGACCATCGAACAGAAATATGTAAGTAAACTGCAAGTATATTCCTTTAAATTGCTGTAATAACTTTCTGATAGGTGCAGGGTGATCCCATTCCGTAACTAAATGTTTGTTTATAGTGTGATTGCATCCAACACAAATCGCACAGAATTGTCTTCTTTAATAATAGCCACTAGGGGATTGTTGTAAGGACTCATAGATCTCTCTATAACCCCTCCCCTATTGCAATATTCAATTTATTTCTTTATTTATATTATCTCTCTTGGCCAAAGTAATGGGATAAGGTTTAACAAAGAAAAGCTTCTCAGATTTTACAGTATGCTTGCACTCATAATTTTTTATCACACCCGGCTTGACAGAGAAGACATCCCCTATATTCCTCAATTAGATATTTCAATTTCTCCTGCAGGTCTGATGGCAATCTCTTCATTTGGGATAATTCAAAACCATTTCTTCATCTATTTCACGACTAGCAACCAGTACATTACAGTACTCTCATTGTGGTAGCATTTGCTCTCGAACTCGGCATTCTTATATTTAACTTCTACATGGGCAATATTTTGGATCGCTATCCAAACAGTCTATTCAAAATTAACTCCATACTCCCCAATATCTAATTTGATCCGCAACTTACCTTCCCACAGCTCTTAATTTTGCTAGACAATCCATCCCTATAATGCGATTAACATTTAATTTAGGTACAATATACACCGGTATTTCTACATTCACTGCCGCCATCAACATTTCCTGCTTAAATCTCTTACTTCGAGAGCCGGTAGCAGTAATAACCATTAATAGATAACACTTCAACTTGATTAGTGTTCTCAATATCGTTAAACCGTCCCTCAGCAAGGCATGAAATTTCCGATCCAGTGTTAATAAGAACGTCTGTTACAATCATTAAGATATACCATAGGAACATTATCTAAAACCTCTTCTTGTACACTATCTCTTCCAATAAATCATCTCTTATATTCATAAAAATTGTATTGCTGCGGGACTAGAGTGGTGGTCTTTCTGACCTCCAAGCTGCATTTCTCTTTCAGACTGTGGGTTTTGTCCTGTCACCCCACAACTATCCTATCTCATTCCACAACCATCGCAACCTGTTCTCCTGGACCCCCTACCATCCCTTGACATATGAACTCTTCTAGATCCAGACTTCTGTCTCGCCAAGTTCTTAAATACAAGTGCAATTTTTCTGTAATACATTAAAATAGTCTGATCTCTCAAAAATATTAAAAATTCCATAGGGTGCACCTTCCCACTATAATTATAAAAGTCATATTCTTCCTTTCCATCAACACTGTCCACTTCATGGTTATGGAAGGTGAGACGGTAATGGTGGGGTAAAAGGAAAAAACCCACAGCCTGAAAGGGAAATACAGTGTAGGGGTCAGCCAATCACTAAAATTTAGATGAACTTGGAACCCAACCCCCCTTTTCTCCAACTGATTTAGAGTACATTGGCTATCATTCTATCTCTATATATGCTGTTCCTGTGTTCTTAACAATTGCTCATGTCCATCCATTAATCCACAAACATCTTGTATTAACATACTCAATCCACCCAAACTTGCTATGAAGATTCAATTCATTTTTAAATTCAGAAAATTGAAAATTAATTTCAGTAAATTTAGTATTGATTTCAGAGAAGTTGCTATCAAATATTGCATTAAAATTAGTTACTAAGGATTCTAGAAATGCTTGCAAATTTGACTTTCGGCCATATTCAACCAATTACTAAGTTCATTTGACGCCAAAAATAAAGAGGTAAGAATTGATTTTACGGAGTTACCACCAACGAACATACAGAAACATATATTCAAACACCCAGCACTGATCCTGATGCAATAAACCACGTTCTCTTAACACTTTCAGCTATTTTTTTCTCTCTTCCATAGCACTACTCTTTTAAAACACTTAAAAAACTACACACACACAAACCCACGCGCGCGCGCGCGCGTCCCTCATCGCCCGTTGAAACACGCAGCTGCCCCCTCCCCTCCTTCCCCTCCCCAGCAGGACGCAAGTATGTGCTTGATCGTAGTTCTACCGAGCCGAAGAGTAAACAATGTTAAGCAAATTTCAAAAATTTTGTATACAGCGGCGAGTAAATAGTGACGATAGTAGACCAGAACAAAATATTTCTTTACCAAAGTCTATTCTATGTTGAATGCCTTAACGAGAACATTTATCTATTACTTCTTCACAGAGCCGATTCATTTATAAGCAATTTGCGGCTGTTTGCTGGTGCAGTTTTTCTTTACGGCAATAAAACGTTCTGCCGATCAATTAGTATCGTTGAAATATCGGTGGTAGCACGTACCGCGCGAACGTGCATACTTAAATTATAAATAAATATAGTAATATAGGTTTTTGTTATAATAGTAGCTTTCAAACACTAATTTTCTAATACATTCTTCTACTGTGAGTGTTTTTATTAGTGCAAAAAAAAATATTTGTGTTTTAGTGCTGTGATCTGTTCGTGTTTATTTTCCTATGTTTGTTTACAATTTTGAATGCTAGGCTTAAGTTCAGATTTTTGTTATAGAGCGTTAATATCGTTCACATTAGTTTTTGGTATTCGTATTATCAGTGATCTTTTGCTTTGGCCTTGTTAATTCCGTAAATTGTAGATTTAGTGTTCCGTGGCTTTTATTTACATCCGTGTTTAACGTTTGGTATCAATATTCTTGTTTTAGCGTAACAGAATTTCATAGTAAGTTTGTTTTGACTGCATTAGTTTTTGTTTTGCAGTAAATTGTGAAGCTATTAAGTGACAGTGAACCATTTTTTAAGTAGAAAATCAGTACAGGTTGAACAAATTTTATTTGTTTACATGTGAGGTTAGGTCCGAATCACAGTTCTAGGTTGTCTTTCAGTGTAATTATTTAAAAAGTTCTTTAATGTCATTTGTTTGTTTTGTTGTTAGTCTTGTAGTTGATAAGTTTTTTAATTAACATTTCAGAAAAGTTTCGAGTGATTTACGTAGTATTTGTTTAGCATTTTTCTCATAATCCTACTTTTACTTTTCTTTGGCAACCGTAACATAAGTAGTTAATTAAAAGTAAACGTTTTAAAGTTTTTATTCTCCTAAGTTATTAAGTTTCCCGAAAGTATCATAATGGATACAAAGTGTGGAAATTGCCGAAGACCACTGGGGGTGCAGAGACGTTACTAACATGACTCTTGTGTCAGTGTTGCCTGGAACTATCACTCCTGCAGAATTAATTGATCAGGAGCAGCGGATTCTCCAGTCAGATCTGGCATCTGCTGAGAGGGATTTAAAGGCCCTGAAGGCAGAAAACTCAGTTCTTAGGCTTAGGCAGAACACTGAGTGGAGGGAAGTCAGCTCTGGCAGGAGAGGTAGGAGACGCTGTCTGTCTGATGGTTTCCAGCTGGAGACATCCAATTTGTTTCGGCCATTGGAAATCTAGATGGTGACTTTGAGGACCGTCAAGTTGGACTGAACGATCTGGGATCATGTGAAGTAAAAGTGAGAACTTTTCAGAGGGTATCTAAACGTAGGAAGGTACTGCTACTTGGAAGCAGTCATGGGAGGGGAATCAGTGAGATTGTTCAGTCTGACTTGGGGCCAGATTATGAAGTCTGCAGTATTTTCAAACCAAATACAGATCTTGGAAGTGTTGTAGCAAATGTGGAAGCTTAGGGAAAGATTTCTCAAAGGGAGGATTGTATTCTAATTATAGGGAGACCAGGAAATAGTCTTGATAAGGACCTCAATTATTCAATTGAGGAAGACATTGTTCACATTTCCAGGAACACGCGTCAGACGAATGTGGGATTTGTGGGTTTGCTTGAGCGTTATGATAAACCCTGGATCTTGCATAACATTAGGCATACAATTGCATCGTTGGAAAGTGTTCTCTGGCAGCCAATAAATTCACACATTGGTTTGATAGATGTGGCCTGCATTGGGAGGGACAGTTATACTCTCCATGGACTCCATCTGAATTTCAGAGGTAAAATGAAGCTTTCGCTTCTTATTGCTGATGAGATCAGGGGATGCCAGGTGAGTGAAAGAGGTATTCCTGTTATAAGTGGTGTTAAGTCGTGGCCTTTTTTAGGGTAAATAAAATAAATGTATTAGATGTCTAAAAGAAATTAACATCTCTCCTGATCAAAACTTATTGAAATTAGACATTCCATCTGACATACCAGTATGTACTAAGAATGTAAACAATTTAAATTCATTGAATCAAAGTGTTCAGACCACTATTCTCCATCAGAATATAAGGGGAATATTTAGTAAAACAGATGACATTTCCTTATGCCTAGAAGTGATTAAAAATTCCAGAAATTGTAATGTAGATGTTTTGTGCATATCTGAGCATCATTTATCTGACACAGGAATATCTCAGTTGTCCATCCCAAATTATAAACTAAGTTCTCATTTCTGTAAATGTAAAATGGAGAATGGGGGAGTTGCCATTTTTGTTAAAAATAATATTCAAATAACAGTGTAGATGTAAGTAAGTATTGTATAGAACAACACTTTGAATGCTGTGTTACTGAACTAGAATATGGTAAGGAAGAGATTATAGTAATAGCAATTTACAGGGCCCCACCAGAAAATTTTAGACTTTTTATCTCAGTTAGAGTCCTTGCTACTATTTTTCAAAAATAACAAACAAATAGTTTTATGAGGAGATTTTAATGTTGACTTTCTCAATCACAGCAATGAGAGACTAGATATGGAAGCCTTGATGTTGTCTTTTAATTTAACGGCACTTGTAAATTTCCCTTCTAGAATACAAAATCATAGCAGGTAATTTTGTATGGATATTTCTCAGTACAGTTATTACAACATACTTCCAGTAATAAATGGTATCTCAGATCATGATTCCCAGCTGTTATGTATAAAGGCCAGAAACAATATTAAACATATAAAGAAAAGTTGGGTATATAGAAGAAATATAAACGAAAAGAATATAAAACATTTCATAGATTCCTTAAATAATGAACAATGGTCGGAAGTGTACCATGCATAGGGCGTTAAAGAAAAATTTGATTCCTTTCTCAATATATTTCTAACACTTTGTGTTGCTATGAAATGTAAGCAAGAGAAGTATCAACGCCTCCAAAGTGGGACAGATCGTCAGCAAAATTAGGAGTTAGGAAGACCTCACTTGGAGAGAGCTGGTAGTACAGGAAGGATTCTGATTGGACCCGGGCACTCCCTCCTACGGAAGTTAGGGAGGGGAGAACGAGACAAAACTGAACTGCAGGAGCTTAGGAGGGATCTTCAGCTTAGTCATTTCGGACAGATCGATATGGATCGTCATCATTGGTCATCGTAGTATGGCTACAAGAGCGTCATCGAGCTATTCGCCATCGCCGAAGGCAGCGGAAAACTACGAGTGATGGAGCAAGGAGCCTTCACAGCCAGAACACAAGTGGGAGCAACCAAATGATCTGTAGGCAATGTAGTCGGCAGGGATTAAAGTCAAAGGAAGGAGTGATAGTCAGGAGGATTACAGAAAGAGCTAGGAGAGGCCTTGATGTAGATTATCTATTAGTATAATAGACAAGATGTAGCGTGTCACACATACGTCATGTTTACGTCAAGCTATGAAGTTGCGCTATGACGTCACGCTTTACGATATTATTTGTGGGAGTGCGCGTTTATTTAATATCATTTCCAAGCATCAGTGAATAAATTAACTCACAGAACACTGAAATAAAAGTATGTATTGCGTTAAAATCGATATATCAATCATTAGATGCTTATATTTACGTAATATTCTTTTGATATATTGAAGTATTCCTTAAATTCTTTCTCCATAGATATTGTAAGATAAAAGCTTTGTATTTCTAGCATCAATGTAGAAAAATTTTTTTGTTAAAGTGTTACTTAAAATGGATCAGAATTACAACTGGCATTTGACGCTACGGCAGAGGGCATGAATAATTTAGCTTTTTTTCAAAATAATTTAAACTGTGACCTATTATTGAAATTATTAATTCGTTTGAACCGAAATAGTTGCCCACTCATCTCGAATTGTGCAGCCTACACTACAATTAATAATGTAAGTTTATCAGATTTATTTTAATCTTCTTTGATTTCACTGAGTAATATTACTGAGGCTATTACGTATTTCCGCAATGTGTAACTATGACAGCTATTCGAACGTTGTAATATCGGTCTTAATCACGTTGAGGATTTTTGGTTTATTACCTTTCTTTTTTGTTGAATGTTTTTGATGAAATTTATGTTGTTGCGTAATGTATCTCATCAATGAATTGTCGTTTTGGTCGGAAGCTTTCATTTTGTAGCGGCAGTATTACCCGAGATTGAGGTTAGGTTGAAATCCAGCCTGGACAAAAATAAATAAAGAACCTTATCACAGCAATTGCATGTTGAATTTAGCTATTATCAGTTATTTAAGCAGGTTTCATAAGCACTATGTCACGTTTTTGATATCATGAATCACGCTGTAAACTATTCCCGTATGTGGTTAGTTTAAAATGCAACCTGGACCAGGATAGCAACCGAAACCTTTTGTCATAGCGCCAGGCAATGGGAATTGCATTTATTTTATAACAATTTAATTTATTTCACAAATTGCTAAGAAAGGAATTGCTGCAATACTGAAAAGAAAAGTATGAATTTTGTTTAAATTGTCATATTGATTATTAGTTGCTTTTTTTTAGTGATATGATTACTTGGTTTGAATGAAAGAAGTTCCAAATTTTAGCGATCTATGCAACCTAAACTACAGTACAATTGAAACTAATATTACATGACTTAAGAAGTTAAGATTTATTTTTAGCATCCTTCGTTTTCACTGGGGTAATTATTTCAACCGAATGTAAGCTGTGCCAGGCGTTAAAACATCCATCTTCATCATAGACAATAAGAAACTGTGAAGATTTTGGATCAAGTTTGTATCGCATGATGCATGATTGGTATAGATGCATCATGACATTGACATGCGATTCAGGGAATATATAAATTCGGGTGTGAATGAAGCTTTGATTTTCTACCAGCTATATTGGCGAAGATTGTAGTTATGCTGAAACGCAACCTGGACCAAATTGACAACTGAAACTTTTTGCTACATCACAAGGGACGAGAAATTACAGCATAGTGAGCTTTATTTTATAAAATTCTATCTAGGTAAAGCAACCAAAATGAAATCAATGGCCAGCACAATCCGTTAACCCCGTCATTTCTGACGGGTTTTTTGGCTAGTTAATGTAATAAAGTGTAAATATGTAACTACTTTTACTGAGAGTTTTATTCATAATGCTACTGCTCACATGACAGAGTGGTTACCCACTAATATATATCCTTCCCGAGAGGTGCAAGGCGAATAAAAGAAAAAATGTTCACACGTCCACCACAACCATTTCCAATTTATTTAACAGTTTTACACATTATTGTATATACCTACAACTCTCCAGATTTAATAAGCATTTGCCCTGTTCACCGTTGGTTCGCGTCTAAATCAGTTGTCAGTGATATCAAAGTGAACAGTTAACTCCTGTTAAGGCTCTGTTTTTATTTTACATAACGTTTCTAATCCAACAGCGTCTTGTGACCGTTGTTAGTCACAGATAATATTTTCTGCAAATTCGTGTGTGTGACTGTTCTGGATGCCAATATCAGAATCAAACAGGTGTTTACAGCATCTCTCAACATTTAACATGCTCATATGTTTAGTTCCACTTAACCATGTTACGGGCTTCTACATTTCGATTTCTAACCTCGGTTTGTGATTTGCAGAGTATATATGTAGATGTAGATGTAGATCTTCTTCGCGGGAATTGCCAACCAACTGCTGCTGTAAAAGTTTTCCGTAGTTTATGTTATGTTTGCTTTTATTTGGTTGTAGATTGTGATAAATGTTTAGAATGTGTTCTCTAGATGCACCTTATTTGTTTAAATAAAGTATGTTGGTTTGCTTTCCACCTGACCACAGTGTTTGAAGCTGCTGAGGATTCCGCCTCTCTCAGAGTTTTAGGGTAACGCGGCATCCCATATGAAAAACTGATTAGATCTGAGGAAGCCGAAATTTCAGGGTGGAACGTTTAGCGACTCAGCTAACGGACTGCTTGGTTAAATAAATAAATCTTTCTGCTAAATGTAAGCTTATTTCAAAACTTACAAATTAAAGTTTGTCTGTAGTAGAATACTGAGAAAATTAATTGATCATTAGAAGGCGTTGCAACTCTTACGAGGGAATTATCAGCCGGGAACCTGCGCTGAAATTTACACTTAGTATTTACAGCTTATTGACTAATGTTTGACTTAATCGTAAAATTGTGATAATTCCTGGTTGTCTGTTATTTACTGTTTAAATTAGTTGGTAACTGTTCATTATTAAGCTACTGCGGGAAAAATGGTGTTTGTCACTACCCAATTCTTTTGCAAATAAAGTTTCTTTTAACTGTACTTTGGTGAAAATTATGGTGGTAGAGATTTCAATGTGTATTTCGTCTGATATCCATAGAAAAGCACCTGCAAGAGAAAATTTCCAAATAGAACATTTATTGTACTGTTGAATAATTACTCGACAACTCTGCGAAATAATTAATTTTCTTTAGGTTAAAAGCGCAATGCATTTAAGTTAAGAAAGTATTTTCGATTATTTCTTAACGAGGGAATCCTAAGGTCTATCAGATTGTAATGAGAGCGGCAGGAGGCACTCTCTCGATTTTGAAAATTGACAAAATAAGAGAAAAGGCGACATGAATCAGCAGCGAAGGTTAAGCGATGAAACGAAATAGGGAATAAAGGTTTGCAAATGGGATTGAACTATTCTTCTTCGTTCATTTAACGAATGCTTTTTGCTTTTTTGCTTGACCATGTACTCGTATAGTCATTTACTTTTTTTTATTGCGGTAGAAATTGTGATTTGGAGAGGTTACAGTCTGGTGGTTTTGGCGGTTCTCTAGTGGAGGAGATGGAATATGAGTGGTGTTCTGGAAATACAATTACCTACATCGCATGCGAAATGACTTAAGTATACCTGTTGAATATGAGGAAAGCTTAAAAAAGAGTAAGTCTGTAGAGCAAAGAAATGTGTGAACAGAGAAATACTCAATGGAATTAAGTGAATAAAGAAGTTGATTCCTCATATAACAGAATACAAGAAAAGGTATGCTCGAATTGATGACACACAATTAATCAATTAATTTATACGGGGGTTGACCGAAAGTATAGAGAAAGTACAGAGAAGAGCCGCTCGATTCGTGACCGCTTGCTACAGTCCTTATGAAAGCGTTACAGACTTCTAAGAACGGGAGGTTTAGCCATTCATTTTGTAATTTACTAAATAAGTTATCTGTGTTGGCTAGATAATGACGAATTTCTTTTTGTTTACTTCAAGAATGTCGTTCTCATCAAAAAACTTTACAGTTTAATTTATATATTCTTTTAAGTATGCGATCACAATAGTGTTGCCTTTATCGGCCTTAGTTACTAGGGCTTCACTCTCTCTTAGTTTTTGATTGATACTATTTAATATCGCAATTTCTTTTTCAATAATATTATTACACTCATAAGCTATCCTGACCTCTTTGACTTTATCTGGCGTGTAAGATTCTACACCTATTTGTATATCCATTACAAGCTTATTAATAATAGATGGATCTATAAATTTAGGGGTCTTATTGTACTTGAACCCTTTACACAATAGAATGTTCTCTTCTTGCGTGAAGGTAATGTCAGTTTTATTTATTATTCTGTCAAAGAATATTTCGTACTGTTGTTTGATTTAATTGTGTTGTTATCACTTTTAAATTTAGCCAGTTTCTTGCTATGTCTATCTAAAATCTCATATTTATGATTCATCAGCCACTCATTTACACTGTCCAACCAACCGTCCATTTGATAATTAAATTGTTCTTTGTACACTTTAGCTGAAAGGAGATGTAAACAATGTGCCTCAGCATTTAGCTTGTATTTTTTCTTTTAAGTTCTACAGTTCTATCGGATAAAATTTGTTGTACTAATTTCCTCTTGGTGGATGGAAATTTGTTGTTCTGTCTTGTGTTTATGTAATATTTCACGTAGTTCGGCGTTATGTTCATCTTCAAGCACTGTTTATTAAAATTGATAGCCATATCTGTTTTTAAGATTTTCAACATACTGTCCATGTAAATGGATGATATGAATTTTAAAATCTTGAGCATGGCTGCGTTACAGCAACGGTGAAACTCGTGTTAGGTACAATAATAGCCTCTTCTGTCAACTTTTTTTAAATCGATCTCACTTGGTAAGGAAGCATCCACAGAACTGATTAATAGACTAGGTTGGGAGTCGCTGGTAGATAGACGACACACGTTTCGTATAAACTTATTGGTAAACATGCGTACTCCCACTTTCACTTACGAGTGTTGTGAAATACTTCGTCCACCAACCTATTTGAGCCGGAATGACAGGAAAGATAAAAGTAGAGAAATAAGGTGCCGGACTGATTCTTATATGAATTATTTTTTCCCTCGTACCATTAGGGATTGGAATGCACAGCAAAGAGATTAGCTTTGGTGCTGAACACCCTCTGAATTGCAGAGTATATATGTAGATGTAGATGTTTGCGTATCACTTAGAAGACAGTCCGATGGGTTGTTTGTTTGCAGATTAGTTTGTATTGTAGGGAATGATGGGAGAAATTTAGGGAAAAGTAGAAAAGGGAAGAGATGGAAAAGGTTAATAACGGAAGTAGTATTATACAAAAAATTAAGTTCGACAAATAATTTAATTAAGAAAAAATGTGTTACATGGTGGTAAATTATGGCGGTAGATTCTTCAACGTGTGTTTGTTCTTATTTCCATAGAACTGTACTACCCAGTAAAATCAGCAAAAAGAACATTTATTGTATTTTTAAAAAAATTCTTCACGCTATTGTATTGTGGGTTTATTTGTTGTGTGGATGATACACGTAGGGATTTTGTGGTTCACAGATGTGGCCGAGAGGTCAGAGGAGCGCTGCTGTGGCGAGGCAGGCGGCGAGCACAGCGCAGGACAGCGACGCCGAACAGCCTGCCTCCGTGGTCGTCTCGCCGGCACCAGGAACAGCACCATGAACCGTAGTTGATGACGGTGAGGTCGACTCTACACTGGAAGTCTCTGCACACAGACACGAGGTGACACGTTAACAACTGACTGCGCCCCGCGCTATACGACAGTGGCTGGCTGTTGTACTTACTCTCTGTTGTACTGCTGGGATCACTGGTGCGGCCTGTCCTCTCCCTCCCAGGCTGCAGAAGCAGCTCGGGGTAGCGTAGCGTGTAGACCGCACCCCCCTGACGCAGACGCTGCACGCCACCTGTCTGCTGCGCCACCCACAACCTACCACAACACACATGCCGACATGAGAGAATATCCACGAATAAATAAATCAAATGCATACTACATACTTCCAATTTACATTAAACACAATATAAAATATATCTACATAAAAATAACAGTAAATTTTTAATTGATCCTAGTGAATATTTCCACTGAGCTCAGAAATGAAACACAAAATGACGAGTGATTTTAACATTCTATTTATTTAATTAATGTGGGTCTACATGTGTCAACTAACTTTAGAATCGGAGAAAGCATCTACCGGCGGAAATTTTCCATGAATGAAGATATCCCCCAGGTGTGTTGTGTATCTGCTAATCCACTATAACTAATTCGGAGTGCCTGTTATATTCTAAGTTTGCTCGGTTTAGTGAAGATACAGCGACCAGGCTCTAGTACCCACATCGAATCAGTGGACATGCGAACTCAACATTATGCAGATTCATGAAAGAGTAGGAATTTGGCACATATTGATATTTCATGCAATCAGGTGTGTAATATTTTAATTGCAATTGTAGAAAAATAACTTGAAGTACTCTTGTATACTATGTGTTGGGCCAGGTTATGAGAAATTTAGATTTACATAGGCCTATACTATTATTCTAATCTTTGTTAGAATTAAATGTTTTTCTTAGTGAGATTATTTTTGATACAATCGTAAATTAGGTAGTCCAAAAATAATTCAATACTAAATGGTACTAATACCAGCGAACAAAACATAAATTATTTAATAGTTCCTATAATCTTACAGGTTTGCCTTTCCCCATTTCTTTCGATTTTCGAATACTGTGTACCTGATGCGTGAATCACGTTAAACGATAGATATATACTACTTTCTGGACACTTTTATTTTAAATTTTTCAGCTTTCCGACTTCACATCAAAATGAGACCGTATATTTTCCCCGGCACATTAATGCAAATACCGTAAAATCCAACAATTGATTTTTCGGGTAATCCGTACATGCCAGCGTGGAAAAAAAAAATTAACTGCCCCACAGTAATTTGTTCAAAGGAATCTTAAATATACAGAGATTTTCGATCACAGTGTCATTAATCCTAATGATAATTTGCCACGGTGTATGAATTATCCTAATGTGAAATACGATATCTTTACTATTTCACGCAAGATGAGAAGTAAAGAGGTTATTTAAACAGCGCTGTAACATTTACGTAACACATGTTTTGTGCAGCATCCAAGTGTCTAAAGCAATTTCGTTTTAGTATCGCCCCGAAGGGCAACAGATTTCTGAAGCACAATTTTTTTCAGTGTCTCCGTATTTTGGATCCAAAATCCAAGATCTGTTTCTCTTTTGGTGATTTATGAATGATTTTCTTGGAATAAATTGCAACTGTATTTCTTTGTTTATTATTTTATTTGATTTATTTATTTATTATTATTTTGTCTCGGAGACGACAATGCTTATATGATCCGCATACGAGCAAACAACCATGTTTTGGACAGAATGTGATATCTGTGTGGTTTTGAAGAGTTTTTTCAATTTGTTGTTGTTAAACTTTTTATATTTTTCAGCATTGTACATGGCCGGCGTTAGGGGAGGGGGGATAATCGGATTAAAAAAGTTAAATAAACTACAACATTTATTGACGCTTTATAGGATATCATAACATCCGGTAGATGAAAGAAGGCAACAAACCGAAACGAAATTTCGATCAATTTATTGTAATTAAATCGTGAAGTGGTAACTTTCGCGAGATTTGGACTATACGTCACTGCCTAAATTTCTTTTTGCCACGTTACCAATGGTAATTTTGTTCTGAATTAGCTCCAAAGTCTATGATCAGATTCTTCCAAACTTCATGTGCCAACTTAGCACCAAATTCCATTTCAAACAAAACCAGAATACTCGAAGTATGTTTATCCTCTCGAATTATGCGTCTATACGTCGACAGAACCATAAGTAATTAGAGGGTGTCGTAAAGGTTCCAGAAAAACCTGTATTTGTACTGATTACCTTGACAAAGTGAGAAACATATATTTATCAGCAGGATCTCCACCTGTGGCATCTTTCTGTTGAGCGGTACTCACTTGTAGAAGCCGACGTAGGCGACGGCCGGGTCCTCTTGTTGCAGCACGATGCCGTATACCCTGCGGACAACACAGACAGCTAGTGAATTACTGCAAACTCTTATTTTGCACAATATATGTAGATTTCAGGGAGTTAATACATTTACTGAGGCTTTGAAGGTCGTCATAAGAGACGGGAGACAAAGGAAAGCTAACTAAAAGGAAAGAAAATTAAGCAGCGAGCATCTAATAATGGATAATGCTGCCCGAGTGCGTGGTTGAATTGCGTTGGTGGTGGTTAGGTCGCACCTGGCGTGTCCTTGCTGGTCGGCGCAGCAGACGGGTCCTCCCTCGTCTCCCGCGCACACCGCGCTGTCTCCGGCGACACACATGACGCCCTCGTCGCGCTGTGGCTGGCACGCGCGCCAGCTGGACACGGTTACAGGGGCGAGGCGGCCCACGCCAGAGTCCTTCCTGCCCGCCGAGCTGCAGCCGAAGCCGAACACCACACACGAACTGTTGAAGTCTCCAGGCAACCTGCGGCAACAGACGCCCACTCACAAACTCGGAAACCATCTTCTTAAAACCACAATCATTTCCCCGTGACGCGACAACTCTAACATCACCTCCTGGCATCAGAAATTGAACATGTTCCCTTAGATCATGAGCTCGTAGTAATGAAGAAAACTATAAACCAATGTGATATGGATTACTAAAACAGTTGCAACCTCCATAATAATACATAAATTTCTAGTGTTTACATATAGATAACAACCCCTATTAATTACTAAAGTTCCAAATACTGGTTCTTTTTGACAGTTGCGCTTAGTTTCCATAAAATTACATCAAATATTACCCATTTCATTCCTTATCAAAACGAATATTTCCAAAAAGAAATCCCTCACTCTGTTTCGATTTAAAGCTGCCGCGTATTGTCTCTGAACACTTTTATTGCAAATCGACGACGATCTCATTAAAACCAGAAGAAGAAGTAAATCAGAATTTGATAACGACATTTCGCTGCAGTCGTTTTGAGGTGCAATATAAATCTCAAATCCTCGTGGCCGAAGACGAGGAGAATGTACCCTTGGATATCAGCTCGATATGCGTCAGAATCGTGGAAATGAGCTACTCACTCGGGCTCATTGGCGATCGGGATAGCTCCGACGAAAGCGTTGAACTGCCAGGCCGAAGCGAGCTTCTGTAGAGACACGTCGAGACGTGTCTGCTGTTCCGAGTCGTAGAAGATCCATTCGTCCACGCTTCTCGCCTGCGCAGGAGGCCCGAAGTCGCTCTGCTCTGCGTATCGGTTGTTGCCAGCGAATGCCACAGCTACAAACACAATCCAAAGTTAACCCATGTCGTCCTGCAATTTCTTCCTACTTTAACAACAATTTACAAGAGATTATCTTCAAGATATTATTAATACAGTTTCTAGTATTTTTATGTAGTAATCATCAATGACTGCTTTATCAATATCTGTACATACTTCAATTTGCCTACTACACACTTTCAACTGCGCCAAAACCCACAAACCTGCAGTCTTTCAATACAAACAGATCACTGAAATAAAAGTATGTATTGCGTTTAAATTGACATATCAATCATTAGATGCTTATATTTACATAATATTCGTTTGATATATAGAAGTATTCCTTAAATTCTTTTTTCCATAGATATGTAAGATAAAAGCTTTGTGTTGCGAGCATCGTTGTAGCGAATGTTATGGTTAGATTGTTACTTAGCATGGGTCAGAATTACAATTGACATTTGTCGAAACGGCAGAGGACATGAATAATGTTTAATTTTTTTTTTTTTCAAAATAATTTAAACTGTGTCCTATTATTGAACGGAAATAGTAATCACTTATCGTGATCTGTGGATCCTACACTACACATTAAAAAACAAATATTACGTGGAATAATCTAAGTTTATTAGATTTATTTTAATTTCCTTTGCTTTCACTGTGTAATATCACTGAGCCTATTATTTCAGCAACTGTGTCAGCGATTCAGACGTTTTAATATCGGTCTAAATAACAGATAACAAAAAAGAAATGTGTAAAAACCCTTGAAGATTTTTCATCAAATTTATATCGCGATGCATTATTGCCACTAAAAAGCGATACAGTTCATGTATTAATATGCTTGAGATTGAACTATTGTTCTTCTGGCGGCAAGTTTATCGTAGTACGTGGTTAGGTTGAAATGCAACCTGGACCCAGATGGAAACGGAAACCTTTTGCTACAGCGCAAGGCACGAGGAATTACATTGAATTTTATTTTGAAACAATTCTATTTAGTTAAGCAATTGCTTATCAGGACACTGAAAGAAAAGTATGTATTTCGTTTAAATTGGCATATTAATTATAAGTTTTTTTTTAACTAAAATCATTACGTGATTTGAATAAAAGAAGCTCCAAATTGATCGCGATATATGTGGCCTAAACCATAGCATAGGTTGTTAAGATTTATTTTTAGCAACCTTCGTTATCACTGGGGTCATTATTTCAGGCGATGTAAGCTGTCTCAGCCGTTAAAATATCGATCTTCATCACAGGTATTAAGAAAGAAAAGTGTAAGAACCTGTGAAGACTTGGGATCAAGTTTATATCGTGATGCATGATGAGACTGACATGCGATACAGGGAACGTATTAATTCACGAGTGATTGAAGCTTTGCTTTTCTAGAAGTAATATTAATGGAGATTGTGGTTAGGCTAAAATGCAACCTGGCCAAGTTGACAACAAGTTTTTTGCTGCAGCAGAAAGGGACGATAAATTACAAAAAGCTTTATAACAATTCTATTTAGTTAGGCAACTGCAGAAAAATAAATTACCATAACACTCCGTTAAACCCGTCATTTGTGACGGGCTTTGGGGCTAGTATTATAATATTAGATGAGCCGTGAATATAAGTGCTGTACAGTACTTTAAAGAAACTAACCTAACCGCAAAACTGTCAAACAATTGTATTAGAGACTTATGGCTTATCATTACAACCAACCTAATCGCAATACTTACCTGGCTCGGGTAGGCGACGCTGTCGCTGGCAGACCGCGGCGCTCAGAGTGTGGGTTGGGCTCACTATGACGGCAGAGCAGAATGTCTTCCGGTGAGGAACGTCAATGTAGGCAGCGAATTTGGCTTGGCCTCTCGAGAACTGTCCGCCGCCGGAGATGGCCTGCAAACACGACGTCCACACAAATGATAAGTCAATGGATAAGTAGATGCATATCCAGCGCTTTCCGATTTCTGACAAGAAATTTTATTTGTTATTTAGCAAAAATTTGTATTAATGACATACCACACTATCGATCATTTTTGCAACTCCACTGTGTAAATTCCCTGGGGAAGTCAATTATTTCTTACTATTCAAACATAAGGAGTGTTTACTGAAACTCCGTGACAGGTGTGTTCAACATCATTGTTCCATTGTTCTGGTTCTTTTGAACCTTCATTTTGCTGACATGTTAGGTTTCATTTTCCTACCTCCAAAGAGATTGGTTACAGAGTGTACCGCAGAGATAGAGGAGCAATTGGAGGAGAGTTTTTCATAATGGTTAGCAAAAACTACCACAGTTCACTGGTGTTCATAGACCATGACCATGAGTTACTAAGGGTAGATTTCTGGGGTAGTAAAAAAGAAAAAAATCAGGGGGATGGCTGCTTATCCGCAGTGGAAAATGGCAGATGATGAGGCTCTTGAGGTGAAATTAAATTCATACTCGGATTGCAGAGGTGAAAATAGAATGGTCAATATAGGCGAGGATTTAAATTTACCAGGTGTAAATTGTTTAGGCTATAAGATTAATAACACAAGGGAACAGAAATTTGCAAATACTCTAATAAGGGAAGGAGGATTTACACAAGTGGTAGAGCACAACGTTTTGGATATATTCCTAAAAAAGCCTGATGATAACCTTGTAGGGTGTCAAGTAACCCAAGGAATAAGTGATCATAAAGCAGTTCTGATGGATATTAGAAGATTCAGTGAACCAGCAGCCAAAATTGAAGGGGTAAATAGGTGCAATTATAAAAAGACACAGATTTCGAATTTGAAAAGATATTTCAGAGAACGTTTCAGCAAATGGAAGGAAGGCACAACTACACTAATGTCAAGTTGGGAAGAGTTCAAGAAGATAATAAGAAAGTGGGAAAAAATTTATTCCAAAACAGAAAATAAAAAGAATTAGAGAACCTGTGTACTATAACAGGGAGGTGAGGCGGTTAAAGAGGTTGGTAAGAAGAGACCATAACAGAGTTAAGAGACAGCAGGGTAGTAGGGAATATTTAAAACAATTAAACAAGGACCTAATAATAGCTCAGAAGGTGGCTAAAGGTGGATTTATGACGAGTATTGTCAGTACAGGGGGACCATTGACAGATTCATCTAGAAATTTCTATAATTACGTCAGAAAAATGAGAGGAAGGGAGGGTGTTGAGACGCTTTTAGATAAGGATGGACAAGAAGTTACGGAGGATTTTAAAAAGGCAGAGATTTTAAGTAACTGTTTTAGTGTGAACATTAGGGACAATAAATCAGAAAAATGTGGTTCTGAATCGGATAACGAGCTTAACAAAACAATTAGAAATGAGCAGGCCATAAAATTTGAAATTCATCCTGAGGATATTATGATGGAACTAAGAAAGCTGAAAAAAACATAAAAGGGCTGGTATAGATAATATTACTACAGATGTCTGAGAGATAGCCGGATGTGGCATTGTACCTTATCTTGAAATATTATTTAAATTGAGTCTATATACTTGCTGCTTACAAGAGGAATGGAAAAGTGCGATAGTAGTGCCGGTACATAGAGGAGGGGTGAGAAATAGAGTCGAAAATTATACGCCAATTAGCTTGATGTCAGTGGTAGGTAAATTAATGGAGAGAACCACATCAGAAATATATGGGAGGAGCGTAAGTGGTTTTTAAGTAGGCAACATAGCTTTAGGCAAGGATATTCATGTGAATCTTAGTTGGTGGGATATATGCAAGATATTTCAGATGAAATGGACAAGGGAGGTACAAATTGATAGTGTAGCAAGGCTTTTTACAGAGTGAACCATAAAATGGTAGTAAATAAGGTAAAATCTATTGGAGTGGATCAGAAGGTGATTTGCTGGATAGAAGAATTTTTAAAAGGTAGAAAACAGAAAGTAAGGGTAGGAAATGCGGTATCAAAAGAAGTAAAAATGGGAGTGCCACAGGGTAGCGTATTGGTACCATTGCTATTTATTATTTTAGTGAATAATTGTGTTGATTATTTGCAGATGACATAATGCTATACAAAAGGATCAAAACGGTTGAAGATTGTAAACAGTTGCAGGGGTGATCTGGACAGGATATCTAGTTGGGGTGATAAACATGGGATGAAGATAAATGGATAAGAAGTGTCAGCTTATTAGATACACAAATAAAAACAAAAGGTTAATTATGAATATAAGGTGGGGAAAGAGTAGCTTATTGAAGACTTGAAATATAAATATCTTGGCATTACATTTGATAACAAGCTTAACTGGGCAGGACACATTGGACAGGTGGTAGGAACAGGTTTCAAAGTTCTGCACTTGTTGGAGAGAGTGATGAGGGGATGTACGAGAGAAGTAAAGGAATTGGGTTACAAAACTTTGGTCAGACCATTGCTTGAATATGGTAGTGTATTATGGGACCCCCAATTTTTGAGTATCAAATACAGGAGTTGGAGAAGGTACAAAGAAGGGCTGCTACATTTGTTTCTGGAAATTATCGAAGAATGCAATCAGTAACAGATATGATAAAAGAGCTGGAATGGGACTCATTGGAAGACAGAAGGAGGGTGAAGAGGGTAATGGGAGTGTACATGGCATAAATTGGTGATGATGCATAGAAAGATATTGGTGTAAGAATTGAAAGTAATGCATGGAAGGGAAAAGATGACCATGACCACAAGCTGGCACTCAATTACAGGCACAAGTGTGCAGGAAGATTCTCTGTTTTTAGATAAGGGTGTCAGGGATTGGAATAAGTTACCAAGAGATATGATGAATAATTTGCCAAAAAACGTTGAAAGAATTTAAAGTTAACATTTGTAAAGGGTAAATGTAGATGGATGCAGAAAAGGGGGAAGATGGGTATAAAGGAAATTGCCACCGGAGGATGCGCTCCATTACAATTTAATTTAATTTAATGGTCGGAAACTATAATTTTATAAATTTGTAAGTAAGCTGCATGTGTCTCTTTATTTTAACGGGTATGGCGAAAAAATCACGCAGCAATTTGGATTGGGTTTTCAATTTTTTTGAGTTATTGGTCCAAATCAAAATCTGCGGAAATAGCTAATGACTTATATTAATTATGGGAAGGAACAGGCAATTAAAAACCTTTTTATATGGAAAACTGTGTGCCACAGATCATTATTTACTTTCAGACAGGCACTAATTTCACATAAATCTGACGAAAATTCACACAGCTTAGCTAATGATTCTGTTTAATATTTTGACTTCGAATTAGAGGTGGGCAAAGTGACTCACTAAAAAGAGCGGTGTTCATTTGATCACTCCACGAAAAGAACTAGTTCTTCGCTCTACAGTCCACAAAACCCACGTGAACAAGCTCTTCTTGATATTCGGAATTAGCTGACTTATGACCGACTCACCTAGAAGAACTATCGTTCACTTTTAGTGAGCCACTGCTCACTCGCCCTTTTAAAAGAATTGCTCTATAGAACTGATTCACTCCCGAACGACCCATCTCTACTTCGAATATTTAGCTTTTCAGTTTTCGGGGTGGAATGCAGTAAATAAACGTAATACCTGAATCAAACGAAATGATTATTATTATTATTTATTTTACTGTAAAAACTACGTGTTTAACACTTTGACCTTAGATGTATATGCTAATCTTTGAATTGTTTATATTGTATTTGTCTTTGGTTATAGATACTTGCTTTTCGGGATTAGTTACTCAAACTACAATATAATATTTTAAATCTATAACACGAATAAAATAATTGTTATATTTACAGTAAGTAAGTTAGTGCTTAATATGAATATTACATGGTTTTCCCCTCTATGCAATTTGATTGTGAAATCCAGGCTGCATTTCAACCTAACCACAACCGCAAACTTTACATTGCAATCCAGCAGATATATTACTGCCCGTGTTTTAGCCCTGTTATAATTCAAAATGAAGGTATATTAAGAAATTGTTACTATTTATGCTATGCTTACTTGTAATCCTAAAATAGACAATGTTGCCATTACCCAAATTGCAGTTAATGAAACATTTAATGTGGTTAGGTGTATCTCAACTGTTTAATTTTCTAACGACAATAGCAGAATAAGTTGTGGTTAGGTTGAAATACAGCCTAACCCAGAATGTTCTTTCAAAAACATAAAGAAAACACTTACTGCGCACCTCTATAGCGTATTTCCTGATGTCTCTGGCGAAATTTGTTTCTGGTCCACGCTACATTTCAATATAACCACTTCAGTTTTGAGATACATTGAAGGAAAATGGCTCGAAATGTGGCTAGTTGCATAGAAGTAAAAAATACACACGGCATAGGAATGTAATTACGAAATTTTTCCAGTGATC
>CM061918.1:15973502-15994489 GCA_031002005.1 Vandiemenella viatica
TTTTATGGTGTGTGCATCCAACACAAATCGCACAGAATTGTCTGCTTTAATAATAGCCACTAGGGGATTGTTGTAAGGACTCCTAGATCTCTCTATAACCCCTCCCCCCATTCCAATATTCAATTTATTTCTTTATTTATATTATCTCTCTTGGCCAAAGTAATGGGATAAGTTTTAACAAAGAAAAGCTTCTCAGATTTTACAGTATGCTTGCACTCGTAATTTTTATCACACCCGGCTTGGCGGAGAAGACATGCCTATATTCCTCAATTAGATATTTCAATTTCTCCTGCTGGTCTGATGGCAATCTCTCCCTTTTTTTGGGGATAATTCAAAACCATATCTTCATCTATTTCACGACTAGCAACCAGGACATTACAGTACTCTCATTGTGGTAGCATTTGCTCTCGAACTCGCATTCTAATATTAACTTTTACATGGGCAATATTTTGGATCGCTATCCAAACAGTCTATTCAAAATTAACTCCATACTCCCCAATATCTAATTTGATCCGCAACTTACCTTGCCACAGCTCTTAATTTTGCTAGCCAATCCATCCCTATAATGCGGTTAACATTTAATTTAGGTACAATATACACGGGTATTTCTACATTCACTGCCGCCATCAACATTTCCTGCTTAAATCTCTTACTTCGAGAGCCGGTAGCAGTAATAACTATTAATAGGTAACCCTTCAACTTGATTATGTTTCTCTATATCGTTAAACCGTCCCTCAGCAAGGTATGAAATTTCCGATCCAGTGTTAATATGAACGTCTGTTTGTCTGTTACAATCATTAAGATGTACAATAGGAACATTATCTAAAACCTCTTCCAATAAATCGTCTCTTATATTCATAAGGATTGTATTGCTGCGGGACTCGAGTGGTGGTCTTTCTGACCCCCAAGCTGCATTTCTCTTTCAAACTGTGGGTTTTGTCCTGTCATCCCACCATTATCCTATCTCATTCCACAACCATCGCAACCTGTTCTCCTGAACCTCCTACCATCCCTAGACATATGAACTCTTCTAGATCCAGACTTCTGTCTCGCCAAGTGCTTAAATACAAGTGCAATTTTTCTGTAATCTTGTAATACATTAAAATAGTCTGATCTCTCAAAAATATCAATAAATTCCATAGGGTGCACCTTCCCACTATAATTATAAAAGTCATATTCTTCCTTTACATCAATACTGTCCATTTCATGGTTATGGAAGGTGAGACGGTAATGGTGGGGTAAAAGGAAAAAACCCACAGCCTGAAAGCATAGGGGTCAGCCAATCACTACAACTTAGACGAACTTGGAGCCCAACCACCCTTTTCTCCAACTGATTTAGAGTACATTGGCTATCATTCTATCTCTGCTGTTCCTGTGTTCTTAACAATTGCTGATTCCACAAACATCTTGTATTAACATACTTAATCCACCCAAACTTGCTATGAAGGTTCAATTCATTTTTAAATTCCGAAAATTGAAATTAATTTCAGAAAATTTTGTATTGATTTCAGAGAAGTTGCTATCAAATTTGCATTAAAATTAGTTACTAAGGATTCTAGAAATGCTTGCAAATTTTGACTTTCGGCCATATTCAACCAATTACTAAGTTCATTTGACGCCAAAAATAAAGAGGTAAGAATTGATTTTACGGAGTTACCACCAACGAACATACAGAAACATATATTCAAACACCCAGCACTCACCGTTTGCCGGATCCTGATGCAATAAACCACGTTCTCTTAACACTTTTAGCATTTTTTTCTCTCTTGCATAGCACTACTCTTTAAAACACTTAAAAAACTACACACACACACACACACACACACGTCCCTCATCGCCTTTTGAAACACGCAGCTGCCCCCTCCCCTCCTTCCCCTCCCCAGCTGGACGCAAGTATGTGCTTGATCGTAGTTCTACCGAGCCGAAGAGTAAACAATGTTAAGCAAAGTTCAAAAATTTTGTATACAACATATCCAGCGGCGAGTAAATACTGACGATAGTAACCGAACAAAATACTTCTTTATCAAAGTCTATTCTATGTTGAATGCCTTAACGGGAAACATTTATCTATTACTTCTTCACAGAGCCGATTCATTTATAAGCAATTTGCGGCTGTTTGCTGGTGCAGTTTTTTTTACGTAAATAAAACGTTCTGCCGATCAATTAGTATCGTTGAAATATCGTGGTAGCAGGTACCGCGCTAACGTGCATACTTAAATTATAAATAAATATAGCTAATAGTTAGTTTTTGTTATAATAGTAGTTTCAAACACTAATTTTCTAATACATTCTTCTACCGTGAGTATTTTTATTAGTGCAAAAAAAAATTGTGTTTTAGTGCTCTGATCTGTGCGGTGTTTATTTTCTATGTTTGTTTACAATTTTGACTGCTAGGCTTAAGTTCAGATTTTGTTATAGAGCGTTAATATCGTTTACATTAGTTTTTGGTATTCGTATTATCAGTGATATTTTCCATTGGCCTTGTTAATTCCGTAAATTGTAGATTTAGTGTTCCGCTTTTGTTTACATCCGTGTTTAACGTCTGGTATCAATATTCTTGTTTTAGCGTAACAGAATTTCATAGTAAGTTTCTTTTGACTGCATTAGTTTTTGTTTTGCAGTAAATTGTGAAGCTATTATGTGACAGTGAACCATTTTTTAAGTAGAAAATCAGTACAGGGTTAACAAATTTATTTGTTTACATTTGAGGTTAGGTCTGAATCAGAGTTCTAGGTTGTCTTTCAGTGTAATTGTTTAAAAAGTTCTTTTAATATCATATGTTTGTCTTGTAGTTGTGTTTTAGTCACATTTTCGGAAAAGTTTAGAGTGATTTACGTAGTATTTGTTTAACATTTTTCTCAGAATCCTACTTTTACTTTTCTTTGGCAACTGTAACAAAAGTAGTTAATTAAAAGTAAACGTTTTAAAGTTTTTATTCTCCTAAGTTATTAAATTTTCCTGAAAGTATCATCATGGATACTAAGTGTGGGAATTGCCAAAGACCAGTAAGAGAAGAAGTGACGTGCCGAGACTGCTGGCGCTGGTTTCATTGGGGGTGCAGAGATGTTACTAACAGTGACTCTTGTGTCAGCGTTGCCTGGAACTGTTACACTTGCAGAATTAAGGATCAGGAGCAGCGGTTTCTGAAGCTCCGTCAGATCTGGCATCTGCGGAGAGGGGTTTAAAGGCCCTGAAGGCACAAAACTCAGTTCTTAGGCTTAGGCAGAACAATGAGTGCAGTGAAGTCTGCTCTGGCAGGAGAGTTAGGAGACGCTGTCTGTCTGATGGTTTCCATCTGGAAACATCCAATGTGTTTCGGCCATTGGAACATCTAGAATCTATATGGTGACTTTGAGGACCGTCAAGTTGGACTGAACGATCTGGGATCATGTAAAGTAAAATTGAGAACTTTTCAGGGGGTATCTAAACGTAGGAAGGTACTGCTACTTGGAAGCAGTCATGGAAGGGGAATCAGTGAGATTGTTCAGTCTGACTTGGGGCCGGATTATAAAGTCTGCAGTTTTTTAAAACCAAATTCAGATCTTGGAAGTGTTGTAGCAAATGTGGAAGACTTAGGGAAAGATTTCTCAAAGGAGGATTGTATTGTAATTGTAGGGAGACCAGGAAATAGTATTGATAAGGACTTCAATTATTCAATTCAGCAAGACATTGCTCGCATTTCCAGGAACACGCGTCAGACGAATGTGGGATTTGTGGGTTTTCTTGAGCGTTATGATAAACCCTGGATGTGTCATAACATTAGGCGTACAATTGCATCGATGGAAAGGGTTCTCTGATGTCTAACAGAAATTAACGTCTCTCCTGATCAAAACTTATTGAAATTAGACATTCCATCTGACATATCAGTATGTACTATGAATATAAATAATTAAAATTCATTGAATCAAAGTGTTTAGACCACTATTCTCCATCAGAATATAAGGGGAATATTTAGTAAAACAGATGACATTTCCTTATGCCTAGAAGAGATTAAAAATTCCAGAAATTGTAATGCAGATGTTTTGTGCATATCTGAGCATCATTTATCTGACACAGGAATATCTCAGCTGTCCATCCCAAATTATAAACTAAGTTCTCATTTCTGTAAATGTAAAATGGAGAAAGGGGGAGTTGCCATTTTTGTTAAAAATAATAATCAATGCAACAGTGTAGATGTTAGTAAGTATTGTATAGAACAACACTTTGAATTCTGTGTTCCTAAACTAGAATATGGTTAGGAAGAGATTATAGTAATAGCAATTTACAGGGCCCCCTCAGGAAGTTTTAGACTATTTTTATCTCAGTTAGAGTCTTTGCTATTATGTTTCAAAAATAACAAACAAATAGTTTTATGAGAAGATTTGAATGTAGACTTTCTCAATCACAGCAATGAGAGACTAGATATGGAAGCCTTGATGTTGTCTTTAAACTTTACGGCACTTGTAAATTTCCCTACTAGACTGCAATTGAATACAAGGAAAAAAGTTCACTCGTCCATCACAACCATTTCCAATTTTTTTAACAGTTTTACACATTATTGTATATACCTACAACTCTCCAGATTTAATAAGCATTTGCCCTGTTCACCGTTAGTTCGCGTCTAAATCAAGTGTCAGTGATATCAAAGTGAACAGTTAACTCCTGTTAAGGCTCTGTTTTTATTATCCATGACGTACCTCAGCCAGTATATATCTTTTGACCGTTGTTAGTCAAAGATAATATTTTCTGCAAATTCGTGTGTGACTGTTCTGGATGCCAATACCAGAATCAAACAGGTGTTTACAGCAGCTCTTGCCCTCACTTAACCATGTTACGGGCTTCTACATTTCGATTTCTACAGCGGATCTTCTTCGCGGAAATGGTCAACCAACTGTTACTGTAAAACTTTTCCGTAGTTTATGTTCTGTTTGGTTTTATTTGGTTGTAGATTGTAATAAATGTTTAGAATGTGTTCTCTAGATGCACTTATTTTTATAAATAAAGTATATTGGTTTGCTTTCCACCTGACCACAGTGTTTGAAGCTGCTGAGGATTCCGCCTCTCTGAGTTTTAGGGTAACGCGGCATCCCATAGGAAAGCTGATTCGATCTGAGGAAGCCGAAATTTCAGGGCTGAACGTTTAGCGACTCAGCTAACTGACTTCTTGGTTAAGTAAGTAAATCTTTCTGCTAAATATATGCTTATTTAAAAACTTACGAATTAAAGTTTGTCTGTAGTAGAATACTGTGAAAATTAATTGATCATTAAAAGGCGTTGCAACTCTTATGAGGGAATTATCAGACGGGAACCTGCGCTGAAATTTACACTTAGTATTTACGGCTTATTGACTTACGTATGACTTAATCCTAAAATTGTGATAATTCCTGGCTGTCTGTTATTTACTGTTTATATTAGTTGGTAACTGTACATTATTAAGCTACTGCGGAAAAAATGGTCTTTATCACTACCTTAGTTTTTTATGTAAATAAAGTTTCTTTTCACTGTACTTTATTGAAAATTTTGACGGTAGACGCTTTAATGCGTGTTTGGTCTGATATCCATAGAAATGCACCAGTAAGTGAAAAATTCCAAATAAAACATTTATTGAACTTTTCAATAATTACTCAACAGCTGTGCAAAATAAATAATTTCAGTTAAGAATGAATTTTGTATTATTTCTTAAAGGGAGGTCTATCATATTGTAATTAGAGCGGCGGTGAATTGTACGCAGAGAGGCACTCTCGCGATGTAACTACGTTAGCAAGGAATGTTTGAAAATTTACAAAACAAGAGAAAAGGCGTCATGAATCAGCAACGAAGTTTAAGCGATGCAATCAAATAGGGAATAAAGTCTGCAAATACGATTGAATTATTCTTTTTCGTTCATTTTAGGAATGCGTTATGCTTCATTGACCAGGTACAAACACCTTCTTTTTTGTTTGACCATGTGCTCGTGTCATTATTTACTTTTTATTATGGTAGAAATTGCGATTTTGTGAAGTTACAGTCTGGTGATTTTGGCGGTTCGGTAGTGAGGGTGATAGAATATGAGTCGTGTTCTGTAAATGCAACTTCCTAAATCCTGTTGAATATGAGAAAAGCTTAATAAGGAGTAAGCCTGTAGCGCTAACAAATGTGTGAACAGAGAAATGCTGAATGGAATTAAGTGAATAAAGAAGTTAATTGCTCAAATAATAGAAATCAAGGAAAGATATTCTCGAATTGGTGACACTCAATTAATTTATACCGCTTAGAAGACAATCCGATGGGTTGTTGTTTGCGGATTAGTTTGTATTGCAGAGAATAACGAGATAAATTAAGGAAAAGAATACGGTGCAAGAGATGAAAAATGTTAATAACGGATCCAGCAGAATACAAAAAAAAATTGAGTTCAACAAATAATTAAAATAAGATAAAAATGCGTTAAACGGCTATTGTATTGTGGGTTTATTTGTTGTGTGGATCATGCACGGAGGGATTTTGTGGTTCACAGATGTGGCCGAGGAGGTCAGAGGAGCGCTGCTGTGGCGAGGCAGGCGGCGAGCACAGCGCCGGACAGCGACGCCGAGCAGCCCGCCTCCGTGGTCGTCTCGCCGGGACCATGAACAGGAGGCTTAGATGGTTGCTCTGATAGCGACGAAGTGCCGGTAACAGTGTCACTCGTATCTGCAAAGAGACACGTGGTGACACGTTAACAACTGACTGCGCCCCGTGCTGTAACCACAGTCACTGACTGTCGCACTTACCGCTGTCATTTCTGGTCCTGTTATTTCCCACTCCCTGCCAGGCAGAGGGAACGGCACGGCGTAGGGTAGTGGGTAGACCGCACCCCCCTGACGCAGAGGCTGCACCCCACCTGTCTGCTGCGCCACCCACAACCTAGCCACAACACACATGCCGACATGAGAGAATAAACAAAGTTAATACATACTACATACTTCCGATTTACATTAAACACAAAAACATCTACACAAAAATAACAGTAAATTTTTAACTGATCCTAGTGAATATTTCCACTGAGTTCAGAAATGAAACACAAAATTATGAGTGATTCTATTTATTTAATTAATGTGGGTCTACATGTGTCAACTAACTTTAGAATCAGAGAAAGCATCTACCGGCGGAAATTTCCATGAATGAAGATGTCCCCCAGCTGTGTTGTGTATCTGCCAATCCACTATAACTAATTCGGAGTGCCTGTTATATTCTAAGTTTGCCGGTTTTAGTGAAGATACAGCGACCAGACTCTAGTACCCACATCGAATCAGTGGACATGCGGAACTCAACATTACGCAGATTCATGAAAGAGTAGGAATTTGGCCCATATTGATATTTCATGCAATCAGGTGTGTAATATTTTGATTGCAATTGTAGAAAAATAACTTGAAGTACTCTTGTATAATTTCTGTTGGGTCAGGTTATGAAATATTTAGATTTACATGTACTATAATGCAAATCTTTGTTGGAATTAATTAAATGTTTTACTTAGCTGAGATTATTTTTGTTACAATCGTAAATTAGGTAGTCCAAAAATAATTCAATACTAAATGTCACTAATACCAGCGAACAAAATATAAATTATTTAATAGTTCCTATAATCTTACAGGTTTGCCTTTCCCCATTTCTTTCGATTTCCAACTTCATATCAAAATGAGACCTTATTTTTTTCCCTGGCACATTAATGCAAATACCGTAAAAATCAACAATACATTTTGCAGGTAATCCGTTCATGCCAACGTGCAGAAAAAAAAATTAACTGCCCCACAGTAATTTGTTCAAAGGAATCTTAAATGATACAGAGATTTTCCGATCACAGTGTCATTAATCCTAATGATAATTTGCCACAGTGTATGAGCTATCCTAATGTGAAATACGTTATCTTTACTATTTCACGCAAGATGAGAAGTAAAGAGGTTATTTAAACAGCGCTGTAACATTTACGTAACACATGTTTTGTGCAGCATCCAAGTGTCTAAAGCAATTTCGTTTTAGTATCGCCCCGAAGCGCAACAGATTTCTGAAGCACAATTTTTTCAGTGTCTCCGTATTTTGGATCCAAAATCCAAGATCTGTTTCTCTTTTGGTGATTTATGAATGATTTTCCTTGGAATAAATTTGCAACTGTATTTCTTTGTTTTTTTTTTTTTTTTTTTTTTTTTTTTTTTTTTTTTTTTTTTTTTTTTTTTTTTTTTTTTGTCTCAGTGACGACAATGCTTATATGATCCGCATATGAGCACACAACCATGTGGTTTGGACAGAATGTGATATCTGTGTGGTTTTGAAGAGTTTTTTCATTTTGTTGTTGTTAAAACTTTTATATTTTTCAGCATTGTACATGGCCGGCGTTAGGGGATAATCGGATTAAAAAAAGTTAAATAAACTACAACATTTATTGACGCTTTATAGGATATCATAACATCCGGTAGATGAAAGAAGGCAACAAACCGAAACGAAATTTCGATCAATTTATTGTAATTAAATCGTGAAGTGGTAACTTTCGCGAGATTTGGGCTATACGTCACTGCCTAAATTTCGTTTTGCCACGGTACCAACGGTAATTTTGTTCTGAATTAGCTCCAAAGTCTATGATCAGATTCTACCAAACTTCATGTGCCAACTTAGCACCAAATTCCATTTCAAACAAAACCAGAATACTCGAAGTATGTTTATCCTCTCGAAATTATGCGTCGTCAGAACCATAAGCAATTAGAGGTTGTCTAAAGGTTCCAGAAAAACCTGTATTTGTACTGATTACCTTGACAAAATGAGAACATTATTTATCAGCAGGATCTCCACCTGTGGCATCTTTTATATGTTGAGCGGTACTCACCTTGTAGAAGCCGACGTAGGCGACGGCCGGGTCCTCTTGTTGCAGCACGATGCCGTATACCCTGCGGACACACAGACGCTAGTGAATTACTGCAAACTCTTATTTTGCACAATATATGTAGATTTCAGGGAGTTAATAGATATACTGAGGCTTTGAAGGTCGTCATAAGAGACGGGAGACAAAGGAGAGCTAACAAAAAGAAAAGAAAATTAAGCAGCGAGCATCTAATAATGGATAATGCTGCCCGAGTGCGTGGCTGAATTGCGTTGGTGGTGGTTAGGTCGCACCTGGCGTGTCCTTGCTGGTCGGCGCAGCAGACGGGTCCTCCCTCGTCTCCCGCGCACACCGCGCTGTCTCCGGCGACACACATGACGCCCTCGTCGCGCTGTGGCTGGCACGCGCGCCAGCTGGACACGGTTACAGGGGCGAGGCGGCCCACGCCAGAGTCCTTCCTGCCCGCCGAGCTGCAGCCGAAGCCGAACACCACACACGAACTGTTGAAGTCTCCAGGCAACCTGCGGCAACAGACGACCACTCACAAACTCGGAAACCATCTTCTTAAAACACAATCATTTTCCCCGTGACGTGACAACTCTAACATCACCTCCTGGTCTCAGAAATTGAACATGTTCCCTTAGATCATGAGCTCGTAGTAATGAAGAAAACTATAAACCAATGTCATATGGATTACTAAAACAGTTGCAACCTCCATAATAATACATAAATTTCTAGTGTTTACATATAGATAACAACCCCTATTAATTACTAAAGTTCCAAATACTGGTTCTTTTTGACAGTTGCGCTTAGTTTCCATAAAATTACATCAAATATTACCCATTTCATTCCTTATCAAAACGAATATTTCCAAAAAGAAATCCCTCACTGTTTCGATTTAAAGCTGCCGCGTATTGTCGCTGAACACTTTTATTGCAAATCGACGACGATCTCATTAAAACCAGAAGAAGAAGTAAATCAGAATTTCATAACCACATTTCGCTGCAGTCGTTTTGAGGTGCAATATAAAACTCAAATCCTCGTGGCCGAAGACGAGGAGAATGTACCCTTGGATATCAGCTCGATATGCGTCAGAATCGTAGAAATGAGCTACTCACTCGGGCTCATTGGCGATCGGGATAGCTCCGACGAAAGCGTTGAATTGCCAGGCCGAAGCGAGCTTCTGTAGAGACACGTCGAGACGTGTCTGCGTTCCGAGTCGTAGAAGATCCATTCGTCCACGACTCTCGCCTGGGCAGGAGGTCCGAAGTCGCTCTGCTCTGCGTATCGGTTGTTGCCAGCGAATGCCACAGCTGCAAACACAATCCAAAGTTAACCCAAGTCGTCCGTGCAATTTCTTCCTACTTTAACAACAATTTAGAAGAGATTATCTTCACGATATTATTAATACAGTTTCTAGTATTTTTATGTAGTAATCATCAATGACTGCTTTATCAATATCTGTACATACTGCAATTTGCCTACTACACACTTTCGACTGCGCCAAAGCCCACAAACCTGCAGTATTTCAATACAAAACGGATCACTGAAATAAAAGTATGTATTGCGTTTAAATTGACATATCAATCATTAGAATGCTTATATTTTACCTAATATTCGTTTGATATATAGAAGTATTCCTTAAATTCTTTTTTCCATAGATATGTAAGATAAAAGCTTTGTGTTGCGAGCATCGTTGTAGCGAATGTTATGGTTAGATTGTTACGTAGCATGGGTCAGAATTACAATTGACATTTGTCGAAACGGCAGAGGACATGAATAATTTTTTTTTTTTTTTTCAAAATAATTTAAACTGTGTCCTATTATTGAACGGAAATAGTAATCACTTATCGTGATCTGTGGATCCTACACTACACATTAAAAAACAAATATTACGTGGAATAATCTAAGTTTATTAGATTTATTTTAATTTCCTTTGCTTTCACTGTGTAATATCACTGAGCCTATTATTTCAGCAACTGTGTCAGCGATTCAGACGTTTTAATATCGGTCTAAATAACAGATAACAAAAAAGAAATGTGTAAAAACCCTTGAAGATTTTTCATCAAATTTATATCGCGATGCATTATTGCCACTAAAAAGCGATACAGTTCATGTATTAATATGCTTGAGATTGAACTATTGTTCTTCTGGCGGCAAGTTTATCGTAGTACGTGGTTAGATTGAAATGCAACCTGGACCCAGATGGAAACGGAAACCTTTTGCTACAGCGCAAGGCACGAGGAATTACATTGAATTTTATTTTATAACAATTCTATTTAGTTAAGCAATTGCTTATCAGGACACTGAAAGAAAAGTATGTATTTCGTTTAAATTGGTATATTAATTATAAGTTTTTTTTTAACTAAAATCATTACGTGATTTGAATAAAAGAAGCTCCAAATTGATCGCGATATATGTGGCCTAAACCATAGCATAGGTTGTTAAGATTTATTTTTAGTCCTTCGTTATCACTGGGGTCATTATTTCAGGCGATGTAAGCTGTCTCAGCCGTTAAAATATCGATCTTCATCACAGGTATTAAGAAAGAAAAGTGTAAGAACCTGTGAAGACTTGGGATCAAGTTTATATCGTGATGCATGATGAGACTGACATGCGATACGGGGAACGTATTAATTCACGAGTGATTGAAGCTTTGCTTTTCTAGAAGTAATATTAATGGAGATTGTGGTTAGGCTAAAATGCAACCTGGACCAAGTTGACAACAAGTTTTTTGCTGAAGCAGAAAGGACGATAAATTACAAAAAGCTTTATAACAATTCTATTTAGCTTAAGCAACTGCAGAAAAATAAATTACCATAACACTCCGTTAAACCCGTCATATTGTGACGGGCTTTGGGGCTAGTATTATAATATTAGATGAGCCGTGAATATAAGTGCTGTAAAGAAACTAACCTAACCGCAATACTGTTAAACAATTGTATTAGAGACTTATGGCTTATCATTACAACTAAACTAAACGCAATACTTACCTGGCTCGGGTAGACGGCGCTGTCGCTGGCAGACCGCGGCGCTCAGAGTGTGGGTTGGGCTCACTATGACGGCAGAGCAGAATGTCTTCCGGTGAGGAACGTCAATGTAGGCAGCGAATTTGGCTTGGCCTCTCGAGAACTGTCCGCCGCCGGAGATGGCCTGCAAACACGACGTCCACACAAATGATAAGTCAATGGATAAGTAGATGCATATCCAGCGCTTTCCGATTTCTGACAAGAAATTTTATTTGTTATTTAGCGAAAATTTATATTAATTGACATACCACACTATCGATCATTTTTGCAACTCCACTGTGTAAATTCCTTGGGAAGTCAATTATTTCTTACTATTCAAACATAAGGAGCTGTTTACTGAAACTGCATGACAGGTGTGTTCAACATCATTGTTCCATTGTTCTGGTTCTTTTGAACCTATTTGCTATATGTTAGGTTTCATTTCCTACCTCCAAAGAATTGGTTACAGAGTGTACCGCAGAGATAGAGGAGCAATTGGAGGAGGGTTTTTCATAATGGTTAGCAAAAACTACCACAGTTCCCTGGTGTTCATAGACCATGGACCATGAGTTACTAAGGGTAGATTTCTGGGGTAGTAAAAAAGAAAAAATCAGGGGGATGGCTGCTTACCGCAGTCTAAGAATGGCAGATGATGAGGCTCTTGAGGTGAAATTAAATTCATACTCGGATTTCAGAGGTGAAAATAGAATGGTCATTATAGGCGAGGATTTAAATTTACCAGGTGTAAATTGGGTAGGCAATAAGATTAATAACACAAGGGAACAGAAATTTGCAAATACTCTAATAAGGGAAGGAGGATTTACACAAGTGGTAGAGCAGAACATTTTGGAAATATTCCTAATAAAGCCTGATGATAACCTTGTAGGGTGTCAAGTAATCCAAGGAATAAGTGATCATAAAGCAGTTCTGATGGATATTAGAAGATTCAGTGAACCAGCAGCCAAAATTGAAGGGGGAAATAGGTACAATTATAAAAAGACACAAATTTTGAATTTGAAAAGATATTTCAGAAAACGTTTCAGCAAATGGAAGGAAGGCACAAGTACAGTAAATTCAAGGTGGGAAGAGTTCCAGAAGATAATAAGAAAGTGGAAAAAATTTATTCCAAAACAGAAAACAAAAAGAATTAGAGAAGCTGTGTACTATAACAGGAAGATGAGGCGGTTAAAGAGGTTGGTAAGAAGAGACCATAACAGAGTTAAGAGACAGCAGGGTAGTCGGGAATATTTAAAACAATTAAACAAGGATCTAATAATAGCTAAGAAGGTGGCTAAACGTGGATTTATGAGGAGTATTGTCAGAACAGGGGGACAATTGACAGATTCATCTAGAAATTTCTATAACTATGTCAGAAAAATGAGAGGAAACCGTTTTAGATAAGGATGGACAAGAAGTTACGGAGGATTTTAAAAAGGCAGAGATTTTAAGTAACTGTTTTAGTGTGAGCATTAGGGACAATAAATCAGAAACAGGTGGTTCTGAATCGGATAGCGAGCTTAACAAAACAATTAGAAATGAGCAGGCCATAAATTTGAAATTCATCCTGAGGATATCATGATGGAACTAAGAAAGCTGAAAAAAAAAAGGGCTGGTGTAGATAATATTACTACAGGTGTCTTAAAGATAGCCGGATGTGGCATTGTACCTAATCTTGAAATATTATTTAAATTGAGACTGGATACTTGCTGCTTACCAGAGGATTGGAAAAGTGCGATAGTAGTGCCGGTACATAAAGGAGGGTTGAGAAAAGAGTCGAAAATTATAGGCCAATTAGCTTGATGTCAGTGGTAGGTAAATTAATGGAGAGAACCACATCAGTAATATACAAGCATATTAGTACCATTGCTATTAATTATTTTAGTGAATAATTGTGTTGATAATTTTCGGATGGCATAATGCTAAACAAAAGGATCAAAACGGTTGAGGATTGTAACAGTTGCAGGGGTGATCTGGACAGGATATCTAGTTGGCTTGGTAAACATGGGATGAACATAAATGGAAAGAAGTGTCAGCTTATTAGATACACAAATAAAAAACAAAAGGTTAATTATGAATATAAGGTGGGGAAAGAATTGCTTAATGAAGACTTGAAATGTAAATATCTTGGCATTACATTTGATAACAAGCTTAACTGGGCAGGACATATTGGACAGGTGGTAGGAAAAGGTTTCATAATTCTGCATTTGTTGGATAGGGTAATAAGGGGATGTACGAGAGAAGTAGAGGAATTGGGATACAAAACTGTGGTCAGACCATTGCTTGAATATGGTAGTGTATTATGGGACCCACATTTTGAGTATCAAATACAAAAGTTGGAGAAGGTGCAAAGAAGGGCTGCTACATTTGTTTCTGGAAATTATCGAAGAACGCAATCAGTAACAGATATGATAAAAGAGTTGGATTGGGACTCATTGGAAGACAGAAGGAGGGTGAAGAGGGTAATGGGAGTGTACAAGGCATATATTGGTGATGATGCATAGAAAGATATTGGTGTAAGAATTGAAAGTAATACATGGTAGGGAAAAGATGACCATGACCACAAGGTGGCACTCGATTTCAGGCACAAGGGTGCAGGAAGATTCTCTTTTCTTGGTAAGGGTGTCAGGGATTGGAATAAGTTACCAAGAGATATGATGAATAATTTGCCAAAAAACTTTGAAAAAATTTAAAGTTAAAATTTGTAAAGGGTAAATGTAGGTGGATGCAGAAAAGGGGGAAGATGGGTATTAAGGGAAATTGCCACCGGAGCATGAGCTCCATTGCAATATAATTTAATTTAATGGTCCGAAACTATAATTTTATAAATTTGTAAGCAAGCTGCATGTGTCTCTTCATTTTAACGGGTATGGCGAAAAAATCACGGCAGCAATTTGGATTGGGTTTTTAATTTTTTTGAATTATTGGTCCAAATCAAAATCTGCGGAAAAAGCTAATGACTTATATTAATTATGGAAAGGAACAGGCAATCAAAAACCTTTTTATATTGAAAACAGTGTGCCACAGATCATTATTTACTTTCAGACAGGCACTAATTTCACATAAATCTGACGAAAATTCACACAGCTTAGCTAATGATTCTATTTAATATGGGCAAAGTGACTCACTAAAAAGAGCGGTATTCATTTGATCACTCCACGAAAAGAACTAGTTCTTTTGAACGGTTCACTAGCTCGCTCTACAGTCCACAAAACCCACGTCTTGATATTGGGAATTAGCCCACTTATAACTGACTCACCTAGAAGAACTACCGTTCACTTTTAGTGAACCACTGCTCACTAGCTCTTTTAAAAGAATTGCTCTATAGAACTGATTCACTCGCGAACGACCCATCTCTACTTCGAATATTTAGCTTTTCATTTTCGGGGTGGAATGCAGTAAATAAACGTAATACCTGAATCAAACGTAATAATTATTACTATTATTTATTTTACTGTAAAAATTACGTGTTTAACACTTTGACCTAAGATGTATATGCTAATCTTTGAATTGTTTATATTGTATTTGTCTTTGGTTTTAGTTACTCGCTTTTCGGAATTAGTTACTCAAACTATAATATTATATTTTAAATCTTTAACACGAATAAAATAATTTTTATATTTACAGTAAGTAAGCTAGTGCTTAATATGTATATTAAAAGGTTTTCTCCTCTCTGCAATTTGATTGTGAAATCCAGGCTGCATTTCAACCTAACCACAACCGCAAACTTTACATTGCAATCCAGCAGATATATTACTGCCCGTGTTTTAGCCCTGTTGCAATTCAAAATGAAGGTATATTAAGAAATTAATTGTTACAATTTATGCTATGCTTACTTGTAATCCTAAAATAGACAATGTTGTCATTACCCAAATCGTAGTTAGCGAAACATTTAATGTGTTTAGGTGTATCCGAACTGATAATTTTCTAACGACAATAGCAGAATAAGTTGTGGTTAGGTTGAAATACAGCCTAACCCAGAATGTTCTTGAAAAAATATCAAGAAAACACTTACTGCGCACCTCTATTGCGTATTTCCTGATGTCTTTGGCGAAATTTGTTTCTGGTCCACGCTACATTTCAATATAACCACTTCAGTTTTGAGATATATTGAAGGAAAATGGCTCGAAATGTGGGTAGCTGCATTAGAAGTTATTAAGTAAAAAATACATGTTACTACACACGGCATATGAATGTAATTACGAAATTTTTCCAGTGATCTTAGTTAATTCGTTACTGCAAATAATATCGTGGTGACGTAGTTGGTTTAGAATTAGCCACAGCCATCGCAATCGCAGACAGTAACTTTCGTGTTGCGCTATATCTAAGGTACATTTCTTTATACTTCAATATGCAGTTTTTATCGAAAGGTATGTCCTCCAGAAGTTTCTGGCCTGAATGATGATTGATTCCCGGTACGCTCCTACTGAACTGTTAGTGACAATGTTTCATGTAGCTTTAGTTTCTTATAATCATCATATATATTATTTCTATAAGGTATTTTTTTTTGTCACAAGCCTGTATCCTCCTTCATACTTAACCGAAATCAATGAATCAGGTGTCATTTTAAAGCATATGGTCTCCACTTTGGTCACATCATATTTTAAGGAAGTAAGTTTTCGGAATTCGACCCTTAAAGGGGAAAAATGTTGATGTGTCTAAAATGCTGATTTCTGTATTACGAGTCATTTATCTCCATGGATACCTATCTGAAATCGTTTAATGAAGTATCATTTTAAAGAATAAGTTCTCCGCTTTAGTGGCGTCATATATAAAGACAGAAATTTTTCATAATTCGACCCTTAAAGGGCAAAAGTATCAATATTTTTACACAAGCTATTTATCTCCCTTAATATCTAACCGATATAGATAAGTGAGATATCATATTAAAGACTGAGGTCTTCGCAGTCGTAACATTATATTTTAAGAAACGAATTTTTCGTAAATCTACACTTAAAGGGCTAAAATGTCAATTTTTCTCAAATGCTTTTTTTGTATCTCGAGCCATTTGTCTCCCTGGATACCTAACAAAAATCGATAAATGAAGTAGGATTATGAGGAGTAATGTTTCAGATTTGTTACACCATATTTTAAGAAAGAATGTTTTTTGGAATTCTACCTTCAAAGAGAAAAAATATAAATTTTTCTACAACGCATTTTTGTGTCACGAGCGAATTATCTCCCTTAATATCTAACCGATACAGATAAATGAGGTATCATATTAAAGAATAAGGTCTCCGCCGTGGTAACATTATATTTTAAGAAAGGAATTTTTCATTATTCGACCCTCAAAGGGCAAAAATGTCCATTTTTCTAAAATGCGTTTTTTGTGACTTGAGCCACTTATCTCCCTGGATATTTATCCAAAGTCGATAAACGAGGTATCATTTAAAAGAATGAGTTCTTCGTAATGTCTTCGGTCCCATTACCAAATTTTAAGAAAATTTTTTAAAAAAATCTAACCTTTGAGGGGAAAAAAAATTAAAATTTTTACAATGAATTTTTCTGTCACCAGCTATTTATTTCCCTTGATACCTAACCAAAATCAATAAATGAGGTATCGGTCTAACTATTAAATTATCCGCTATGGTCACATCATATTTTCAGAAAAAACTTTCTCCAAATTCAACCCTTAAGGGGCAAAAATATCATCATTTCAAAAACTTTTTTTCTACCTCGCTTGATAACTAACCGAAATCGATAAATGAGGTATCATTTTAAAGACACCATATTTGATACAAGGAATTTTTTGGAATTCGACCCTTACAGGGCAAAATTATCAATATTATTTATACAATAGGTTTTTTTTCCATGCCGAAATCCGAAAGCCGAAATCGATACATATCATATTAATTTGAAGATTAAGGTCTCCAGTTAGGTAAAATCATAAATTAAGACAGCATTTTTAGAAATTTGGTGCTTAAAGTGGTAGCGCGTATGAGACTGTTCAGAGCCAAGTTTCTAGATTGCAGCAGCGGATATTACAGAGATCTCAAAAAACTTTTTTCTATTTGATAAGTATTTTTTTGTTCTGTTACGGATATGCCGTCGTTTTGTTATACAATTCCAATGTAAACATTTTATTCGCACAGTAACAAATATTTCAGAGATGTTGATATGTTGTGTGTACTTTGTTAAGGTTGGTTTTATTCTGTTAAGTTCAGTGACGTTTGTCTTAAATACAGGAAAAAAAATATTTGCTACAAAAGTATGGTTCTACTTTTCATTATATTACAATCATTCAACCTCACAATTCATCGCATTTTATTCGCGAAATTTTCGCACGGGTCGTCTAGTAGATGTTATTTCTATAAGGTATTTTTTTTTTTTTTTTTTTTTTTGTCACAAGCCTGTATCTTCCTTCATACATGACCGAAATTAATGAATGAGGTGTCATACTAAACCTTATGGTCTCCACTTCCGTCATATCATATTTTAAGAAAGAAAATTTTCGGAATTCGACCCTTAAAGGGCAAAAATGTCAATATGTCTCAAATTCTGTTTCCTGTGTTACGAGTCAATTATCTCCCTGGATACCTATCTGAAATCGTTTAATGAAGAATAAAGTTAAAGATTAAGATCTCCGCTTTAGTGGTGTCATATACTAAGGCAAAATTATTTTTCGGAGTTCAACCCTTAAAGGGCAAAAGTATCAATATTTTTGCAATGCGATTTTGTGTCATGAGCCATTTATCTCACTTCATATCTAACCGATACAGATAAATGAGGTATCACATTAAAGACATAGATCACCGCCGTTGTAACATTATATTTTAAGAAAGGAATTTTCGTAATTCGACCCTTAAAGGCAAAAATGTCAATATGTCTAAAATGCGTTTTTTGTGCCTCCAGCCAGTTATCTCCCTGGATATCTAACCGAAATCGATATACCAAGTAACATTATGAGGAGTAATATCTCAGCTTTCGTGACATCATATTTTAAGAAAGAAGTTTTCTGAAATTCAACCCTTAAAACGAAAAGGTATAAATGTTTCTACAACGCATTTTTGTGTCACGAGCCACTTATCTCCATTAATATCTAACAGATATAAAAATTAAAGTTTCTGCTGTGGTAACATCACATTTTAAGAAATGAATGTTTCTTAATTGAACCTTTAAAGGGTATAAATATCAGTTATTTCTAAAAAGCGTTTTTTGTGTCTCAAGTCACTTATCTCCCTTGATAATTAAACAAAATTGATAAACGAGGTATCATTTTAAAAGACTGAGGTCTTCATAGGGTCTTAGGATCGGATACACCACATTTTAAGAAAGAAATTTTTCAAAATGCTAACTTTAGACTTTTTTCTGTCACGAGCTATTTATTTTCCTTGATACCTAACCGAAATTAATAAATGAAGCATTGTTTTAAATATTAAATTATCCGCTTTGGTCACATCATATTTTAAGAAAAAACTGTTTCCAAATTTAACCCTTAAGGGGTAATAATATCATCATTTCCAGAACTTTTTTTATTTTCCCGCTTGATGACTAACCGAAATCGATAAATGAGGTATCATTTTAAAGACCAAGGTGGCTGCTTTGGTCACACCATGTTTTATAAATTAAATTTTTTAATTCGACCCTTAAAAGGCAAAAGTATCAATATTATTTCCACAGCGTGGTTTTTTTTTTTTTTTAATTACAAGCCATTTATCTTCTTCGATACCTAGCCGAAATCGATAATATCATATCGTTTTATGGATTTAAGGTCTCCAGTTAGGTAAAATCATAAATCAATAAAGAATTTTTCGGAATTTGGTGCTTAAAGTCGTAGCGCGTATGAGAAAGTTCAGAGCCAAGTCCCTAGATTGCAGCAGCAGATATCACAGATATTTCAGTAAAGTGTTTTTATACAATGAGTAACATTCGGATATTTTTTTCTGTTATGGAAACATTTTTGTTTTGCTATACAATTCCAATATAAACATTTTATTCGCACAGCAATACATATCACAGAGATGTTGATATGCATTTTTTTCAGGTTGGTTGTATTAGTTAAGGTCAGTGACAGTTTGTCGTACATACGGAGTGTTTTAAATTTTCTTACCTGTTTCGTAATTTGTTGTAAGTATTTTGATGAGTACCTATTACACCAAAAAAAAAAAAAGATTGCTATAAAAGTGCGGTGCTACTTTCATTATATTACAAGCAATCAACTTCACTATACATCGCATTTTATTCGCGAAATTTTCGCATGGTCGTCTAGTACTTCATATTTTGTATTGCGTTGAAATGTAAGCCCAACAAAAAAACTTTCAGAAGGAAAACCGAATCTAAGGTAATAACTAAAACAAAGGAAAATTTCGAAATGAAATTTATATATTTTGTTTCTCTTAATTAATATCTGACACTAAAAAAAAGGGTAAGGCAATTCTGAGGGGGGGGGGGGGCTGCCTACTGCTTATACCTGCCATTTCAGCTGGTTCGTTATAATGTCTTCTTACGTTTTGCTGCACTCTCCTTTTTGGCAAATCGCCAAAAATTAAATTAATAATACCAAATATGAGAGCGACGCCTAGCTATTAGAAGCCACCGGCTCTGAAAAATTAATAAAATATCTTGGAATGTTGGTTAAATCCTTTATTGTAATGTTTTATTCCCATCTTAGAGCCGATACAAACAATCGAAGTAAATCCATTTCTTCGGTTGTAAACAAATACCTAATTTCCGAGATGGATGCCACAGAACGAATTTCCCGTAAATTCTTTTCCCTGGTCCAAGGCGAATTTCATCCTAACCACAACCTATACTACAAAAAGAGACTGTTAGGTACCGAAGATTTTTGGGTCATTTTTACAGTGCTGGTAACATTTCGCGGTTGCTCAGTCTCATATTTCGGCGTTCTTAATTTGATATGTGGAAATTTTTCCGAAATAGGTGAGTGGAAGCAGTTACTCCAAATTCAAAACATTAGTACCAGTTCCGGATGGGTGGAAAAAGAGGCACACCACTCGCCTTTCTATACACGGAAGTTCAGCGCGTGCGAAGTCTAGTTATCAAATATTTACAAAACAATCACGCTGCAAACGCGACGTTTAAAAAATAATGCCTAAAAGCTTTGGAATTGCCAGAAGACGTTCGTTGAAACGCTGGGATTGTTTTGAAGTATACATTTCTGAATGAAAAAGTTTATTGAAAACCAATAGTTACCCGCGAAATCGTTCCGCTTGAAACTA
>CM061918.1:15995489-16072863 GCA_031002005.1 Vandiemenella viatica
TGATCTCCGGATTGCGTTGTAAAAACACGAAATTTCGCACGTGTTAAGACGACGTAGCAGTATGGTGTTTTTCAGCACAATTCAGCGATACACCCGTGAACATTTCATCATAACTGTTGTTGCCTTTAGTCGAAATAATAACAAGGAGTTGAAAGGACGCAAGCTATTCACTCAAAAATAATGTATTGTGGCGACTGACCAAATCATCGCAAGAGGGTTGATCTAAACCATAGCGGCACATGTAAGCAGGCGGCTTTCGTCAAAGAACAAGTGTTTTAAATGCATGGAGGCGGCGGTCGAGGCGACAAAAAGTCAAAGGATATACAATTTCCTTTTGATTGCTGCTCAATAAATAGATATGCAATAGATAAAATTACAATAACATTAGTTTTGTATGAACAAACAGCCAAATTTTTAGCCGCAAATACAGGAAGTTGTCCTCACTATTACTTTATATGCAAATACAGATGACGTGTGCGACACATAAAAAATACCAATTATATAGTAAGGAAATCGTACTAAATACGCAATATAACTCAAATTATAGAAATGTGTATTCAAAACAAACTTAAGTTTAAATGAATACGTAAAAGTGGATCTATTTACTTATGAATGACGAAGGTTGACAAAAACAAATGTTCACAAGAATCAATTGCCAACTGCCAGAGTACATGCAAACAGTGCAACACATCCGTTAGAGACCCAATGAGGCAGCGAGTCACGCAGACTGACACACGTTTTAGCCGGATTTTGGGGATTGCGGATCCGCTTAATTTTGTGCGGGATCCGCCAGACTGTTTCATGATGCGGGATCCCGCTTTGCTGGATTGCAATCCCTATTAGTGTCAGCTGATCGACAAGAGCGGACAGGGTAAACTTCTACTGGAGCCGTGGATAAGGGTCGATCTTAAAAGTCGACCTTGGTTCTGATATGAATATTCATCATAGGTTCCTACTGTAACACCTGACAGGTTATATGACTCAGTACCCTCAGATATTAATATAGGAACGGCTGAGGTGGCTAGGTTAAATTACTGTAAACGGCAGTTACATAATTACACATTTATTTACGTGAAAAACGACTGGTGGCATACGTGAATATTTATAGAGTTTAATTGGCTTTGTAACAAAATCGTCATGCGTTTAACTGCATCATTAGAAATATGGCTAAGGACTATACGATCATGTAACTGAGGGGCACCTAGCAACCGAAATTAAATAGAATATTGATAATCTCCGTGGAAGAATATGCCCACATGACGGTGACAAAACGGTCTATCCTCAAACTTTCCACACCAGCTTTCACAGTAGAGCCCACCTTTGAGTTAGACGTCTGGCATCATCTTCTTGTCTACAACCGCCGCCCCAGCGGCGCCGTCGACGACGCCCTTGGCGTCGGTGTGGTACGTTGAAAAGTTCTAGAGAGAGACAGACAGACCGGCCCCCCCCTATGTTGCTGCCCCCAGGGGTTTAAATAGATACTTCCCCTTACTATTACTACTGTGTGGAGATGGTATTACTCCTCGCTAACCTGCTGTCTGAAGTCACTTTACCAGCTTGCAGTAATTACTGGCGCTTTGCTGGTCGGCGTGCTATTTCCTCAGGTCATGGCACTCTACTATTGCTTAACTATTTCATGCTCTCCCGCCCTGGATACTGAATTGAGAATTAATAGCGTTTTAGACAAGTGATCGACTTCGATCAATACAAGCAAGACAAAATATCCGGAGCTCACGCAGAACATAGTATTTCTTTTTGCCCTTTGTGACAACTTACTTATGAGAGGGGGTTTTCCCACCTGGTTATAATAAATACAGAATACAGGGAATCGATTGAATCTGAGTTGAGATTGAATAAAATTCCTCCCTAAATAGACTGAATTGCAAAAGAAATAAGCCCAGCCATCAGCTTAAATATCGTATTGAGCTTGTGACTTTTCCACTTTTTAGAATTTTTTTTTTTATATATAAAAAACACAAATCCAATTTTTAACGTGGTTCACCACTGTTTGGGAAATTTAATGGGAGTACTTAACGGTTTAAATTTGAGAAATCCTGCTGTAGTTTAATAAGCGTTTGGTTGCTTGGGATAGGTACTCAAAACACTACATTCCACTTATGTTTATTTCTTTTCCTTGTGCTCTATAACAACATTTCACAACATGGCATCGTCTCGATCCAATGATATTAAGCGTCCATACAAAAACGTTTAAGAGATTAAAATCTTAAGTAAAAGCTTAACTAACTACTCGTCTATGACTCTCGCTTATATATATCTTACATAGTGGGAGTCCAATTGTGGACTCAGAAACTGACTAATCACTAGTCATTAACTGACTGTAGACATGGCGTTTCGCAAATAATCACTTTTCTTCAGCTGTCCGGCACGAGATGTCCTCTTCTCGGCGTAAAGAATGCTCCTCTTTTTTCCAGTCGTCAAGCTCCTTGCAGGATTTTCCCTCGGATACACGCAACATTGAACCTTCTGCTAGTACCAGATATTCGGTGTTCATTAATCAGTCACTCAACACCTTATCCTGCCATTTTCAGAGCATCACGAGTTTGTACGGAACCACACGAACATTTCGCTAATGATGGCTACGTCCGACCTCCGTTGTATCCCAGCTGATTCGGTCGCTTGCAGGTTGGTGTCCGCCTCTGCAAGGTTTCCGCGTACTTGGGCCCTACGGTATTGGACACAAACGCAGCCCCTTATGAGCTGTTTTTTATTAGTTCTGTTTCTGGTGGCTGCCACTGTCTCCAACCCTTTCACTTATTTTTATTTGCTGAATATTTCTAATATTTTATGCGATATACCAAATGCGTCTCAGATTACATCTGTTAAAATCTGTTCAACTTTAATTAGTCTCAAATAATGTTTAGCATAAGTCTCAAAAGATACTCCTTTTAGATAAGCAATCGGTCTGTGGTCCTAGGCACCTTTCTTTGAATCTAGACTTAACGGCAAACGTGAAAAGCTTCTGCAACTTCATATTGACTACCAGGGCTATAACGAATCTCCAAATTGTATTCTTGCAAAAACCAGTACCCAACGGATTAACAGAATGTGAACCAATTTACACTTTAACAGAGATGAAAGTACTTTATGATAACTAAACACAACAATCTTTCTGCCTGAAAGTAGATATCTACACTTGGTTAAACCCTATACAATAAATAAGGCACCCCATTCAGTAATTGTGTATCTAGTTTCAGCCAGTTGCAATTTCCCACATCCCACCGGCTATCCGTTACACCACCACGCTCGTGACTCTTGTGTCAGCGTTGCCTGGAACTATCACTCCTGCAGAATTAAGGATCAGGAGCAGCGGATTCTGAAGCTCCAGTCAGATCTGGCATCTGCTGAGAGGGATTTAAAGGCCCTGAAGGCAGAAAACTCAGTTCTTAGGCTTAGGCAGAACAATGAGTGGAGGGAAGTCAGCTCTGGCAGGAGAGGTAGGAGACGCTGTCTGTCTGATGGTTTCCAGCTGGAGACATCCAATGTGTTTCGGCCATTGGAGGATCTAGATGGTGACTTTGAGGACCGTTAAGTTGGACTGAACGATCTGGGAACATGTAAAGTAAAAGAGAAGAACTTTTCAGAGGGTATCTAATCGTAGGAAGGTACTGCTACTTGGAAGCAGTCATGGGAGGGGAATCAGTGAGATTGTTCAGTCTGATTTGGGGACGGATTATGAAGTCTGCAGTATTTTAAAAACAAATTCATATCTTGGAAGTGTTGTAGCAAATGTGGAAGACTTAGGGAAAGATTTCTCAAAGGAGGATTGTATTGTAATTGTAGGGGGACCAGGAAATTGTATTGATAAGAACCTCAGTTATTCAATTGAGGAAGACATTGTTGACATTTCCAGGAACACGCGTCAGATGAATGTTGGATTTGTGGGCTTGCTTGAGCGTTATGATAAACCCTGGATGTGTCATAACATTAGGCGTACAATTGCATCGTTGGAAAGTGTTCTCTGGCAGCCAATAAATTCCCACATTGATTTGATAGATGTGGCCTGCATTGGGAGGGACAGTTATACTCGCCATGGACTCCATCTGAATTTCAGAGGTAAGAGGAAGCTTTCGCTTCTTATTGCTGATGAGATCAGTGGATGCCAGGTGAGTGAAAGAGGTATTCCTGTTATAAGTGGTGTTAAGTCGTGGCCTTTTTTAGGGTAAATGAAATAAATGTATTAAGATGTCTAAAAGAAATTAACATCTCTCCTAATCAAAAATTATCGAATTTGGAAATTCCATCTAACATACCAGTATGTACTAAGAATGTAAACAATTTAAATTCATTGAATCAAAGTGTTCAGACCACTATTCTCCATCATAATAGAAGGGGAATATTTAGTAAAACAGATGACATTTCCTTATGCCTAGAAGAGATTAAAAATTCCAGAAATTGTAATGTAGAAGTTTTGTGCATATCTGAGCATCATTTATCTGACACAGGAATATCTCAGTTGTCCATCCCAAATTATAAACTAATTTCTCATTTCTCTAAATGTAAAATGGAGAAAGGGGGAATTGCCATTTTTGTTAAAAATAATATTCAATGCAACAGTGTAGATGTAAGTAAGTATTGTATAGAACAACACTTTGAATGCTGTGTTACTATACTAGAATATGGTAAGGAAGGGATTATAGTAATAGCAATTTACAGGACCCCACCAGGAAATTTTAGACTTTTTATCTCAGTTAGAGTCCTTGCTACAATGTTTCAAAAATAACAAATAGTTTTATGAGGAGATTTTAATGTTGACTTTCTCAATCAAAGCAATGAGAGACTAGATATGGAAGCCTTGATGTTGTCTTTTAACTTAACGGCACTTGTAAATTTCCCTACTAGAATACAAAATCATAGCAGGTAATTTTTTATGGATATTTCTCAGTACAGTTATTACAACATACTTCCAGTAATAAATGGTATCTCAGATCACGATGCCCAGCTGTTATGTATAAAGGCCAGAAACAATATTAAACAGATAAAGAAAAGTTGGGTATATAGAAGAAATATAAATGAAAACAATATAAAACATTTCATAGATTCCTTAAATAATGAACCATGGTCGGAAGTGTATCATGCATAGGGTGTTAATGAAAAATTTGATTCCTTTCTCAATATATTTCTAACACTTTGTGTTGCTATGAAATGTAAGCAAGAGAAGTATCAACGGCTCCAAAGTGGGACAGATCGTCAGCAAAATTAGGAGTTAGCAAGACCTCACTTGGAGAGAGCTGGTAGGATAGGAAGGATTCTGATTGGCCCCGGGCACTCCCTCCTACGGATGTTAGGGAGGGGAGAACGACACAAAGCTGAACTGAAGGAGCTTAGGAGGGATCTTCAGCTTGGTCATTTTGGACAGGTCGATATGGATCGTCATCATTGGTCATCGTAGTATGGCTACAAGAGCGTCATCGAGCTAGTCGCCATCGGCGAAGGCAGCTGAAAACTACGAGTGATGGAGCAAGGAGCCTTCACAGCCAGAACACAGGTGGGAGCAACCAAATGATCTATAGGCAATGTAGTCGGCAGGGATTAAAGTCAAAGAAGTCAGGAGGATTACAGAAAGAGCTAGGAGAGGCCTTGATGTACATTATTAATGTAATAAAGTGTAAATGTGTAATTACTTTTACTGAGAGTTTTATTCATAATGCTACTGCTCACATGACAGAGTGGTTACCCACTAATATATGTCCTTCTCGAGAGGTGCAAGGCGAATACAATAAAAAAAGTTCACTCGTCCACCACAACCATTTCCAATTTATTTAACAGTTTTACACATTTTTGTATATACCTACAACTCTCCAGGTTTAATAAGCATTTGCCCTGTTCACCGTTAGTTCGCGTCTAAATCAAGTGTCAGTGATATCAAAGTGAACAGTTAACTCCTGTTAAGGCTCTGTTTTTATTTTACATAACGTTTCTCATCCAACAGCGTCTTGTGACCGTTGTTAGTCAACGATAATATTTTCTGCAAATTCGTGTGTGTGACTGTTCTGGATGCCAATACCAGAATCAAACAGGTGTTTACATCAGCTCTTGCCCTTCACAGCTCTCGACATTTAACATGCTCATATGTTTAGTTCCACTTAACCATGTTACGGGCTTCTACATTTCGATTTCTACATCGGATCTTCTTCGCGGAAATTACCAACCAACTGCTGCTGTAAAGGTTTTCCGTAGTTTACGTTATGTTTGCTTTTATTTGGTTGTAGATTGTAATAAATGTTTAGAATGTGTTCTCTAGGTACACTTATTTGTATAAATAAAGTATATTGGTTTGCTTTCCACCTGACCACAATGTTTGAAGCTGCTGAGGATTCCGCCTCTCTCAGAGTTTTAGGGTAACGCGGCATCCCATAGGAAAACTGATTCGATCTGAGGAAGCCGAAATTTCAGGGCTGAACCTTTAGCGACTGAGCTAACGGACTGCTTGGTTAAGTAAATAAATCTTTCTGCTAAATGTTTGTTTATTTCAAAACTTACAAATTAAAGTTTGTCTGTAGTAGAATACTGTGAAAATTGATCATTAGAAGGCGTTGCAACTCTTATGAGGGAATTATCAGCCGGGAACCTGCACTGAAATTTACACTTAGTATTTACAGCTTATTGACTCATGTTTGACTTAATCGTAAATTGTGATAATTCCTGGTTGTCTGTTATTTACTGTTTAAATTAGTTGGTAACTGTACATTATTAAGCTACTGCGGGAAAAAATGGTGTTTGTCACTACCCAATTCTTTTGCAAATAAAGTTTCTTTTAACTGTACTTCGGTGAAAATTATGGTGGTAGAGGTTTCAATGTGTGTTTCGTCTGATATCCATAGAAATGCACCTGCAAGAGAAAATTTCCAAATAGAATATTTATTGTACTGTTGAATAATTACTCGACAACTCTGCGAAATAATTAATTTTCTTTAGGTTAAAGCGTAATGCATTTCAGTTAAGAAAGTATTTTCGATTATTTCTTAACGGGGGAATTCTAAGGTCTATCAGATTGTAATGAGAGCGGCGGGAGGCACTCTCACGATTTTGAAAATTGACAAAACAAGAGAAAAGGCGACATGAATCAGCAGCGGAGGTTAAGCGATGAAACCAAATAGGGAATAAAGTTTGCAAATGCGATTGAACTATTCTTCTTCGTTCATTTAACGAATGCTTTTTGCTTCATTGACTAGGTGCATACACCTTCTTTTTTGTTTGACCATGTACTCGTGTCGTCATTTACTTTTTTTATTGCGGTAGAAATTGTGATTTGGTGAGGTTACAGTCTGGTGGTTTTGGCGGTTCTCTAGTGGAGGAGATGAATATGAGTGGTGTTCTGGAAATACAACTTCCTACATCGAATGCGAAATGACTTAAGTATACCTGTTGAATATGAGGAAAGCTTAAAAAGAGTAAGTCTGTAGTGCAAAGAAAATTAAGTGAATAAAGAAGTTGATTCCTCAAATAATAGAATACAAGAAAAGATATGCTCGAATTGGTGACACACAATTAATTTATAGGGGGGTTGATCGAAAGTATAGAGAAAGTACAGAGAAGAGCCTCTCGATTCGTGACCGCTTGCTACAGTCCTTATGAAAGCGTCACAGAACTGATTAGTAGATTAGGTTGGGAGTCTCTGGTAGATAGACGATACACGTTTCGTTTAAACTTATTGGTAAACATGGCGTACTCCAACTTTCACTCATGAGTGTAGTGAAATACTTCGTCCACCAACCTATTTGAGCAGGAATGACAGGAAAGATAAAATTAGAGAAATAAGGTGCCGGACTGATTCTTATATGAATTCTTTTTCCTTCGTACCATTAGGGATTGTAATGCACAGCAAAGAGATTAGCTTTGGTGCTGAGCACCCTCTGAATTGCAGAGTATATATGTAGATGTAGATGTTGTATATCACTTAGAAGACAGTCCGATGGGTTGTTTGTTTGCAGATTAGTTTGTATTGTAGAGAATAATGGGAGAAATTTAGGGAAAAGTAGAAAAGGGAAGAGATGGAAAAGGTTAATAACGGAAGTAGTATTATACAAAAAATTTAAGTTCGACAAATAATTTAATTAAGAAAAAATGCGTTACATGGTGGTAAATTATGGCGGTAGATTCTTCAACGTGTGTTTGTTCTTATTTCCATAGAACTGTACTACCCAGTAAAATCAGCAAAAAGAACATTTATTGTATTTTTTTATAAAATCTTCACGCTATTGTATTGTGGGATTTGTTGTGTGGATCATGCACGGAGGGATTTTGTGGTTCGCAGATGTGGCCGAGGAGGTCAGAGGAGCGCTGCTGTGGCGAGGCAGGCGGCGAGCACAGCGCAGGACAGCGACGCCGAGCAGCCCGCCTCCGTGGTCGTCTCGCCAGTACCAGGAACAGCACCATGAACCGTAGGTGATGACGGTGAGGTCGACACTTCATCGACACTCGCATCTGCACACAGACACGAGGTGACACGTTAACAACTGACTGTCGTACTTACTGGTTTTATCTTGTCTTTCCCACTCCCTCCCAGGCTGCAGATACGGCTGGGGGTAGGGTATTGGGTAGACCGCTCCCCCCTGACGCAGAGGCTGCACGCCACCTGTCTGCTGTGCCACCCACAACCTGCCACAACACACATGCGGACATGAGACAATAAACAAAGTTAATACATACTACATACTTCCGATTGACAAATTTAGATTTAATGTACTATTATGCAAATCTTTGTTAGAATTAATTAAATCTTTTACTTAGCTGAGATTATTTTTGTTACAATCGTAAATTAGGTAGTCCAAAAATAATTCAATACTAAATGCCACTAATACCAGCGAACGAAACATAAATTATTTAATAGTTCCTATAATCTTACAGGTTTGCCTTCCCCATTTCTTTCGATTTTCGAATACTGTATACCTGATGCGTGAATCACGTTAAACGATAGATGTATACTACTTTCTGGACACTTTTATTTTAAATTTTACAGCTTTCCGACTTCACATCAAAATGAGACCGTATATTTTCCCCGGCACATTAATGCAAATACCGTAAAATCCAACAATTGATTTTTCGGGTAATCCGTACATGCCAGCGTGGAGAAAAAAAATTAACTGCCCCACAGTAATTTGTTCAAAGGAATCTTAAATATACAGAGATTTTCCGATCACAGTGTCATTAATCCTAATGATAATTTGCCACGGTGTATGAATTATCCTAATGTGAAAAACGTTATCTTTACTATTTCACGCAAGATGAGAAGTAAAGAGGTTATTTAAACAGCGCTGTAACATTTACGTAACACATGGTTTGTGCAGCATCCAAGTGTCTAAAGCAATTTCGTTTTAGTATCGCCCCGAAGCGCAACAGATTTCTGAAGCACAATTTTTTCAGTGTCTCCGTATTTTGGATCCAAAATCCAAGATCTGTTTCTCTTTTGGTGATTTATGAATGATTTTCTTGGAGATAAATTGCAACTGTATTTCTTTGTTTATTAATTATTATTATTATTATTTTATTTTATTTTTTATTTATCTATTTATTTATTTATTTTTGTCTGAGTGACGATAATGTTTATATGATCCGCATATGAGCACACAACCATGTTTTGGACAGAATGTGATATCTGTGTGGTTTTGAAGAGTTTTTTCATTTTGTTGTTGTTAAAACTTTTATATTTTCAGCATTGTACATGGCCGGCGTTAGGGGAGGGGGGATAATCCGATTAAAAAAGTTAAATAAACTACAACATTTATTGACGCTTTATAGGATATCATAACATCCGGTACATGAAAGAAGGCAACAAACCGAAACGAAATTTCGATCAATTTATTGTAATTAAATCGTGAAGTGGTAACTTTCGCGAGATTTGGACTATACGGCACTGCCTAAATTTATTTTTGCCACGTTACCAACGGTAATTTTGTGCTGAATTAGCTCCAAAGCCTATGATCAGATTCTTCCAAACTTCAGGTGCCAACTTAGCACCAAATTCCATTTCAAACAAAACCAGAATACTCGAAGTATGTTTATCCTCTCCAAATTACAGAACCATAAGTAATTAGATGTTGTCGTAAATGTTCCAGAAAAACCTGTATTTCTACTGATTACCTTGACAAAATGAGAAACATTTATTTATCAACAGGATCTCCACCTGTTGCATCTTTCTGTTGAGCGGTACTCACTTGTAGAAGCCGACGTAGGCGACGGCCGGGTCCTCTTGTTGCAGCACGATGCCGTATACCCTGCGGGACAACACAGACAGCTAGTGAATTACTGCAAACTTTTATTTTGCACAATATATGTAGATTTCAGTGAGTTAATACATTTATTGAGACTTTGAAGGTCGTCATAAGAGAAGGGAGACAAAGAAGAGCTAACAAAAAGAAAAGAAAATTAAGCGGCGAGCATCTAATAATGGATAATGCTGCCCGAGTGCGTGGCTGAATTGCGTTGGTGACGGTTAGGTCGCACCTGGCGTGTCCTTGCTGGTCGGCGCAGCAGACGGGTCCTCCCTCGTCTCCCGCGCACACCGCGCTGTCTCCGGTCGACACACATGACGCCCTCGTCGCGCTGTGGCTGGCACGCGCGCCAGCTGGACACGGTTACAGGGGCGAGGCGGCCCACGCCAGAGTCCTTCCTGCCCGCCGAGCTGCAGCCGAAGCCGAACACCACACACGAACTGTTGAAGTCTCCAGGCAACCTGCGGCAACAGACGCCCACTCACAAACTCGGAAACCATCTTCTTAAAACCTCAATCATTTCTTCGTGACGTGATAACTCTTACATCACCTCCTGGTCTCAGAAATTGAACATTTTCCCTTAGATCATGAGCTCGTAGTAATGAAGAAAACTATAAACCAATGTCATATGGATTACTAAATCAGTTGCAACCTCCATAATAATACATAAATTTCTAGTGTTTACATATAGATAACAACCCCTATTAACTACTAAAGTTCCAAATACTGGTTCTTTTTCACAGTTGCGCTTAGTTTCCATAAAATTACATCAAATATTACCCATTTCATTCCTTATCAAAACGAATATTTCCAAAAGAATTCCCTCACTCTGTTTTGATCTAAAGCTGTCGCGTATTGTCGCTGAACACTTTTATTGCAAATCGACGACGATCTCATTAAAACCAGAAGAAGAAGTAAATCAGAATTTCATAACGACATTTCGCTGCAGTCGTTTTGAGGTGCAATATAAAACTCAAATCCTCGTGGCCGAAGACGAGGAGAATGTACCCTTGGATATCAGCTCGATATGCGTCAGAATCATAGAAATGAGCTACTCACTCGGGCTCATTGGCGATCGGGATAGCTCCGACGAAAGCGTTGAACTGCCAGGCCGAGGCGAGCTTCTGTAGAGACACGTCGAGACGTGTCTGCCGTTCCGAGTCGTAGAAGATCCATTCGTCCACGACTCTCGCCTGCGCAGGAGGCCCGAAGTCGCTCTGCTCTGTGTATCGGTTGTTGCCAGCGAATGCCACAGCTACAAACACAATCCAAAGTTAACCCAAGTCGTCGTGCAATTTCTTCCTACTTTAACAACAATTTACAAGAGATTATCTTCAAGATATTATTAATACAGTTTCTAGTATTTTTATGTAGTAATCATCAATGACTGCTTTATAAATATCTGTAAATACTTCAATTTGCCTGCTACACACTTTCGACTGCACCAAAACCCACCAACCTGCAGTCTTTCAATACAAAACAGATCACTGAAATAAAAGTATGTATTGCGTTTAAATTGACATATCAATCATTAGATGCTTATATTTACATAATATTCGTTTGATATATAGAAGTATTCTTTAAATTCTTTTTCCATAGATATCTACGATAAAAGCTATGTGTTTCGAGCATCGTTGAGGCGAATGTTATGGTTAGATTGTTACTTAGCATGGATCAGGATTACAATTAACATTTGTCGAAACGGCAGAGGACATGGCCTATTATTTCAGCAACTGTGTCAGTGATTCAAACGTTTTAATATCGGTCTAAATAACAGATAACGAAAAAGAAATGTGTAAAAACCCTTGAAGAATTTTCATCAAATTTATATCACGATGCATTATTGCCACTAAAAAGCGATACAGTTCATGTATTAATATGCGTGAGATTGAACTATTGTTCTTCTGGCGGCAAGTTTATCGTAGTAGGTGGTTATGTTTGAAATGCAACCTGGACCCAGATGGAAACGGAAACCTTTTGGCTACAGCGCAAGGCACGAAGAATTACAATGAATTTTATTATATAAAAATTCTATTTAGTTAAGCAATTGCTTATCAGAACACTGAAAGAAAAGTATGTATTTCGTTTAAATTGGCATATTAATTATCAGGTTTTTTTAACTGAAATAATTACGTGATTTGAATAAACGAAGCTCCAAATTGATCGCGATATATGTGGCCTAAACCATAGCATAGGTTGTTAAGATTTATTTTTAGCATCTTCGTTATCACTGGGGTCATTATTTCAGGCGATGTAAGCTGTCTCAGCCGTTAAAATATCGATCTTCATCACAGGTATTAAGAAAGAAAGGTGTAAGAACCTGTGTATACTTGGGATCAAGTTTATATCGTGATGCATGATGAGACTAACATGCGATACAGGGAATCTATTAATTCACGCTTGATTGAAGCTTTGCTTTTCTAGAAGTAATATTAATGGAGATTGTGGTTAGGCTAAAATGCAACCTGGACCAAGTTGACAACAAGTTTTTTGCTGAAGCAGAAGGGACGATAAATTACAAAAAGCTTTATAGCAATTCTTTTAGTTAAGCAACTGCAGAAAAATAAATTACCATAACACTCCGTTAAACCCGTCATTTGGGGCTAGTATTATAATATTAGATGAGCCGTGAATATAAGTGCTATACAATACTTTAAAGAAACTAACCTAACCGCAATACTGTTAAACAATTGTATTAGATGCTTATGGCTTATCATTACAACTAAATAAACAGCAATACTTACCTGGCTCTGGTAGACGGCGCTGTCGCTGGCAGACCGCGGCGCTCAGAGTGTGGGTTGGGCTCACTATGACGGCAGAGCAGAATGTCTTCCGGTGAGGAACGTCAATGTAGGCAGCGAATTTGGCTTGGCCTCTCGAGAACTGTCCGCCGCCGGAGATGGCCTGCAAACACGACGTCCACACAAATGATAAGCCAATGGATAAGTAGATGTATCTCCAGCGTTTTCCGATTTATGACAAGAAACTTTATTTGTAATTTATCAAAAATTAATAATAATAACATATTACACTATCGACAATTTTTGATACTCCACTGTGTAAATTCCCTAGGGAAGTCAATTATTTCTTACTATTCAAACATAAGGAGTGTTTACTGAAACTTCATGACAGGTGTGTTCAACATCATTGTTCCATTGTTCTGGTTCTTTTGAACCTTCATTTTGCTGATATGTTAGGTTTCATTTCCTACCTCCAAAGAGATTGGTTACAGAGTGTACTGCAGAGATAGAGGAGCAATTGGAGGAGGGTTTTTCATAATGGTTAGCAAAAACTACCACAGTTCCCTGGTGTTCATAGACCATGGCCATGAGTTACTAAGGGTAGATTTCTGGGGTAGTAAAAAAGAAAAAATCAGGGGGATGGCTGCTTACCGCAGTGGAAGAATGGCAGATGATGAGGCTCTTGAGGTGAAATTAAATTCATACTCGGATTTCAGAGGTGAGAATAGAATGGTCATTATAGGCGAGGATTTAAATTTACCAGGTGTAAATTGGGTAGGCAATAAGATTAATAACACAAGGGAACAGAAATTTAGCAAATACTCTAATAAGGGAAGGAGGATTTACACAAGTGGTAGAGCAGAACATTTTGGATATATTCCTAATAAAGCCTGATGATAACCTTGTAGGGTGTCAAGTAACCCAAGGAATAAGTGATCATAAAGCAGTTCTGATTCAGTGAACAGATTCATCTAGAAATTTCTATAACTATGTCAGAAAAATGAGAGGAAACCCTTTTAGATAAGGATGGACAAGAAGTTACGGAGGATTTTAAAAAGGCAGAGATTTTAAGTAACTGTTTTAAGTGTGAGCATTAGGGACAATAAATTAGAAACAGGTGGTTCTGAATCGGATAACGAGCTTAACAAAACAATTAGAAATGAGCAGGCCATAAAATTTGAAATTCATCCTGAGGATATCATGATGGAACTAAGAAAGCTGAAAAAACATAAAAGGGCTGGTGTAGATAATATTACTACAGATGTCCTTAAAGATAGCCGGATGTGGCATTGTACCTAATCTTGAAATATTATTTAAATTGAGTCTGTATACTTGCTGCTTTACCAGAGGAATGGAAAAGTGCGATAGTAGTGCCGGTACATAAAGGAGGGATGAGAAATAGTAGTCGAAAATTATAGGCCAATTAGCTTGATGTCAATGGTAGGTAAATTAATGGAGAGAACCACATCAGAAATATATGTGAGGAGCGTAAGTGGTTTTCAAGTAGGCAACATGGCTTTAGGCAAGGATATTCATGTGAATCTTAGTTGGTGGGATATATGCAAGATATTTCAGATGAAATGGACAAGGGAGGTACAAATTGATAGTGTAGCAAGGCTTTTGACAGAGTGAACCATAAAATGGTAGTAAATAAGGTAAAATCTATTGGAGTGGATCAGAAGGTGATTTGCTGGATAGAAGAATTTTTAAAACGTAGAAAACAGAAAGTTAGGGTAGGAAATGCGGTATCAAAAGAAGTGGAAGTAAAAATGGGAGTGTCGCAGGGTAGCGTATTGGTACCATTGCTATTTATTATTTTAGTGAATAATTGTGTTGATTATTTGCAGATGACATAATGCTATACAAAAGGATCAAAACGGTTGAGGATTGTAAACAGTTGCAGGGGTGATCTGGACAGGATATCTAGTTGGGTTGGTAAACATGGGATGAAGATAAATGGAAAGAAGTGTCAGCTTATTAGATACACAAATAAAAAACAAAAGGTTAATTATGAATATAAGGTGGGGAAAGAATTGCTTAATGAAGACTTGAAATGTAAATATCTTGGCATTACATTTGATAACAAGCTTAACTGGGCAGGACATATTGGACAGGTGGTAGGAAAAGGTTTCATAATTCTGCGTTTGTTGGATAGGGTAATAAGGGGATGTACGAGAGAAGTAAAGGAATTGGGTTACAAAACTGTGGTCAGACCATTGCTTGAATATGGTAGTGTATTATGGGACCCACATTTTGAGTATCAAATACGAAAGTTGGAGAATGGTGCAAAGAAGGGCTGCTACATTTGTTTCTGGAAATTATCGAAGAACGCAATCAGTAACAGATATGATAAAAGAGCTGGAATGGGACTCATTGGAAGACAGAAGGAGGGTGAAGAGGGTAATGGGAGTGTACAAGGCATACATTGGTGATGATGCATAGAAAGATATTGGTGTAAGAATTGAAAGTAATGCATGGAAGGGAAAAGATGACCATGACCACAAGGTGGCACTCGATTTCAGGCACAAGGGTGCAGGAAGATTCTCTTTTTTAGGTAAGGGTGTCAGGGATTGGAATAAGTTACCAAGAGATATGATGAATAATTTGCCAAAAAACTTTGAAAGAATTTAAAGTTAAAATTTGTAAAGGGTAAATGTAGGTGGATGCAGAAAAGTGGGAAGATGGGTATTAAGGGAAATTGCCACCGGAGCATGCGCTCCATTGCAATTTAATTTAATTTAATTTAATGGTCCGAAACTATAATTTTATAAATTTGTAAGCAAGCTGCATGTGTCTCTTCATTTTAACGGGTATGGCGAAAAAATCACGGCAGCAATTTGGATTGGGTTTTCAATTTTTTTGAGTTATTGGTCAAAATCAAAATCTGCAGAAATAGCTAATGACTTATATTAATTATGGGAAGGAACAGGCAATTAAAACCGAGCGTGGCGGTGTAACGGTTAGGGTTCTCGCCTCGCATTCGGGAGGATGGCGGTTCGAATCCCCGTCCGGGCATCCAGATTTGGGTTTTCCATGGTTTCCCAAATCACTCCAGGCAAATGCCGGGATGCTTCCTTCAAAAGGCCATGGCCGAATTCCTTCCCATTCCTTGCCCCCCATCCTTTCCCGTCTCTAAAGACTTCGCTGTTGAGAGACGTAAAGCAGTTAAAAAAAAAAAAACTATGTGCCACAGATCATTATTTACTTTCAGACAGGCACTAATTTCACGTAAATCTGACGAAAATTCACACAGCTTAGCTAATGATTCTGTTTAATTTTTTGACTACGAATTAGAGGTGGGCAAAGTGACTCACTAAAAAGAGCGGTGTTCATTTGATCACTCCACGAAAAGAACTAGTTCTTCGCTCTACAGTCTACAAAACCCACGTGAACAAGCTCTTCTTGATATTCGGAATTAGCCGACTTATGACCGACTCACCTAGAAGAACTACCGTTCACTTTTTAGCTCTTTTAAAGGAATTGCTCTATAGAACTGATTCACTCGCGAACGACCCATCTCTACTTCGAATATTTAGCTTTTCAGTTTTCTGAAATGCAGTAAATAAACGTAATACCTCAATCAAACGTAATGATTATTACTATTATTTATTTTACTGTAAAAAATTACGTGTTTAACACTTTGACCTAAGATGTATATGCTAATCTTTGAATTGTTTATATTGTATTTGTCTTTGGTTATAGTTACTCGCCTTTTCGGAATTAGTTACTCAAACTACAATATTATATTTTAAATCTTTAACACGAATAAAATAATTGTTATATTTACAGTAAGTAAGTTAGTGCTTAATATGTATATTAAATGTTTTCTCCTCTCTGCAATTTGATTGTGAAATCCAGGCTGCATTTCAACCTAACCACAACCGCAAACTTTACATTGCAATCCAGCAGATATATTACTGCCCGTGTTTTAGCCCTGTTGCAATTCAAAATGAAGGTATATTAAGAAATTAATTGTTACAATTTATGCTATGCTTACTTGTAATCCTAAAATAGACAATGTTGTCATTACCCAAATCGTAGTTAGTGAAACATTTAATGTGTTTAGGTGTATCCGAACTGATAATTTTCTAATGACAATAGCAGAATAAGTTGTGGTTAGGTTGAAATACAGCCTAACGCAGAATGTTCTTGAAAAAATATCAAGAAAACACTTACTGCGCACCTCTATTGCGTATTTCCTGATGTCTTTGGCGAAATTTGTTTCTGGTCACGCTACATTTCAATATAACCACTTCAGTTTTGAGATATATTGAAGGAAAATGGCTCGAAATGTGGGTAGCTGCATAGAAGTTATTAAGTAAAAAATACATGTTACTACACACGGCATAGGAATGTAATTACGAACTTTTTCCAGTGATCTTAGTTAATTCGTTACTGAAAATATTATCGTGGTGATGTAGTTGGTTTAGAATTAGCCACAGCCATCGCAATCGCAGACAGTAACTTTCGTGTTGAGCTATATCTAGGGTACATTTCTTTATGCTTCAATATGCAGTTTTTATCGAAAGGTATGTCCTCCAGAAGTTTCTGGCCTGAATGATGATTGATTCCCGGTACGCTCCTACTTAAAGGGGAAAAATATTAATGTGTCTAAAATGCTGTTTTCTGTGTTACGAGTCATTTATCTCCATGGATACCTATCTGAAATCGTTTAATGAAGTATCATTTTAAAGAATAAGTTCTCCGCTTTAGTGGCGTCATATATAAGACAAAAATATTTCAGAATTCGACCCTTAAAGGGCAAAAGTATCAATATTTTTACAATGCGTTATGTGTCACGAGCTATTTATCTCCCTAATATCTAACCGATATAGATAAGTGAGATATCATATTAAAAACTGAGGTCTTCGCAGTCGTAACATTATATTTTAAGAAACGAATTTTTCGTAAATCTACACTTAAAGGGCTAAAATGTCAATTTTTCTAAAATGCTTTTTTTGTATCTCGAGCCATTTATCTCCCTGGATACCTAACAAAAATCGATAAATGAAGTAGGATTATGAGGAGTAATGTCTCAGATTTGTTACACCATATTTTAAGAAAGAATGTTTTTGGAATTCTACCTTCAAAGAGAAAAAATATAAATTTTTCTATAACGCATTTTTGTGTCACGAGCGAATTATCTCCCTTAATATCTAACCGATATAGATAAATGAGGCATCATATTAAAGAATAAGGTCTCCACCGTGGTAACATTATATTTTAAGAAAGGATTTTTTCATAATTCGATCCTTAAAGGGCAAAAATGTCCATTTTTCTAAAATGCGTTTTTTGTGACTTGAGCCACTTATCTCCCTGGATATTTATCCAAAGTCGAGAAACCAAGTACGATTACTAGGAATATTGTCTCAGCTTTGGTGAAATCATATTTTAGGAAAGAAGTTTTTGGAATACACCCCTTAAAGGGAAAAAGTATAAATGGTTCTACAACGCATTTTTGTGTCACGAGCTATTTATCTCCCTTGATATTTAACCTATATAGATAAGTTAGATATCATATTAAAGAATAAAATCTCCGCCGTGGTAACATTTTATTTAACAAAGGAATTTTTCGTATTTCGACCCTTGAAGGGCAAAAATGTCAATTTTTATAAACTGTGTTTTTTGTATCTAGAGCCATTTATCTCCCTTGAGAATTAATCAAAATTGATAAACGAGGTATAATTTAAAAGAATGAGTTCTTCGTAATGTCTTCGGTCCCGTTACCAAATTTAAAAAAAAAATTCTAACCTTAGAGGGCAAAAATATTAAAATTTTTACAATGCATTTTTCTGTCACCAGCTATTTATTTCCTTTGATAACTAACCAAAATCCATAAATGAGGTATCGGTCTAACTATTAAATTTTCCGCTATGGTCACATCATATTTTCAGAAAAAACTTTCTCCAAATTCAACCCTTAAGGGGCAAAAATATCATAATTTCTCAAAACTTTTTTTTTTTACCTCGCTTGATAACTAACCGAAATCGATAAATGAGGTATCATTTTAAAGACACCATATTTGATAAAAGGAATTTTTTGGAATTCAACCCTTAAAGGGCAAAATTATCAATATTATTTATACAATAGGTTTTTTTTTTTCAAGCCATTTATCTTCTTTGATACCTATCCGAAATCGATAAATATCATATCAATTTGAAGATTAAGGTCTCCAGTTAGGTAAAATCATAAATTAAGAAAGCATTATTAGGAATTTGGTGCTTAAAGTGGTAGCGCGTATGAGACTGTTCAGAGCCAAGTCCCTAGATTGCAGCAGCGGATATTACAGAGATGTCAAAAAACTTTTTTCTATTTGATAAGTATTTTTTTGTTCTGTTACGGATACACCGTCGTTTTGCTATACAATTCCAATGTAAACATTTTATTCGCACAGTAACAAATATTTCAGAGATGTTGATATGTTGTGTGCAATTTGTTAAAAACTTAACTTAACTTAGTCCACAACCCGAAGGTTGGTTGGATCCTCCCGAAGGAGGCATACTAAGCCATTGTGTCAGACGTAGGACGGCCAGTTCCTTTCCTCTGGGACCTACAATTTAACGTGGAATCCGAACCACGGAGCGTCCTGGCATAGCTCATATTGCAATTTGTTAAGGTTGGTTTTATTCTGTTAAGGTCAGTGACAGTTTGTCTTAAATACAGGAGTGTTTTAAATTTTCCTAACTGTTTGGTAATATGTTGCGAGTATTTTGATGCGTAGGCCTACCTACAAAAGTACGGTTCTACTTTTCATTATGTTACAATCATTCAACCTCACCTTTCATAGCACTTTATTCGCGAAATTTTCGCACGGGTCGTCTAGTAGATGTCATTTCTATAAGGTATTTTTTTTTTTTTTTTTTGTCACAAGCCTGTATCCTCCTTCATACTTGACCGAAATTAATGAATGAGGTGTCATTTTAAACCATATGGTCTCCACTTCGGTCATATCGTATTTTAAGAAAGAAAATTTTCGGAATTCGACCCTTAAAGGGCAAAAATGTCAATATGTCTAAAATTCTGTTTCCTGTTTTACGAGTCAATTATCTCCCTGTATACCTGTCTGAAATCGTTTAATGAAGTATAAATTTAAAGATTAAGATCTCCGCTTTAGTGGTGTCATATACTAAGGCAAAATTATTTTTCGGAATTCAACCCTTAAAGGGCAAAAGTATCAATATTTTTGCAATGCGATTTTGTGTCACGAGCCATTTATCTCACTTCATATCTAACCGATACAGATAAATGAGGTATCATATTAAAGACTCAGATCACCGCCGTTGTAACATTATATTTTAAGAAAGGAATTTTCGTAATTCGACCCTTAAAGGCAAAAATGTCAATATGTCTAAAATGCGTTTTTTGTACCTCCAGGCATTTATTTCCCTGGATATCTAACCGAAATTGATATACCAAGTAAGATTATGAGGAGTAATATCTCAGCTTTCGTGACATCATATTTTAAGACAGAAGTTTTTTGGAATTCAACCCTTAAAGCGAAAAGGTATAAATGGTTCTACAACGCATTTTTGTGTCACGAGCCATTTTTCTCCCTTGATATTTAGCCGATATACGTAAATGAAGTATCATATTAAAGAGTAAGGTCACCGCCGTGGTAACATTATATTTTAAGAATGGAAATTTTCGTAATTCATCACTTAAAGGGCAAAAATGTCAATTTTTCTAAAATGCGTTTTTTGTGTCTCGAGCCATTTATCTCCATGGATATCTAACCAAAGTCGATAAATCAAGTAAGATTATGAGAATTAATTTCTCAGCTTTGGTGACATCATATTTTAAGAAAGAAGTTTTTTGGAAAAAGTATAAATGGTTCTACAACGCATTTTTGTGTCACGAGCCACTTATCTCCATTAATATCTAACAGAAATAAAAATTAAAGTTTCCACTGTGGTAACATCACATTTTAATAAATGAATTTTTCTTAATTGAACCTTTAAAGGGTATAAATATCAGTATTTCTAAAAAGCGTTTTTTTGTGTCTCAAGTCACTTATCTCCCTTGATAATTAAACAAAATTGATAAACGAGGTATCATTTTAAAGACTGAGGTCTTCATAGGGTCTTAGTATCGGCTACACCACATTTTAAGAAAGAAATTTTTCAAATTGTTAACTTTAGAGGGAAAAAATGTTAATATTTCTACAACTCATTTTTCTGTCCCTAGCTATTTATTTTCCTTGATACCTAACCGAAATTAATAAATGAAGTATTGTTTTAAATATTAAATTATCCGCTTTGGTCACATCATATTTTAAGAAAAAACTGTTTCCAAATTTAACCCTTAAGGGGTAAATAATATCATCATTTCTAGAACTTTTTTTGTTTTCCCGCTTGATAACTAACCGAAATCGATAAATGAGGTATCATTTTAAAGACCAAGGTCACACCATGTTTTATAAATGAAATTTTTTAATTCGACCCTTAAAAGGCAAAAGTTAATATTATTAATATTATTTCCACAGCGTGTTTTTTTTTTTTTTTTTTTTTTTTTTTTTAATTACAAACCATTTATCTTCTTCGATACCTAGCCGAAATCGATAAATATCATATCGTTTTATGGATTAAGGTCTCCAGTTAGGTAAAATCATAAATTAATAAAGAATTTTTCGGAATTTGGTGCTTAAAGTGGTAGCGCGTATGAGAAAGTTCAGAGCCAAGGCCCTAGATTGCAGCAGCAGATATCACAGATATTTCAGTAAACTGTTTTTTTTATACAAAGAGTAACGTTCGGATATTTTTTTGTGTTATCGAAACACTTTCGTTTTTCTACACATTTTATTCGCACAGCAATACATATCACAGAGATGTTGATATGCTGTGTGCATTTTTTTCAGGTTGGTTGTATTAGTTAAGGTCAGTGACAGTTTGTCGTACATACGGAGTGTTTTAAATTTTCTTACTTGTTTCGTAATTTGTTGTAAGTATTTTGATGAGTACCTATTACACCAAAAAAAAAAGATTGCTATAAAAGTGCGGTGCTACTTTTCATTATATTACAAGCATTCAACTTCACTGTACATCGCATTTTATTCGCGAAATTCTCGCATGGGTCGTCTAGTACTTCATATTTTGTATTGCGTTGAAATATAAGCCCAACAAAAAAACTTTCAGAATGAAAACTGAATCTAAGGTAATAACTAAAACAAAGGAAAATTTCGAAATGAAATTTATATATTTTGTTTCTCTTAATTAATATCTGACACTAAAAAAAAGGGTAACGCAATTCTGAGAGGGGGGGGGGGGCTGACTACTACTTGTACCTGACATTTCAGCTGGTTCGTTATAATGTCTTCTTAACGTTTTGCAGCTCTCCTTTTTTGTCAAATTCGCCAAAAATTAAATTAATAATATCAAAATATGAGAGCGACGCCTAGCTATTAGAAGCCACCGGCTCTGCAAAATTAATAAAATATCTTGGAATGTTGGTTAAATCCTTTATCGTAATGTTTTATTGCCATCTTAGAGCCGATACAAACAATCGAAGAAAATCCATTTCTTCGGTTGTAAACAAATACCCAATTTCCGAGATGGATGCCGCAGAAGAATTTCCCGTAAATTCTTTTCCCTGGTCCAAGGCGAATTTCATCCTAACCATAACCTATACTACAAAAAGAGACTGTTTAGGTACCGAAGATTTTTGGGTCATTTTTACAGTGCTGGTAACATTTCGCGGTTGCTCAGTCTCATATTTCGGCGTTCTTAATTTGATATGTGGAAATTTTTCCGAAATAGGTGAGTGGAAAACGTGAAGAGCACATTATGTGGAAACAGTTACTCCAAATTTCAAAACATTAGTACCAGTTCCGGATGGGTGGAAAAAGAGACACACCACTCGCCTTTCTATACACGGAAGTTCAGCGCGTGCAAAGTCTAGTTATCAAATATTTACAAAACAATCACGCTGCAAACGCGACGTTTAAAAAATAATGTCAAAAAGCTTTGGTATTGCCAGAAGACGTTTGTTGAAACACTGGGATTGTTTTGAAGTATATATTTCTGAATGAAAAAGTTTATTGAAGACCAATAGTTACCCGCGAAATCGTCCGCTTAAAACCATTATGGTATAAAAGTTTTCGTTACTATTCAGAGTACGATCATCAGAAAAAATTCCCCTTTTGGGTTGAAAATATGGTCGAAAACTCCCTTGGCTTTTATTCTTCAATGAAAAGTGTAATTGAAAACTGGGAGATAGGTAACAAAGGCTTAATTAACAGGCGCCGAAATATACAATTACGGCAAATGACATCTTGAGCAGATTCTAACGTCATTATAGTCAGAATTCAGCATGGCAGCCACCTTCCGCACTCCAAATCCACTGTGCACCATGGAATATCGGTAATCATTCTGGTCCAGGCTGTATTTCAAACTTACCATAACCTTCAATAATACAGCTCCATGAAAATCAGCATTTTTTTTTTTTAATTTTTATTTTTCACATATATTGTGGCACATACATTACGAATGGAATTACGGTTTGATACCAGAACTGTCACACTATTTCATGTCCGCATCTGATACATCTTCTTGTTAACTTGCCGACAGCATGACATTAAAAAACTTTAGGTTAAGTAGGGATTTTTAATTCCTTTTTTGGAACTATTAATACTGATCTTCTGATACAATTTGAGTACAACGTGATACATGTTACTAAATTGGCTCTCATGAAAGCAGCTTAAATTAATAATAAAGTTTCAATTGTCATTCAGGTTCAAGCTATATTCCAACTAAGCCACAAACTACTCCAATATTGTCGCTAAAAATTAGGGTTTCTATCACTCGCGCATTAATACATTCACTATATTACATGTTAGTGACGTCATGATTTGTGATATAACCTTGATCCACAATTTCAGATCGTGATATCAAAGCAACCGCTAAAAACTGGCTGAAAAATTAACTTTGCAATATGGCGGTCGTAAAAGCGAAGTAAATAATGAATACATGTGAAACTACATCCAGTCACATGTCCTATGGCATCATGACAATTATTACAGTAACGTAATTTAAAAATGTATACTAAAATGATGGTAACTACCGCTGTACAACTGAAAAGTCCAGAATTCTTTACAATATTGCAGGTGATTGTGTTAGTACGCGTGCTTTAGTCCAGCTGGAATTCATACTGAAGGTGTACAGTACAACAAATTGTGATAATTTATGCCAAGCTAATAACGAATCCTGATATAGAAAATGTTTCTACTAGTAGAAATTAGTTCCGATGCGCTTAATCGGTTAAGGTGTGCCCAATATTCAAACTTCTTTGGGTGTGTCTGTATCGTTTGATTTTGTAGCGGTAATATTAGCAGAGATAGTCGCTATGTTACATGGACCAGAATATTCTTGTTATAGCATGAGGCAGCAGGATTTTAGTTATTATTAGTAATAAATAAGCTACTATATAAGCGCCTCATTAGTGTCGACGTGTATCGCAGCGTAAACTACTATGAACATAGCTTATTGAAAAAAAAGTTTCTACCTTAGACCATTGAATATATTCGTTTTAAGTGAAGGATTTAACAGTTATCTTCAGAATATTGAACAGTAAGCAATAAAACACTGTTTTGTTTATTACAGGCTACCATTTGAATCGAGTTCTGAAAAAATATTTGGACAAAAAACAAAAAAGGGTTAGTTATCTTTGGTTAAGTTTTTAAATTTTGGTAAAAATAATTTGTAATGTTACAGAGAGTGTAGTCTATAGTAGAAAAAAAAACATATACAGGAAATAATAAGTAGAAAGGTGGTGGAGTCTAAACCGTTACATATTTCTCATGAACATACAAAAACATTTCGCAAACGACCATTTTGTCACTTTTAGTGAACCGACTTACAGTATGTGATGGTATACTCTTAGTATTGTACATGGTTTTTCACCTATTTTATGACGCACTGGCTAACCTGGCAATGCTTCACTATTGCAGGACTTGAGTAGGCACTTAGATTAAATGAAAAAAGATTTACATATAAATTTTAAACTGCTGTTTCATTCATTTTCAGTTAGAAAGGGTGAGAGGGGATGCGCTTTGGAAAACATATGGAGGCAGTATTTTTCTGTTTGTTTCAAAGTATAAGTGTATAAATTTTTATCTAAATCGGATAAAAAATGTGGTTTGCCTAAATTATAGTGTAAAAACGTAACGGGGTTGGAAAGGGGGGAGAGGGGATGAATATTCGGAAACCATACGTAGGCAGTATTTTTTCTGTTTGTTTTAAAGTATAAGTGTACAAATTCCTATCTAAATCGGATAAAAAATGTAGTATTGCCCAAATTATGGGGTGAAAAAATTATGGGAGTGGAAAGGGGGCGAAGGGATTAATATTCGGAAACCGTATGTAGGCAGTATTTTTATGTTTGCTTTAAAGTATAAGTGTACAAATTCCTATCTAAATCGGATAAAAAATGTAATTTTGCCTAAATTATGGGGGTGGAAAGGGGGCGAAGGGATTAATATTCGGAAACCGTATGTAGGCACTATTATTCTGTTTGTTTCAAAGTATAAGTGTACAAATTCTTATCTAAATCGGATAAAAAATGTGGTTTGCCTAAATTATAGGGTAAAAACGTAATGGGGTTGGAAACGGGGAGAGGGGATGAATATTCGGAAACCATACGTAGGCAGGATTTTTCTGTTTGTTTTAAAATATAAGTGTACAAATTCTTATCTAAATCGGATAAAAAATGTGGTTTGCCTAAATTATGGGGTAAAAACGTAATGCGGTTGGAAAGGGGGAGAGGGGATGAATATTCGGAAACCATACGTAGGCAGTATTTTTCTGTTTGTTTTAAAGTATAAGGGTACCATTTCTTATCTAAATCGGATAAAAAATGTGATTTGCCTAAATTATTGGGTAAAAACGTAATGGGGAGAGGGGATAAATATTCGGAAACCATACGTAGGCAGTATTTTTCTGTTTGTTGTAAAGTATAAGTGTCCAAATTCCTGTCTAAATCGGATGAAAATGTGGTTTGCCTAAATTATAGGGTAAAAACGTAATGGGGTTGGAAAGGGGGAGAGGGGATGAATATTCGGAAATCATACGTAGGCAGGATTTTTCTGTTTGTTTTAAAGTATAAGTGTACAAATTCCTGTCAAAATCGGATAAAAATGTGGTATTGCCTAAATTATGGGGGTGGAGAGGGGGAGAGGGGATTAATATTCGGAAACCGTATGTAGGCGGTATTTTTATGTTTGTTTTAAAGTATAAGTGTATAAATTCCTGTCTAAATCGGATAAAAATGTGGTTTGCCTAAATTATAGGGTAAAAACGTAATGGGGGTGGAAAGGGGGAGAGGGGATGAATATTCGGAAACCATGCATAGGCAGGATTTTTCTGTTTGTTTTAAAGTATAAGTGTACAAATTCTTATCTAAATCGGAGGAAAAATGTGGTTTGCCTAAGTTATGGGGTAAAAACGTAATGGGGTTGGAAAGGGGGAGAGGGGATGAATATTCGGAAACCCTACATAGGCAATATTTTTCTGTTTGTTTTAATGTATAAGTGTACAAATTCCTGTCTAAATCGGATAAAAATGTGGTTTCCCTAAATTATAGGGTAAAAACGTAATGGGGTTGGAAAGGGGGAGAGGGGATGAATATTCGGAAACCATACGTAGGCAGTATTTTTCTGTTTGTTTTAAAGTATAAGTTTTAAAATTCCTGTCTAAATCGGATAAAAATGTGGTATTGCCTATATTATGGTGGTGGAAAGGAGGCGAGGGGATTAATATTCGGAATCCGTATATAGGCAGTGTTTTTATGTTTGTTTTAAAGTATAAGTGTACAAATTCCTATCTAAATCGGATAAAAAATGTGGTTTTGCCTAAATTATGGGGTGTTATGGGGAATAGGGGGTGACTTTTTTGAAATTTTTTTTCATAGGAACCTTCGCAGACGCACACTCGAAAACTCTCCAAAGTTTCATTGCAATCTGATAAATGGTATAGGAATACACAGAAGACGAACAAACCCACAAATATTGATTTTTATATATAAGATAAATAAGATAAATTACGAACGAAATTACAGTGTAATATCTGAGGTGTCATTCCATTCCATGTACGCGACTGAAGACGTCTTTTTACGAACTTACCGACAGCACTATTAAAAAAGTTTAAGTCCAGATTTATATTTCCTGCTTCCTAAATATTATTTGTCAAGTGCATCAGTTTTATCGCTTTTAAACAAAACACGTATATGCATATATCAGAAAGTTTTTGCTTTTATTTATGAAAAGAAGTGATTTTAATGTGCGTAAAAAGGAAACAGTGAGTAAACGTGCAACTCCCGTGTACGAAGTAGGAAACTATCTGAATTTTTCGAGAATATAATAGCAATTTCTAAAGAAACAATTCGTTTTTGCGAGATATAAACTATCCTATGTCACTTCGCACACAATTAACTAACTTCGTGCCAAATTTGAATTACTTGTATCGAGCTATTAAAGTGTGATTGATGCCGACAGTACATCCAAACATACATCCAAAGTTTCCCATTTATTTTAATATACTAGCAGTTACCACGCGAACTTTTTTTATTTTCCCGCTTTATAACTAACGGTCGAGGTGGATCACTACCTTGCAAGTTGCTTCGGGCAAGGTCTCCAAAGCATTGTTGTCGTGTAATACCCGCTGTATTTTTTTGTATGGTCTCTCTCTCTCAGTCCCTTCAATAATTCTATAACGTCTTACAGTTTCTGCTTCTTCATCGCCCATGAAATATATCTGTAAAAACTGTGGTTTCGTATTCGACGAAGGAAGCATACATCCAATTCGGAGATACATTTGCCCCTGGACAGTAAATCTCGGGAAAATCCTTGCATTGCAACAATTCTATCAGTTGCAAAAGACGTCATATAGAAGCAGGAATTACACTTTCTGATAAGATTAAAAAATCGCCGCGTTTGTAAGAAAACAGCTGTTTCAATGGTTCTGTACCTGGCATGCTGATGTCGCCTAGCTCGCGATTGTTAGAAAGTTTCAGCAACTCGTGATGCCAAATATGCGGCGTTCTGTAGTCGCCGATTTTTCGTTTGCCTATGTTTCAGTAGCACTTGAAATCAACTGACGGACGGCTTGTTCTTCTCGCCGAGCTCGCGTTTCAGCAACTCGTTGCAATGCCAAATATGCGGCGTGTTGTTGTCGCCACCTTTTCGTTCGCTTCGGTGTTTCAGAAGCTCTTGAGATCGACTGCCGTTCGGCTTGCTCTTTGCACCGAGGTCGCGTTTTTCCTGGTGTCCCGGTACCCAAGTGTTCCGTTTGATGTCGTCGCCCACCTTGCGACTGCTACGGCAATTCAGCAGCCGCAAAAGAACCAAGACGTGCCAAGTGTTCAATCCTTTGCGGCTCTGCTTGATGCTCCTGGGTTTCCACTATTTTCATAGCCCTAGTTTTCTTACATTTCTTTGAAAGATTTGACTTTCGTTTAACCAGCATCTCTTAAAATTACTAATTTCAAGTCTCACGAAAAAAATGAATATAGTTTTAATTAATGTAAACTCAAAACATTAGAAATAAATTGAAGGACTCGACTAAATATCATAAAAGAAAAAAAATACTAACATCCAAAAAGGAAATAAATATCTAAGTGGTCCACGGACGTTCATTTCCCTTAAAAAATTGTTAAACTAAAAATGAATATTTTCATTTGCACTGAATATCTGACAATTACTGATTTATTTATTTTAAAAAGAAAACTTAATTTGCTCATTGAATATTGATTTTGTTTTGAGGACATATCGGTTCCATTAATTAACTCTGTTTTAAAATAGAAATCTTCATATTATAGTTGTAATTGATTCTTTTATTCATAATGATCAGTGTTAATGCTGGTTTCTCTATCTGTGGAAACAGTTGAATGCCTGTAGATCAGTTTACTATAGTTCGTTCATTCAGCACTAAAATATGTTGCAATGTTAAAGTAGTAATTGAATGTTTCTTCATAATTGGTTTCTCAATCTACAAACAGAACTGGATGACTACCGGCAAGTTACTACTCCCCTTGTCTGCCATTCCACTATCTGATTAAAACATTTATAAATATCAAAAATTTACTTCCGGCAACGCCGCGTGGTTCTGCTAAATCGTTCAAGCATACTATAGATCTTTTGATACAGTATCGGTACAAAGCGATACATGATGTCACTAAAATGCCGCTCACGAAAGAAGCTTAAATAACTAATAATGTTTCAGTTCTCATTCTGGCCCAGGCTGCATTTTAAAATTCCCGCTAGAAAATCAAAGCTTCTATCACTCGTGCATTAATATATTCACTATATTATATATTAGTGACGCCATGAATGGCGAAATAAATTTGACTTATTATTTCTGATCGCGATACTAAATGAACCCGAATAATGACGCTGGCAATATGGCGCTCGTAAAAACGCAGTAAATTAAATACTGAATACATCTGAATCTACATTCATCCACATGGACTATGCCGTCAACATAATGAAAATTATTGAAGTGACGTAATTAAAAAAATTATACTAAAATGCTTGTAACGTAGAGTGTACAACGGAAAGTTCCTAATTCTCTACTACTCTAAGACCACTTTCGTTAATATTGCTGGTCGAATTTACATCGCGATAAAGTGACTGTTATTGCTGGTGATTTAGTAACGTGTATAATGAAATTAATTGTGACTAGTGTAAGCCCGTGACCGTTTTTTGCGTATCGTCACGGGTCTAGAATGGTTCCCGTTTCTAGGATGAAAGATTATGAGAGGTTGACCTGATTTGACCAAGTGTGTCAGGGTGAATAAAATTTGTTGAGCTTGAAGAACTCAGAAGCATTAATAGAGGTAGGTATTAAACACGAACCAAGACGATAGCACATCGTATAATTGCTTAAATAGAAACTTACTTGTATTTGACCCTTAAAATTCACTCTGCAAAATTTTAAAAATTCCTGTTTGCTTCGAAAGCATCACGTTGTCTTTTATTAAGATTGGGTAAACACTCATAATGTAATCATTGGTCATAGTATCTGTAAAGGCCAGAGAACTTAATGCACATTCCATATTTTCAAACTGTTGAGCAACTCTGAAGGAATGAATTTCCATACTTACTGGATTCGGTGACATATTTGGTCTGATGTTCACTTAAAATAACCTAAAAACTCACGTACACAGAACATGAACCAAATCCATTACCGAAAGTGGTCAGTAAAATCCTCAAAAAGCAAATAAACCATAATGCATAAACTTTGGTCAAACAACAACATTAGTGAAAAATTAATTAGATTGAAATTTTTCCAAGCTGGAATAACAATTGTCAATCGTTGTTACAGCAGAGACCATGAGTAATTTTTTTAAGTTTATTTAAGCTGCTTTCAGAAAAGCAGATCCACTTTTTTTTTCAGCCGCACAATTTATTAATATTTTTTTAACTATGGAACGCTACGAAAAGCATACTTGATGACTGCATTATGGCTATTAATTTGGTAGTAGTTGCTTAGCTATTAAATTGTGTACATAACCACGAATTTCTTATAATGGTATCTCTGGTCGCTGTTTTGCGAGCGAAGGCTGGCCCATGACGTCACCATTTTCCAGCAAATAGCTATCGAGGTGAGTGAGTGACCTTGCGACATTATATAGTAGATAGTAATTTATGCCACACTAATTACGAATCTTGATATAGAAAATTCTGTTACTACTCGAAATGTAGTTCCAGTGCATTTAATGTGTTGAGGTGTAGTTCATATCGTTTGATTTTGTAGCGGCAATATTAGCAGAAATAGTGGTTTGGTTGAAATGCTGCCTGGACCAGAATGTTTTTGTTACAACATAAGGCTGAAGTAATTTAGTTATCTTCTATTAGTATAATACGTTAGATGTAGCATGTCACAACTCGAAGTCAATCTGTGACGTTGCGCTATGACGTCACGCTTTACGATGATATTCTTGGGAATGCGCGTTATTTAATAATATTTAGAAGCCTCAGTGAATAAATTAACTCACAAAACACTGAAAAAAGTATGTATTGCGTTATAATCGACATATCAATCATTAGATGCTTATGTTTACGTATTATTCTTTTGGTATATAGAAGTATTCCTTAAATTCTTTGTCCATGTATATGTAGACTGTGCCCTATTATTGAAATTATTAATTCGTTTCAACGGAAATAGGTGCCCACTTATCTCGAATTGTGCAGCCTACACTACAATTAATAAGTTCATCAGATTTATTTTCATCTTCTTTGCTTTCACTGAGTAATATTACTGAGGCTATTGGGTGGGAAAATCTGTTGATTTCGCATCACCGGCGGCATCTACAAGCTGCGCTCCAATGTCATATTTCAGAATTTTTAGTTTAATTCCTGGCGACTTTTCCGGAAAATGAGAGTGCAAAACGTGAAGAGGACATTATAAGGAAGCAGTTAATCCAAATTTCAACAGGTCAGCAACAGTTTTTCGCTGGTGGAGAATATCCTCCCCCCCCCCCCCATGCTATTATTTTCGCAATGTGTAACTGTCAGCTATTCGACCGTTGTAATATCGGTCTGAATCACGTTGGAGATTTTTTATTTTTTACCTTTCTTTTTTCTTGAAGGTTTTTGATCAAATTTAGGTTGGTGCGTAATCACTGTGTCTCGTCAATAAATTGTCGTTTTGGTCGGAAAACTGTTGCACACGTCCGTTTTGTGATATTATTGGCTATGGTAAAATAAGAACGAGGCCCAAAGAATTCCGCTATTCGTTTGAAATTTACCACATACGTTAGTAGGTCATACCTTTTAAGAAAAAGTTTACTTGAAAGCAAAATGCAACTTACGTTAGACGCGAAGAAACATGAAAATTACGAATTAACGCAACACAAAACCGCCTGGGTACTTGACTACTTCTTGAAAATGGTTTTTAATTGTTTATTGGTATTCTCCGAGTGAAGAGTTTTTTCACGGCAGTGCATTATTTTGCGTAAAATTCAAAGTTAAAATTTAAAGAATTTAAAAGCCCGCCAAAACGCTCCTTCGCTTCCTGGCGCGTGCAACGACAGTCATGACGTCACACGTCTGTGAACGCTGCCGCTGCGAATAGAGAGTTTCATATTACACAATTTTTCAACAATTTTTATTGTTTGTTGCTGGTTACTTCTTGTTATTAATGAAAGTTCGTTTTGAATATAAAATCGACAACAATTTGCAAAAGCCTACAGCGGAAACATATTGAAAGTAGACGCCTTATTTGTGGGGCTAGCTATAGAAACAACCACTGAGTTTTATTCTGTGGAGCTTAAAAATGTAACAACTTCAATTTGAAATTGCGACAAAGTCACTTACGATTTTCTGTGAACTTTATTTACACCGCGACTTCGTAGAGTTAAATGTAATACGTTGTTTAAAGCGAGAATTATTAGGGTTGGTCCTGAGGTTCGATCCTCGCTTCGGAATATTTACAGTTGGTTTTCTTTTGTCATTTTCTTTCGATACTAGTTGCTATTGGTTGCATCGCATAATCATTTTTTCCCTAAAATCCACCAAAACATAAATTTATTTATTTATTTATTTATTTATTTTTTTTTTGTAGGCTTCACAACTTTTTGGATAACAAGCGAATTACAACCGTTTGAAACAATTAAAGAAGATTTCAAAAAGGAAATTTAAAGTTACTTGCACACCAAAAACAGGTTTTTTTTAAAAATATTATTTGCACATTAAAAGTAAATACACAAATAAATACACAAATAAGAACACAACTCGTTCCGGAACTGTTGCAAGATTAGCATGAAATTTCTACAATTGTTGTCATTTCTAAAATAAATTCCATTATTCTCCGCCATGGACCTGTATTTTTTTGCATAATATTCTCTCTGTGGTAAGTTTAAAAATTAAAAGTTTTCATGTATGGTAGCAATTTGTTTCAAACGCTTGTATGACGCTTAGCAACTATTATGAATTCTTCGAATAAAAACATAGTAGTGCAAAAAACAGCAAACAAAAACGAAAAAAATGCACGCAAAAAATATTATCCCAACCAGGGTTCGAACGAAGGGCGTTCTGAATTCCATTACCACTCTTCAATCACGCAGCTATCCGGACACTACTTCTTAATTGCTTCTCTTTATGTTAATAGCAAACACTTCACAGCTTCTTCGTGTGAGATGAAGTGAAACGAGGTAGGTAAATGAATAAACAATCAAATTCAATTTTATTGACAAAAAAATATCATTTATCTATAAGCCGTAATCTGCAATTAAGAAAAATGGCCCACAACATCCAATTGTTCCGAACGTAGTGATTGAGCGGTTAACGCTCTGGCCTCGCATCCGGGAGGACGCCGCACAGTGTGATATTTTCTAAATCTAGAGGGACAAAAGTCAGTTTTGATAATAGTCTACACAGGTAAAATAGTTATTTATATTCAAAGTAGATAAACCATATTACTCGGAACAAAGGTTTATTTTCCACGAATTCACGCCTAACAATAGAAAAAATAGTTTGAACAATGGGCTTCCTGTGATACACGGAACAAGCGCTTCAGTCGGCCGCGATAATCCATTGAGTTTGGTCGATGATTACGCTGTATTTCTGCGTGTTAGTAGTGATTTGTGTGTTTCTGTTGCTTTTGGCGATCCTCAAGGTAAGTTTACGCATGCTTTTTCCGTGATATATTAGCATCATTAAAACAGAGCGAGATTATTTTTAATTAAAAAAATAAACTAATCAGCAATTTCATGTTGACTTTTAGTTCATTATACCACATTATATCGGTCTCTTCCTATATTTATATGAAAGAGCTGCTTATTAGCTACAAGAAATACCTTCATTTGTTTGCGCGTATTTGCGACACCCATACAACTATTCTTTATCTTTACTGCACAAATTTCGCGGACAGAATTTTTCGACGTATGATTTGCTAACGCAAAACAATCTATTTCTAACTTTCAATTTAAATATAAATGAATTTCAAATTGAAGCTGTTACATTTTTAAGCTCAGCAGAATAAAAGTCAGGAGTTTTTTCTATAGCCAGCACCACAAATAAGGCGTCTATTTTCGATATATTTCCGCGGTAGGCTTTTACAAATTGTTCTCGATTTTGTATTCAAAATGAAATTTCATTAATAACAAGAAATGACCAGCAACAAACAATAAAAATAGTTGAAAACTTGGATAATAGGAAACTTTCCTTTACAGACGTTTGACGTCACTCAAGCGACCACCAATCCTAGAGCGTTTTCTGTCACGTGTAGTGTTGTAAAAAAAACGGTTTTTTTTCTGCTTAGTAAATCGTGTGCCAAGTGACGTAGGATTGTTTTTATCCTGCCAAAACGAATAATTCCTTTACAAATTGCCATTATCAATTTGAAAACACCAAAGGGTTTCCTACTTTGTAAATGGCAGTGCCACGTGTACTCTTTGCTTTTTAAGTAGACCTGCAAGTCGCAAATCATACTTTTTTCAGAAACAAAAGTTAGAACCTTCTGATATATGCATGTGTGTGTTTAGTTTAAAAGTGGACTTGATTAATAATAATTCGGGAACAGGAAATATAAGTCTGCACTTCATCTTAATTTAAAAAAAAAAAAAAAAAAAAAAAAAAAAAAAAAAAAAAACATTTAATCTGTAAGTTGTCAATGTTGTTATGTTTCTAGGTTCATGATTCCATTTCGGGTCAGTTTATTTGCTGTGTGTCTTCTTTCTTGGTACTTTACGTCTTCTGTAACATTACAAATTACTTTTAACAAAATTTAAAACTTTACCGAAAGTAAATAACCCATATTCATTTTTTTGGTTCAAAATTTTTGTAGAAATCAGCAACAACAGTTGCGTATGATTAACAAAAGTATTTTTTACCTACTGTTCAATATTCTACCTATACCTATTAAATCCTAATACCCAACACCTATTAAATTCTACCTAATACCTACTAAATCCTTCACTTGAAACAAATGCATTCAACGGAATCAGGTAGAATCTTTTCGTTTCAAGAAGTAATGTTGGGAATATTTTACATCGCGATACACGTGGTCAAATACATGGCGCTTATGAAAGCAGCTTATTTATTAGTAATAATAACTAGATTCCTCCTGCCTTATACTGTAACAAGAGCATTCCGATCCAGGCACCAATTCAACCTAATACTTTATTGCCGGTACAAAACGAAAAGATACGGGCACACCTTAATACATCAGATGCATCGTAACTATAATTCGAGTAGTAGCAACGTTTTATGCATCAGGATTTTTAATTAGAGTTGCATACATTATGATTATTAATTTTATTATACACCTTCAGTATCAACTGTAACTGGACTAAAGCACGCTCGAAAACACGTAAACTTTACTCGCAATATTAACATAAGTTGTGTTACGAGCTGTAATGAATTTTGGACTTTCCGTGGCACTGCCTAAGTTACGAGCATATTAGTATACATTTTTAAATAACGTTGTTTCAATAATTATCATGAAGCTGACGCCATAGTTCACGTTTTCTTTTTTATATACTACGGCTTTACGCGTCCTCCAGAATGCGAGGCCACAACGTTAACCGTTCACCCACCACGCTCGATATAGTTTTTGTTGCTAAACGTAGTTCGACATGTATTCAGTATTTAATTTAGGTCGCTTTCTTGCCAGCGTCATATTCACCTGGATTTTAGCTATTGGTATCACTATCTATATATGCTTATAGGTCATTTGTGACATCACTAACATGCAACATAGTGAATGTATTAATGCGCGAGAGATAGAAGCTTTGATTTTCTAGAGACAATATTAGCGTAGCTTGTGGCTTGGTTGAAATGCAGCCTGAACCAGAATGGCAACTTAAACTTTATTAGTAATTTAAGCTGCTTTCATGAGCGCCTATCTAGTGACATGTATGTATCGCCTTGTACCGAAATTGTATCGGAATATCTATAACAAAAGTTACTCAAAAGGCAATAGAATTCGGTCTTAACCTTAAATTTTTTTTTTTTTTTTTTTTTTTTTTTTTTTTTTTTTTTTTTTTTTTTTTAAATTGTGCTGTCGACAAGCTCACAAGGAGATGTCTTCAGTTACGGACATGAAATATTATGATATCCCAGGTAACTCACCATAGTTCCGTACGTAATTTTTGCCATAATATATGTGAAAATCAAAATTTGAAAAACAGGGGTGATTTTCGATGAGTCGTACTAACGAAGTTTGTGGTTAGGCTTAAATGCGGCCTGGACTAGAATAACTACTAATATTTCATGGTACATAGTGGATTCTGAGTGAAGAATGTAGCAGCGATGCCGAATTCTGACTATAATGACGTCAGAATCGGCTCAAGATGACTATTGCCGCTGAGTGTATATGTGCATAACCGTATCTTTCGGTGCGGGTTACAGATTTATTACCCATTTCCTAGCTTTGAGGAAAATAAATCAGCTAACCATATTTCCAACCCCAATGGAGAATTTTTTCTGCTGGTCGTATTTTGAACAGTAACAAAAATCTTATATTTTAACATACTTTCAAGCGGACGAAGTCGCGGGTAACTGTTATCAAAACGATAGAGGATTGTAAACAGTTGCAGGGTGATCTGGACAGGATATCTAATTGGGTTGGTAAACATGGGATGAAGATAAATGCAAAGAAGAGTCAGCTTATTAGATGCACAAATAAAAAACAAAAGGTTAATTATGAATATAAGGTGGGGAAAGAATTGCTTGCTGAAGACTTGAAATGTAAATATCTTGGCATTACTTTTGATAACAAGCTTAACTGGGCTGGACACATTGGACAGGTGGTAGCAAAAGGTTTCAAAGTTCTGCACTTGTTGGAGAGAGTGATGAGGGGATGTACGGGAGAAGTAAAGGAATTGGGTTACAAAACTTTGGTGAGACCATTGCTCGAATATGGTAGTGTAGTATGGGACCCTCATTTTACGTATCAAATACAGGAGTTTGAGAGGGTGCAAAGAAGGGCTGCTAGATTTGTTTCTGGAAATTATCGCAGAATGCAGTCAGTGACGGATATGATAAAGGAGCTGAAATGGGAATCATTGCAATACAGGAGGAGGATGAGGAGGGTCATGGCAGTGTACAGGTCGTTTACTGGCGATGAGGCATGGAAAGATATTGCAATAGGTATGAAAAGTAGTACATAGAAGGGAAAAGATGACCATGACCACAAGCTGGCACTCGATTTCAGGCACAAGGGTATGGGAAGATTCTCTTTTTTAGGTAAGGGTGTCAGGGATTGGAATGAGTTACCAAGAGAAATGATGAATAATTTACCGAAAAATTTGAAAGAATTTAAAGATAAAATTTGTAAAGGGCAAATGTAGGTGGGTGCAGGATAGGGGGAAGATGGGTGTGTAGGGAAATTGCCACCAGAGCCTGTGCTTCATTGAAATTAAATTAAATTAAAATAATTTAAAAACTGTTAGTCCATCATAATATAGCGGCACCACGGTTATCGTAGAATACCCAGTTTAGTGTGTATTTGGTGGTTATTACAAAGTACAAATGTTTTTAAATAATGTCGCCCAAGGATCGTGTGTACTGAATTTCATACCAAAGGACAATTCAGGCTCTCATTATGGCACCACCATCCGAATTTGCGTGAATATGGTGAAGTTTTACAGTGTACGGGCTGCATTTCCACTTGCATGCAAACAGATTTATATTATAACGCCCACTGCATGCAAATAAGAATCCACCTTACTTAGTACCGACGAAAATTAATACAGTTTAATATGAACGATTCCTACACAATTAAAAATAAATGTTGTTTGGTGTAATATCTTTTTGCATTGCTACTAAATTAATTACTGTATCTAAACATGTCTACACTAAGAACAAAGATGTTTACCTTGAATTGAATCCTGAATTAAATTACGCTTTCTGAAGTGTATCTCTGAAGTAGTTGTTTCGTTGACGTTTTCCGTTTATTTTCCCCTGCTGCATTACAGAAAATGGAGAGTAAGACAACAGAAGCGTAATATAGCAGCATGACGTTTGGTGGTTTGTGAAGTATAAAGATGTTTTTATAATTTCATCGCTCGTTATGTTTATCTGCCGTATTCCGATTACTGTAATGTTTTCAATTTCGGAGAACTGAATAAATAAATAGCTGAAGTTAAGAAATATACAGAATCCCAAGAAAATTAAGGTGATCTTTTGTCATTTTTTGTTGAAAGAAGCGATCATCTTAAATACTGTTTGATCCGTGGCCTATAATTCTTCCGTCTAGAAATGATTTTGATTATTTTCTGGGTCCCTCAATACATATAAATTATTAGTTGATTACACAAGTTTTAATCTGAACCATTAATTAAAAAAAATTGTAAGCACCATCCAAGCTGATGCGGTATTTTTTTGCGTTATACCGTTTGCTTACAGATTTATAATAGGACTAGAGTAAGCCTGTGACCATGTTTTGAGTATCGTCACGTGTCTAGAATAGTTTCAGTTTATAGGGTTAAAGATTACGACAGGTTGACCTGATCTGACCAAATACGAAATTAACTTTTGTTTCACCCTTAAGTGAATAAAATCTTTTGATCTTGAAGAACTCAGAAGTATCAATAAACGTAGTTATTAAACACAGTCAGGGACGATCGCGCTATCGTTTAATTATTTGAAAGGTCATAGACCCGAACTTTTTGAAATACAAACTTGACTTTTATTTGGCCCTTAAAGATCATTCTGCAAAATTTGAAGAATTCAGTTTTATTTTACTGAGGATGGGCACTCATAATGTAATCTTTCGTCATAGTGACTCTAACGGACAGAAAACTTAATAAAGATTCCAGATTATTAAACTGTTAAGCATCTCCAAAGAAATGAATTGCCAGGATACTCGACTCAGTAACATATTTGGTCTTATGACCTCTTTAAACAACCTAATAACTTACGTACAGCGAACTTGAACAAAGATCACTAACAAAAGTGGTCAGTAATATAGTAAAAAGCAAATAAATCGTATTGTATAAACTATGGTTGAGCAATAACATCATCGAAAGTTTTTAATTAAATTGAAATTTAGCCTCGGACAGAACGAAAATTAGCATTCATGAGCAGAGACCATGAGTAATTTAAATTTTTAAATTTTTTTATGTTCTTTCATTCGTACTGAAAAACAGTTCCACGTTTTTAGCGCTAAAGTTTTATCAATATTTTATAACTATGAAATGCTATGAAAATCAAACTTAATGAATATATTTCGGCAATTCATTTGGTAGCTGTTGTTTTGCTATTAAATTGTGGATATAACCTTGAATTTCTTCTAATGATATATCTGGTGGTTGTTATTTTGCGAGCGAAGGCTGACATGTGACACAATTCTCTAGCCAATAGCTATTGAGGTGAGTGAATGAATGAGCTTAGGAAATTAATTAGATTAGCTATATTCTACCACTACTGTTAACAACGAATACGACTAATAGCTCAATTTGTGCTGAATATTAACAGTATTATTATTATGTATAAATAAATGTACAACTAAGGATATTAGAATTAGAATTAGAATTCTAATTCTAAAATCTAATATATAGCTCATTAGACTTAAAGAGGCTACATCCTGAAATAAGGGTTTATATAGCTACATTAATAGTAATAAAAACATCTAAGGATATACTGGAAAAATTCAAGGATCAACAATGATCATAAAGAATTACAAATATGTCCAGAATAAAATAAAAAATAAGCGTTACTAATGTTCAAAATCGATGTTAATATCAGTTTTCAAATAAATGAAAGTCCTTATTGTCTTTTTACTTTAATTCAAGTTTAAAAGAGGAGTTAATGATTCATTCCCCAAATTATGGTATGTAGATTATAATTCTTGCCTAATCGATTATTGGAGGCTACCTCAGGTGTTCATCTAATTTCCGAAGCAGGGAGTGTAACAAGATATAAATAAAAGACTTGTCAAGTTAGTTTAGGCCAAGTGCATGCGACCAGCCAAACTGTTAACACCAGGAACAGGTACTAAATAGATGATGGGATGTTCGCAAGGAGGCAACCTGTTAAAAACTAAGTAATAATTCTCTCTAGTTGGGAAGGAGAGGGGAAAGGGATCTGGATACCAGGTGTGATGGTTGCGATCAACCAACCTTTCAGAAAATTCTCAGGGGATTGCCACCATGCCCCTGTACAGTCTTATGAATAACAGTTATCTCTGAACCCCGTTTGCAACTGCATTTGAAATGTCTTGCACACAACAATATTAAAAGCTAAGAGGGCTGATAATGTACGTAATGAACTCATGGAAATGACGAATCTGGTAAGGAGTTTGTAGAAATGTAAAGAAGGAAAATACAGGTTATATCGGGTCACAGTTTAATCTGAGCTCGATTGTTTAGTTACCTTGTGGAGGCGACATAGAAGAAGGTAAATTTTCGAGGGTAAGGTAAAGGTCACAGGTTTCTTACGGCTCCTGCCGCTTCCCGTAATATTCACGTAAGTAGAGCTCCATATTCACATTACAATCTTCATCATTAGAAGGGATATGACGGGGTTGGCGCCACGATATAGCCGTCCTTTACCTTCCCGCATAGTTACCTACGCGTCTCGGCCTGGGGAACCGTTCCGGAAGGTCAGCTTTGGAGAAATATGGTTGACTTCATCACGGATCGAACCTCGAATGACCTGGTCGTAGTCTGGCGCTCTACCTACTGGGCTAGACGGTCTCCGAATTTTGATAATACAATGATATAAACAAATATACAACGTAAACAGTAATAATTATGAGACGAAGAGATCAGCTCACCATTGAAGGAAATGGTAGATTGCATGAAACAATTTGAGGGACTGATGACAAGAAACAAGCGGAAGCGACAACAGTTTTAGCTCTTAACATGATTGTGATATTGTTCTGTAAGCTATCTTATCAATTTGATAACAAACTGATATAGTTTCAGCTATTATATCTCCATCTCCTCAGGTATATGTTTTGGTTATTAAGACAAGAGAATCATTCATACTCGCATCAACAATCATTATGAAAATATTTAAAAGGTAATCAAATTTTAGTCTAAAATTAAAATAAAATAATTAGGTACGCCCGCCAACATAGAAACTTAATTGGTAAGGGCCATCATAAGGCAACAGTTGCAAAAAACTGCTGTCGATGATAACTTCATTTGAGCACGTAATAAATATAAAAATCACGCATCCGCGTGGATTTAGAAACGATTTTATTTAAAAATAACAGTATTCACTAAAATCTATGATGCATTAGCATTGAGAGGCAATGAAAATAAGATGAGATTCTTTGGGTTAAATATCTATATATTAATACGCTAAGCAAAAACTTCGGACCCCTTTTTAAGAATATGGCGAAAACGGAGGAGTGTGTGATTTGGCACAGTTAAAGTTTATATGGAGAAGAAGTGCAGAAAGCTTAAATGTGTATGTAATATGTGTTACAAATACATTAAAATAAAACATTCGATGTTAACATACAATTGTTTTTTTAGTGGCAACGATACTTAGTAATTCTGCCAATGTCTGTGATCTTTGGTCAACAGTAAAGAAAAAAATATAATAAGCATAGTTAAAACATGTTAAAAATCCATTATCTAATAAAAAATCAAATTCGTGAACGTGTGTCTGTATGAAATAGGATCGGAGCCAACTATCTGACGTGTATTCCCAGCATTGAGATACTCTGTGGTCTTTGGTGAAACAAAAGACTCGCATAAAGTAGAATCTTTGAAGTTATAGAAGGAAAAGTTCTGAAAGGAATGAAGTGATTCTGCCAAATACTATATGGTCTTTTTATTATTTAAAAGGTTAAACTTTGGTTAAGGGACTTTTGATTTTTGAATAGTAGACCAAATTTAAATAGTGAACACACAAAATGCTGATATTATTTTGATGGATACATTTAAATGCGCACTATATGTCATTCCAAGAAATTTTAATAGATTCGAATTTACAACGCAGGTTTTGAAATGTAAAACATTTCGAATCAGAAGTTACTTCAGGGGGAAGGAATGCATTTACTTCATGTTATCATAAAGCTAAAGCAGTTATATGGTCCTGAGTCAAAATGAATATTTTATATCATTGTATGGTGGACTAAATTCAAATAAACCATCAGTAAGTAGAAAGTCAAAAATTAATTATAATAATGATCATTACTCTTTCACGAAAGGAACTAAATAATGAATTACAGTCGAATTTCGACCCCTGGGCGATCACCAGTTTTAATTATTATTTATCATCTTAGATATGTGTATTGAATATTTTATACGTAGATCATGAATTTCGGGGAGTCTCGAAATTACAAAAACATGCTGTTAAATTTTACTAATTATGTGTATGAGAACTGACTGACAATAGAGGTCACTGAATGATATCCAATCTTACTTTTTGACGGACGGCGCCGATCTATGTATGAACGGCAGAGCACCCGCCATGTCGAATTAACGGCGGCACTGCCGAAGTGATTCAACAATTTTTGTATCCCAATTTCGGCGGTTTTAGTGACTTAACCTGTCTGAAATTTCTAATACACACAGTAACAGTATTGTTTTAGATAACAATCATTCGCAAAATTCACCAATTCTGTCATTCACTGACGGACTGACTGATGATCATCAATAAGTGCATACCATAGTGCAGGAAGCTGAAATTTTGTACGCATACAAAGTTTTAGTTCCAGATCATATAAAAGTTTAAAACACGTAAATTTTAATTTCTGCAAGTAGGGGAAAGTCGCAAAATTACATGTAAATGATTACCAAAGTAAAAAAAAAACAAAAAAAAAAAAAACCTATGGCCAAAATTAACCACAGGAAATTTATGAGGAAAAAATTTACTCAGATAGAAAAAAGAGATATATGTACAATTTTTGAACTTGCTTTGGTATACCGTGTAACAAAAAAATGTAAATAACAGTATAAAAATCTGGATAGTAAAATTTGTATCAAGGAGTGCAATTGAAGAAAATAACAACTGTAGATCGACTACTGCTTGCTCAAGGTTTCTTCCAATATTACTCAAGAGAAACAATTCAATCAGGTGTATCGCGGGATCGATACGGAAATCAGGAATTTCTCGCGTGAAAACAAACCACCGATACAAAAAAGTAGCTCACTGCAAATTCAATACGGATAAACCAATATCTTAAAGCGAAATTCAAGCCTCGCTACATCCGTTGGGGATTTCCCGGATACTACGATCGAAACTCGTACAGTATTTGAAAGATTTTTTTCTTCTAAATACGTTCAAATTTTAGAAGCATACATGATTTACAATCTAGATTGTCTTGCAGGTAAATGATTATTTGTCATAAGTTTTCACTTCGAATTTTTTCGCCGTGGTTTTCATTTTTTACCGATCCATACCTCCTTCTATTGGCGGTATTTCTATTGATTTTGATTAGTTCACGGGGAGTGGGAGAGGGGGGGGGGGCGAGTGACGGGAAGTCCACAATGTATGTGATGTCGTGACAAGAGGGGAGGGGGTTATAAGCTCCCTGAAGTCATGTTAGAAATACTTTTTAATCAAATTTTAAACTTAAAAATTGCAAAATGTGTGATGCCATAACGCATATCAGTGGAGGGAGCTGAGGGAGTCCATACTGTGTGATTTGGTGTGAAAAGGATTGAAGTAAAAAAACATTTTATTTGTGTTAAATAATTAAGGACAACCACTTATCAGCGTCGTTTCAATTATGTTAAAATTTCAGGAGTATTTTTTTTTTCAACCAAAATATTCAGCAGCAGTTTTTTCTCCGTAGGTTGTTTTAATTCCACTCCGCATTCGATATGCATTTCCGTTTTGTTTTGCTCACATTTTTGAGCTATTTGGGGAGTAATGGTTTCACAAGTCTAGGCATTGTCTGTTACAATATCTGTTAAAAACAAAATGCAATTAAGTCGTTTATCTTCCAATTTCAATAGCTAGAAATCACCACAACATTGATATAAACCCAGAAAACCTCCTTGATCGAACGTTCAGCAAGTACTGAAGCCGTCAATTTAGACCTTGATTCGTGATGATGTCAGCAACGACCAGAAATAGCGATGAGAATCTAAAAGATACGATACCACCATATTTAAAAGTCACAACATGTAAACTCTTTCAACGTCGAACAAACAATCTACAGGAAATTATGTAGTGAGCAACCGTAACATTAGTACTCACTATCTCAAAACTAGATATTACGGAACCAAGCACCAACAAAGTTGGATAAAAAAATTCATATACAATACCAGAAGCACTTACGACGCTGGTAGAATTTCAACCAAACCACAACCTACTATATTCCAGGAAAAGAATTAGGACATAGAGAAAGGCACCGACAATTTATGGAATCAAACATATTTTTCCATGTGATATAATTTTATGTTTTAATTAAAACTCCTGGTACAACAAAAATTTCAATTTGGAGATAGTTAAATACAATGCATTATTAATTGTGTTTACTCCCACATATAAATAAAAGGTTGGAAAAAGAATTCAGTTTTCAAAGTTTTTTTTCCTCCCACAAGGAAATTTAATGAATACTGCTTGAAATAGCAAAGTCATGTAGTTCTACGAATTCATGACAGTTTTGATTTTGAGTTGACGCCAATTCCGCCTCTGACGTGGCTCAACCTAAAGTTTTACGCGGAATCCGGACCAGGGAACTGAAACAAGAATTCTTCTTTTATGAACGTCCTACCTGTTTACGGGTGCAGGGGATTACCATGGGGGATGCTAAGTCCACCATGGGAACTTCTGGTAAGATGAACTGGCGTGGTTTTCCGTGTGACAGTGTTCGTAAATGTCCTGTAAGTGTGGATGCGTGTGTGTTCACGGATTACAGTTTTGCTTGCGTCGGGGAAGAGAGATGAAAGAAGGGGAGGGTGAAATACGGTATCAGTCCATTTAGGTCCACTCTTCCGAAAGATACCAATGCAGGCCTCCAAGCTTATCATCCCCAACCTATCAGCGTCGTATGACCACGCTCCATGCGCATTGCGGAGAGGTTTGGGATTTAGCCCAGGACCTTTGCGCGCAATCATTATGATTAGAAATTAATGTTCCCCACCACCTCTTCTACCATGTTAATCAAGTCCTCATAAAAATTGCTTCCACCATCAGGCCTCCCACAATTTAACCCCATGTGAGGCACCGGACAGCATTGCGGTGCCTCAACCAACTGAACCAACAGGGCCACCAGAAACAAGATGGAAAAATCCGTTACTAATTTAAATGGTGTTTATACACAGGTAGTAGTTTACCCACATACATACTTACGATTTATATATAAAATGTCCGCAAGTTTATTCAGTATTTGGCGTCTACTGAAATAACGGTCACCTCTGCCTAACCTTGGTGCCTCAATTTGATGATGGATTCTTATGTAACTCGAAGAAACAAAACGAAAGTAAAGAATAAATTTTTTTGATACTTCGTTTATATCTGCGGATATTGGTTGTAAAAATTAGTTATAGGTATATTTCCTTGTGCCTTTGACGACGTTTTTCTTCCGGTCCAGACCGCATTTCAACCGCTAGGGAGAAAAAAAGAAAGGAAAAAAATATCAATTGAAAAATATCCATCGAAAAACATCCAGAAGACTCTTCGGTATAAATGGCACCGCAATTTGATGATGGACTCTTATGTAACTCGACGAGACAAATTCAAAGTAGAGATTATTATTATTATTAATTTTTTTATATCTCGCTTCGTTATTGAGATATACTGTTTCAAAATTGAGTTGGTTAGATCGAGATCTAACTTGGATCAAAAAACAAAATCCCCGAAGAAATATTTTTTTTTTTAAACTGCTTAACGTCTCCTATAACAACTAGGTCTTTAGAGACGGGAAAGGATGGGGGGCAAGGAATGGGAAGGAATTCGGGCATGGCCTTTTGAAGGAAGCATCCCGGCATACACCTGGAGTGATTTGGGGAAACCATGGAAAACCAAATCTGGATGCCCGGACATGGATTCGAACCGCCGTCCTCCCGAATGCGAGCCCAGAACGCTAGCCGTTACACCACCACGATCGGTCCGTTGGGCATACACAATGGGCGTTTAGTTTTCATAATGTCGGGTGTGGTTAGATTGAAATGCAGTCTTGACCAGAATAAAAACATAGCTAGAAGCATAGGTAACTATTGTGTTACTAATTTTTGACAGTTCTAGAACTAAGCAAGATATCAAATAAAAATTCCACGCCCAAAAATTCTGCCATAGACTACTGTAAAATATATTGTCGGCATACGGATCATATCAACCTAAACTAATTTTGTTTTCTCCTCATGGTTGTGCCGTGCCTCTAGAGCTGCCTAATTAATCTAAATCTCTTAATATTTTCCAGGCTTCACCGTTACAGTTAAGTGATATGGTGTCTCAGTGAAAAGGCGACTGACTGGAATGCAAAAGGCCTCCGATTCAAATCCATGTCTGGGTGGAGGTTTCAAAGGCCCTTAACCCGACCTTACCTCTGGCAAAGCTTGCTGGGTAATGTGAAGTACGCCAGAAGGCCGGCCTCGGTAGCGTAGGTGCTTGAGCACTAGCTCCGCGTGCCGAAGGTCGCCGGTTCGAATCCGGCCGCGGGCATGGATGTTTAAGTGTTGTGTGTCTGTGTGAATGTCCTGTCCGTCCTGTGGTGTCTATACTTAAGAATCACAACGTACTGGAGAAAACTAAATCACTGGATGAGATATCATAAGCACATTGAGCTGGCTGAATGATTTAGTTGCCAAAGGCCATTAAAAAAAAAAAAAAAAAAAAAAAAAAAAAAAAAAAAAAAAAAAAAAAAAACGCCAGAACGCTTCCGTGGTTCGGATTCCACGTTAAACTGTAGGTCCCCTATACCCGGTAGGAATGCTGGATCGCGCCACCGATATTAAGCCCTGTCGCCACGTCATTACGACCACAATAGAGTTTACTTTTTTACCAAATCATAACAATTATAAAGAGAACAAAAACAGTTTATTATAATATTTTACACTGTTAGCGGGTGTCATGCTAGTTTATGTCGATATAATCCCTGTATCAACAATGTTTGTAGCATTTTTGCTGTGCTGACAGCATTTATAGGTTGCACAATCGTCTCACATTTCGGTATTCTTAATTTATGACTGCTTTCGATCAATCGCCAGTGGAGAACGTGAAGATGACAACGTATTGGAAAAGATAATCAAAATTTCAAGAGGGAAGTAGATCAGAAAGGGGGGGGGGGGGAGGTGTGCCTCTTTCTCTACCGGTCGGAAACTAGTACTAAACTTTTTTTTTTTATTTAATTTAATTGCAATGGAGCACACTCTCCGGTGGCAATTTCCCTACACACCCAACTTCCCCCTATCCTACACTCACCTATATTTGCCCTCTACAAATTTTAACTCTAAATTCTTTTAACGTTTTCGGTAGGTTATTCATCATTCCCCTTGGTAACTCATTCCAATCCCTGACACCCTTACCTAAAAATGAAAATCTTCCCACACCCTTGTGCCTGAAATCGAGTGCCAGCTTATAGTCATGGTCATCTTTTCCCTTCCATGAACTACCTTTTGATAACGTACTGTTTCTTGACAGATGCTGGATGTCCCAAAGCCCTGAAAATCTTCTCTAAGTTTTAATAGTGAAATAGCAAGTTTATGTCGCGATACTTAACATCATTAGCTTAAAATATAATAACTGTATCAGTGCGCGTGTGATTGAAGCTTTGATTTTGTAACGGCAAAATTGGTGGAGATTGTTGTTAAGTTGTAATTCAGTCTTGACCTGAATTACAGCTAAACCTTTTTGTTATAGTAAACGGCACAAGGAATTTAGTTATTATCAGTTATTTAAGCAGCTTTCATAAACACCACGCCACGTTGTGTCGTGTATCGCGATGCAAATTACCAACAAAGAATAAGTAGATTCGTCCCTACGAAGCCCCATTAATTTAAACAGAATTGTAATCTGTGACGAATTTTAAGCCTCGGGAAGGGAGTTTTACGACAATCGTGGTGCCGTAGCTCGACGAGACAAATTAAAACTAAAGAATCAATTTTTTTTTTATATCTCGCTTGGTTCTCGAAATATCGTACCTCAGAATTGAAGTGGTCAGGTTTAAATGCGGTCTGGACCAGACGAAAAATTTCCCCATAGCTAAATTTCATGATGAATTCGTATATTACTCGATGAAACAAATCTAAAATTAAGCATACGTTATTTGGAAGGACCGGGACATTCTCCACCTGCCCGAATCTAGTACTGATCTGTTGAAATTTGTTTTAACTGCTTCGTTATAATTTTCTCTTTACGTTTTGCACTCTCCTTTATTGAAAAAATTTCCATGAATAAAAATGCCGAAATATGAGACGAACCACGAAATGTTAGCAGCACTGTAAAAATGTCACAAAAATTATTGGTCCAGGGATCATATCAACCTAAACAGGTTAGTGATAAAGTTGCAGTTTACTCACCAGAAACTTTTATCGCCACTGAATGTACTCCAGCGATGTGTATTGTAAGCAACAAGAGACATTTCGAAATAGCCAAAACTTATATGGATTAATTGTAATTAATATCGTAGCTAATTTATTTTAACAAAATAGCGATCGATTAGTTTTGTCATAGTGGTCGTGATTTCTATCATTCCGTATCTCAAAAACCAAGCAAGACATCAGAACAAAACAAAAATCGATTTATTTCGTCGAGTTCTACAAGAATTCATCATCAGATTGTGGCGCCACGCTAATGATAGAAATGCCCTCTGGAAAATAATTAGTTAAACAAAAATAAATTATGATGTAAACACTTTTTTTCAAAATATTGTGTTTATATTAAATTAAAATTCCTGCTAGCAATGAAAATTTAAGAGGATTTTTAGATGTGAATTCCTTTACTTACTGTAAATAAATTACTGTTTACGAATACCTTTAAAATAGTTTCGGGGCCACCCAAATGGTTCTTTATCGAAATACAAGTTCTTACCCTTAAACTGTTTATTTAAATTAATTTAACGTTTGCTTTCAAAAAAGCCATACGCTGCAAATCACAGAATAATGAAACAGCAAAAAATTCTTCCAGATTTGCCATTTAGATCACAACTAAATTGAGTACGAATTGGTGTGATTAAATAAAATAAATTATGACACACACTTACCGCTGCAGTCCCGAAGAGAAGAAAAATTAGCAAAGGAGCAGGAGCCATCCTATCAAGATTCAGTACTAAAATCAAATGAATATAGCAGAACGAATAATTAAAGTCTATATTCTCTGGAGGAGACAAAGAAACTAACCTTGTGTTCATAAATTTCCTTAAAATACTCTACTAATGAATCACTCATTTTCCAGTTTTAAATGGAAGGAGAAATTCAAGTTTGTGGAATAAATTGTGATCCTGATAAAAACCACAAAGTTTTATTCACACGCAGTACAGTGCTCAGCACTTAACTGCTCAACAATATCTATGAAAAAAAGATGTAAAAAAGAACTAAAGCTAGACAAATATAAAGTACAAATTAATTTAAATAAAAACATCTCATTGAGGCATGGATAATTAACGAAATCAAAGATAGGATATACGAGCTTCTCTTTACTTTCAGAAATTACAATATTTCAAAAAAGCTTGACAGTGGCCATCTCTTATGTAATGAGCCTGTGTTTGTCCGTTCAAATCTGTCTTTAAATCGACCATGCACTATCGCTCAAAATAGTTGTCATCAAAATCGTTGCACAAACACCTTCATTACATCACTCCAAACATTCATGTTCGCGCTAGTTTAATTCCCAGTCTTCATGATTACGGACACATTCTAGCTCCATTCAATCGAAACAGAAATTCTTCAAAATTTGCAACGCGTATCTTTAGAGTTAAATACAGGTTAGTTATATATTTCATTCAGACCGGGTGAGGCAGTGATGACTTTGGACCGTTTAATATACGATGCTTACACTCTGCCCACTCTAAATCTTTGAACTTATACCTTCTAACACCCTTCAAACTTAGTATAAATTCCCCAAATTTTACAGAGTAAAACCAGAGGGGTGACAGCTCATATTTGAGCCGCATCAGCAAACACGATCATGACCTTTCACCCTTTTACTGTTAACTGGGTCGTCAGTCGGCCCAAACTGATGACTTTATTTTTTCTAAAACCCGCCAAGCAAAGCCAAAATTTTTCATCTTTTGCACTATCAGGAAGAAATTCAGATTAGTTTCTTATCTCGACCATACCGCCTTACATTATAATGATCTTTGACCCTTTTACTGTCTATTTCGTGGACACAACCCGCGCAAACATCTGATTTTCTGCTTCTGAGTACCTTCAAACTCAACAGATTAGCTTCACATTTTACAGAGCAAACTATTAAAATGAAACATGAGTTCAAGTTTGATCCTATAATCATAAAATATGTCCTTTCACTCTCAAAATGGGGAAAAAACCAAATCCGTCAACTTACGCAAGTAATGGGCTTACACCTATTTAATACAGTAGCGAGATCGTCTCCGTTAACGTTTAATATTTCTATTAACACATCAAGCTCCAACAATATTTCTTAAAATTTAACAGAACGAACCCTTAAGGTGAAAAAAATAAAGTAGGTATTTCAGTCAGATCAGGTCAAGCTGTCACATCCTCTGACAGTTCAGTATTTTGTGTGTCAGTATCTGCATAAAATCTCTGTCTTTCAGTTTATTCTCTTAAAATTAAAGCATCAATGCGGTTAATTACATTATGAGAAACAAATTTCTTTAAATTTTCTTCGTGTTGCACAAGAGTTGCTACAACAGATCAGAAAATGAATGTTGAGAATTATTATATTCAATCATAAAAACAAACTTCTTCTAATCAATAATTTTCTTCAGTTGTAATACAATAACAGTGACGCCTGTATTGTGATTTGCTGGCAATCTACCCAAAAATTTGCGGAGTTTTAATTGAATTCTTAATTCACAGTGTTTCTTAGCCACGAAGACTGAAGTGTAAGAGAAAAACTATAGTTCTGCCAGAAATCACAGACACACTGCAACGTTTTTCATTATTTTATGAGGTAATTAAATTCCGATAAAATTGTTGACAAGTACTAACGAAGTATGCCTTTATAACTAAATTACCGCCGTATTTCTCTACAGAGGTTTCGGGAAATCGTGGAAAAACGGAATCTGAATGGTTGGGAAAGGACCCAGTATTCTCAAGAAAAACTTAAATTCTCATTCACCAAGCTCCAATGGTTGTGGTATAAGGCCAGGAATGAACTGAAAATTATTTAATATCAAAGAATACGGTTACGACACCGAATATAATCCTGTGATTTATTTAGATGTGAGCATACTATGTCAATTTAATTAAATGAATTTATAATATTATCGATTTGTGAAATTTATCGATAACGTTGTGAATTAAGGTTTAGTAATGGATATCCTCTTATATAAAATGTGTTCCTCTTATATGAAATGCGTGATCTGGAGACTGCGCACGTCGGCTACAGCTATTGGCTACAGAACGGTCACGTGCCAGCCGTCACTCGATCCTTCATGTTGCATTTTTTTTATTTACGACAACTAGTTGCAGAAATTCATCTAAGGAGAAGGATATTCAATCTTTACGCTATTTTATCTGTATCAGTTATAAGCCGTAGGTTAAACCATAACCTAATAAGTTTTTTGGGAGAAGATAAAAAACAATGAAGTTAAACTCAGAGAAACGTGCGTAATAGCGTAATGTATCTGTCAAATAAATAAGTTATCCATTTTCGAATTTATAGTCTCTTTCCTTTAATGTAAAATGTAAAGTAAATGTTTGGAAAGTAAGAAACAAATCCTAGCCAAATAAGGTCAGGTACTCATATCACGGAAAATACTATCAAAAATGATTCTTATTCGTTTTTCCTTACAAGCTTTTCAGAATAAATTCCTATTATCATTATTAGATGATGCCATTAGTTTTTGATACACATGTTAGCTATTAAATGAGATTAAAGTTTACCTTTTTAAGTACATTTAAATCATAAAGGATATGACCGTGTGTATGGGATTTGAAACTCAATTTACTAATAGCAATTGAACAACGATATTCTTGCCAAAGAATAGCTACCAGAGATATAAGAAATAAAGATTATGTGCAACTGCTATGAAATTAATTGCCATAATACAGTCGTAAAGTTTGCTTTTCGTAACATTTTGTTCTTAAAAAAATTGGAAAAATATTTCGTTTGAAAAAACGTGGAACTATAATGAAGGTATCATTTCAGAAACCTTAATTTCTCATGGTCTCTGCTATTTCGTAACTGAGTAGTCAGATAAATCGTAATAGTCTGTTATATGTAGAGGTAACTGCACAAACATACGAATAACTGAGATAAAAAAAATTAATTCGAGTCAATCATACCTTACAATTGGTACGTTCGTTTAAATTTATATATTGCTTTTTGTTTATTTACAATAACTAGATGCAGAAATTCAAGTAAGGAGAAAGATATTCGTTGTTTACATTAAATTCTGTGCATCAGTTACAACATAACCTAAGATTTTTTTTGGCAGAAGATAAGAAGCAGTGAAGTTTATTAAAAACTCAGAGAAAGTTTACACGAAATGTACGAATCGTTTATTGTATTACTCAAATACATGTCGAGGATGTTGCCTCCTCATCCTATCACCGTATACCTTTTTATATATATATATACCGTGTCTTTCTCGTTCGATGGCCTTGCGCGGACTGCTTTGAATGTAATGTAGCTGTTACGAGTGTATTGTACTACGCGGCAAGTTGCTAGTTGGCGGGAATTTCTTGCGCGCAATAACAATCGTGATAACCAAAAGTAAATTACCAGCGTGTACCGGTTCAGAAGTCCAGCGCCTGGTATTGGCCGAGGGCGGTAATGCAACTGCACGCAGAGGCCGTGTCTTCTCAATGCAGCAACCCAGATAGGTGGCGTGCACTTTCAATCACTAACACAGTAGAAGTCGTACACTGTAGGCGATGTCACTACGCTGCCGGCGTAGCCACGTGGTCCACGACTGGCGAACGGTTCCTCCGCGGATGGATACGAGACCGCGCCAAGCGCAGGTGCACCACCATTGTCCTCTTACCCGGCTTGCGGGAGACTTTTCGGGCGCCCATGTCAACCCCGATTGTGGAACATCCGATACATGTGTATCAGTAACGTGCAACGGAAGACTACCTTGTATTGGCCACCCACATAAACCTCGAACAGTGCGCGAGAGAAACACTGAGAAAAGTAATGAAGGTGATGACAAAAGTTTCTTTACCACTAAAAGTTACGTTAACAATCAAACCCGTATTATAAATCGTAACAAATCTCTCACAATCATAAGTAAACGCTTTAAAATGGAAATTTGAGGTATTTACGTGGATTTAAATATAAAACAGTCCAATATAAAACACTTCAAATATCTAAAAATCTTCCTAAAAAACACATAACTTATATAAAATTTGTAATTACAAGCATTCAATTAATACTTCGCACATTACACTAATTCTGATAATATTAGACATCATTTCACAAAATAGTTTTGATTCACATGAAAAACATACATATTCATATTTAAACAACATTCATCTCTCTGCGCTCGATTCCTATGATAAATTAATAAAATCGTGAGTATGAGGACCTTTACAATCCCTCCCCATAATTCATTCGATTTTACATAATTCAAATTTAAACAATACTTTATGAAATTATTAAAAATCATAGTTAATCAATTATATACTTACCATATCTATACCCAAAATATACAATCACTCGGTTCAACACACACACAAACACACACACACACATATATATATATATATATATATATATATATATATATATTGTAATGTTCCAGGTTTCTTGGTATAATATATGTTATTAATATTATTTTTAATTATATAATTAAAAATTACCGAATGAAAAAGATGTTCTAAATCATTCTGCAAACTAGGTAAAAGTAAAAGCGATATGACCAGACAATTTTATTGACAAAGCAGCATGACCAACAGGTATATTTATTTTTAAACATCACAAACAATCAAAATTTGCAAAACAACTCTCCTGTCCTACATAAGCGGTCATTATGATATGAAAGAAAATATTCTATGTCAACAATGAACTATTATAATGTATCAGAACAGGATTTTATATGATTAATAACAAGTAGGCCTACATCAAGAAAATGACTACGACACGCAAGGTTTACACCCTTTGCTCAAGTTCATCTTAATTAACAGCCTTCACATTATTTGTGGGTTCAATAAATGCACGCAACTAAACTCGGATCGTTATTGAGCAGAAATACTCTTATCAGGCGAATTTCTTCACTCAGAGTGTTAGTTGGGTTGTTCGAGAAGCAAGTATCAGTGCAAACACTTTACTGAATGTTCGACGTAATCTTTACCGTAATGACATCCGTTCCAGTCTTCACCACTCCTTACGCATTCAGCCGTTCAATAACACAGCCACGTCTCAACATCTCTAAGTATAGACATCAACGTCTAAGGAAATATCACAGTTTGATCTTCACCATTCCAAACTTAAAGTATGGTAGCTTCTATTAAGACACCAGCTGTAATTCGACCAGACTCCTCGACCGTTCCAAACATAAGACCCTCCTTCTACCTCGGGAGAATCCTTGCTCCCTTCCTAGAGTCTCTCTTGATTCTCCTCCTCCAATCTCAGCTCGACCTGGTTTTCAGCTCTCTTGATTCGTTGCAACCTGGGGACAAAATTATTGTAAATAGTAACTTTACAAAAATTCCTTATTGGCTTAAGATTCACGCTTCTCACGCATGCGAAACTTTTCCAGATTGGCTGCCTCGTGGACCTTCGTTTATTTCCGCTAGAACACGATTCTAACTATGATTTTGACGTCGTGTGTGGCAAACTGGAAAGCTGTCTACCATATATTAAACAACCATCTACCAGATTGGCAATATGCGGGGCTAAACGACCTCATAGCTGTCAGTCAGATATTAAACGGCCTCCTAAGGTCGGTCGCCGTTTCCCAATTACATACGTTAATGTGGATGCACCAGACACCACCAAGATACCGGAGAGCAAATTGAAAATATCGTCAGATCCTTCTGCCAGACGAATTAACTTAACATTGAGTAACTTTTGAAATAATTAGCATATTTTCGAATGGTGTGGGCAATAGCTCAGAGGCTTACACCCAGAGATAGATATATATATATACATATACAAGCAAAGCATGTCACGCGTTTCTGTGGCTCAGTAGCTATCGGACGTTGGATCAATGTTATTCTAAACTTCCTAATGTAGTAAAATTAGTATTCAATAATAAAGATAAAAATATATTTAATAGATTTGAAAATTCAAAAGTAATTGGTAAAGAGTTCCGAAGTGTTGAAATTAAGGACAAACGAAAATAATTTTTTAATTTATATTTTATTACAAATTACTTAATTGAAAATATATAAAAACTGATACTTATAAAAAAAAAAAAAAAAAAATTGCTAATACAAATAAATTTGACGGTTTTCCGACACGTGAGCAGGCGACATATAGCTGCCCTTGGGAGTAACACGTATTTTCCAAGCCCAAGCCTTAAATGGACATTGTTTGACCTTGAAACTTGTTTATAGTCATAGCGAAAGCCAAACGAATCATAAATTGAAGCCTTTTAAAAGGAACTGGAGATTCTGACGGTATCATTGGAATACATGGCAACAGGCCAATTTCTCCTTTAAAATTTCTAGTCAAAATAGTTGCTTCAAGAATCAAGAACATTTCCGGTGATCCTTTTGATGACCAAACGTGTACCGTTGCATAATCTAGATTGACTGAAATTACGAAGAAGAGTAATCGGTGAACCAATCGAAGATTGTGTGGTGGCATTCCTGGTCTAACCAAAGAATTGAACACTCAGGTGCAAAATTTATGGCTTCATTTTCATTTAGAATAGTTTCTATTGATTTTAAATACTTCAGAACAACTGTTGTATCTGGACGTTAATTTCGTCGACATCAACATTTTTTGCTGCCAATTATGATATAAGTAATTATTCGACATATCTGGGTACACACTCTCAATTATTTCATTTTTAGTGAACAACAGTGGAAAATTTATCTGGAAATTTGATGTATTGCAATATTTCAATGCAGTTCGATTTCACCGTTTCTAATATCCATTAATTTCTTAGAAAATACTTGTGCCGATGGATCATTTTGCAATTGACTCGTATTTTCATGATCAATCTATGTGTTTCAACATTCCACCATAAAAAACGATTTTGTTAAACAAGCTTAAAACTCATCGGCAGAAGTAGAGCGAGGAATGACTGGTAATGTGACAATGTCTATCGGAAGTCACCAGGCAGCAGTAGGACAGTACTACCGAAAAGATTATTGTTGCCTTTCAAATTTTGTATTTTTCTATGAATTGCTTCCAGTGAATGTTTATGAACCATAGTACACTCATCCCAAATTTTAATTGAACTCTTTTGCAACAATGCAGTCGTTCCGTTTTTTTATGTTACACATTGCGTTTGGTTTTTATGAATGTTTAGTGGCAGCTTAAATGGCAGCAATTCCTGACGATGCGATTGCCAATGCAATTTTCTGTTGCGACCCTACCTTCGCAAGGACCAGCGATATTAAAAATGTCTTACCGGTTACAACTGATGCGTTGAAAAGAAAAATACTTGTTCAGCATCAACAGTAAGCATAATCCGACTATAAATATTGTTTTCTGCTGTCAGTAATGGCTCATTATTTGCAATAATTATAGCTAAGTCAACATTGTTGTACTGTAATTCTAATTGAAAATCACTGTTAACAAAGTCGGTGGCCGGACAATCAGGTAATGGCATATTATAATGGTTAGTGGCAAATTTGAAATTAAAATACATAAATCTTGACTAACACTAATTCTTCATTATACATCTCTGGTGTGAAATCTAGATTTGGAAATTGGTTTGTTTGTTTGTCTTCAGTCATACTGTTTTTTATATTTTTCCCACAAAGTCGATGAATGTGTTGGATAACATTTTGTCAAAATAATTGTAAACAGTTGACGAATACTATTCGGCGTGGATGTCAAGGTTGCATCAGCAAGTGTCAGGATCCAATGATTGCCGTTTTCCAGCAATTGCTACTCCCGACATGCATCTTGATATGTATTGAACACTCGAACATTCACCAACAACAAACGCAAAAAAAGAAACATTCATGTTGTTTAGGATGTACTGTGTTAAGTCGTCCCAATATCTTGGCTTTGAATATGCCTGCGATCGAAGGATGTAGCTTTCCCTTTTCCTACCTAATTGGTTCATGGAACATGGGTATATAATTATGTTTTTTGCAAAATGGCCGAACACATCAGATTGCTGATACAATGTGAAAAATTAAGTTAGTGTCGTTTTTGGCGGTTCAAGTGCTCTTTGAATAATATTTTATTCGGTGAAATATACACAATAACAGTTTTCAAGAAGGATGCTGGATAGAATGATCTCTTTCGTGTATTGTAAAAGTAAATATACGCCAGATAACTTCGTTGCTGCTGATGTATCTACCAACTACGATCATTTAGGACAGGATGGGTTTGTATCCCGGACTCTGAGGTCATGGGCGTAACCCGTGTTGTGGGCAATTTATTAATAACTATTACCCGACAAATATCATCTAGAGCCCTGGTTTTATGGCCCGCTAGCTCCAATGCACCTATCAAATTGTTTAGTGCTGTCATGATGTATTACTCACTGTCTCTTTCCAATACTTGATTACTGTGCACGAATTCAGGTTTTACTGTGGACATCATGAGGATTAATTCAATATAAACAGTTTTTTCCGCCTCTTGATGTGGATTCCGAGTATCTTTGCCACTACTGACCAGACAGTTATTCAAACCGGGAACGATATACAGTAAAAATTATTCAAAAACATCGACCAGGACATGATGAGGTCCATTAGGGAAATAATCTATGGCAGAGCAGTAAATGGGAAAAAATTCTACCTAGCCAATTTTGAATGAATTATCAAGACATTCGCCTGGAGGGATTTCGGTCTGGGATTCAAACCCGCAGTCTTTGATAAATTAGAATTGCCGAATCTAATCACAGCCTGTTGAGAGTATAATGATACATATCACTATTTAAACGTCAAAGCTGACGACAGACTCATTTTTCCGTTTCTTAGAATTTTTCATGAAATTGCACGGTGGAAGGAACAAGTTGATACGCGCTTCACTCTTTATTCTTTCGTGCTTCTTACAATCCGAAATAATTAATATGTACTTATAATGAAGACAGATTCATTTAATCAAAACAGATATCCAAAAATAACATACAGTTTAAATGGGTTATGCTTGGATTACTTCTTATCCAAAATGATTGCAGGTTTGATATTCATAATTTGATCTATGAAATCGAAGTCTTCTTTTCCTGTTCATGAAGTGACGTCTAAACTGAACTAACTTCATCGCCAAGTAAATATTCCAGGTGACAGAATTTAAATGGGATTTATAATATTTAAGCAGTTGATTTAACCATTTTAGCATAAAATCGGTATCTCTATATTTACTCCCCTCTAATTCCCATGAAAATTCCCTTTTTCTGATAATAGAAATGGGAATTAATTATTTCTGAACCAAATCTGGAAATAAAAGGAATTCTTTGCACAGCATGTAGTTACACAACAGTTAGTACTACTAGGTCGGTCGGGTATTGGTGTATCATAAGTATAACATAATTACTTTATCTTAAAAAAATAATTGTAACAATTTTTTTTTTAATAAATGAAGTTTTTTTTCTGGCTGCTCTGCTGGTATGTTGCGGTGGTTGTCTTTCATCTGTAGCATGCATAAACGTCTTACAATTGTCTCATATGGTACCAAAATTATGTTGTCATCAAGTTTTCTGCATAGTACTCCAGAAACTGCCAGCATTTAGTCTATTCCAAACACATTGAAGAACAAAATCATAAAATATCTTTTTCACTATTATTATCATTATTATCACAGCTTAAAAGAAAATAGAATTCCACTCCATTGTAACCGTTCAATCATTACTATGTTGCATTATAGTATACTGACTCCGAAGTATTTCAAGTCTTGCACACTGAACGGTCCTTTCTGTCGGTGGCACTACCTCCCAAGACCTCAACGATCTCACACAATCCACGAATTAGAAGCTCAAACTTCTTGATTTTGCCTTTTAATTTTGATGACTTGTGGCGTGTCCTAGCCAGCACCAGATCATCAAGTTTATGTACTATGAACTTTACACCCTTCTTTGTATTTGTTTTCTTTTGTAAGATTTTATTAGCAAATTGTACAAATTTAATATAATTCGTAGCAACTCGCCGGGGTAATTTAGAAAACAACATAGCTCATGGGGTGTAAGTAGAGTGGAGTCATGAGGTATTGAGTAAATAAAATCTTCAATACTGTCAAGTTAGACCTCTTGTTGTTGTCTCTACAGAAAGTCCGAAACCATCTTCCAGTTATCGCATTACACGCTCAACGTAATTACTTTGTGGATGGTCCAATACGGTTCTTTACACTTCGATCCCCACCCTTGAGAAATGTTTGGTCCACAATAATCCTGAAAACTGGAAGAATTATCAGTAAGAACTGTCTCAAGCTTTCCCACATTGGGTACATATTCATTACTAATTTTTGAACATAAGACTTTAGCAGTTGCCTTCTTAACAGGATATAATTTGATATACTTTTAATAACTTAGGGACAAACGTTATTGGTCTGTCCTCACCAGCACCGACTTTGTTAAACACTTCTAAACACTTCTACGCCAATCCCATAACCAGAACATTATGTAGCTACACAAAAATAGAGGTTCCAATCTGGATGACATAACATGGAGTTCCTTGTTAGGTCACTTTAATTAACAAACATTTTTTGACACTCTCTTCTGTCCACTTTAATCTAGCCTCTTTTTCCCATAGAGTCTCAAAATGGGGTCTATTCAGAACGTGAGCCTTGACAAATTTTCTTTAGTCCATAGTTCATAGTTCATGGAAACTATTCAGCTGGTTTTGTCTTGGGTTCTTGGAAAATTCTGAATGGCTTTTAACTTGTATTCATTAGGGAAAATACCCTCCGCAGTAATGATGTGTCCAAAAAACTCTAATTTGCACTTAAGGAAGACACATTATTTTTTTCAATCATAAGGTCATTCCGCCTTTACGGAAAGCGCTGGTGCGCTGAATACGTCCCTCAGTGTAGTAACGTGTTCTTCAGTGGTATCGTTGGTAATTAATATATCATCCAAAGAGATCTTTACTTTCTCGAGAAGTGTTTTTCCGAAGACCTTGTCTAAAGCTCTTATAAAATTAGCTAGAGTATTATTTAGCCCGAAACTGTAAAAACATTAAAATGGACACTTTACCCATCATACAAGAATGCAGTAAATTTGTATGATTCTTTAGCAATAGGAACTTGCCATTACAAAGCCGTAAATTTGATGGACGTGAGGGACTACTTTCCCTGAAATTCCTAAAGGATTCCATCGATAGGCGTTGGGTGGTCTCTCTCTGTTACCAGGACTTTGTTCACCATAGGGGCATCTAATACCAATCTGACTTCTTGCTCAACTATCGTAACTACTACAAGAGGGTTATAGAAAGGGCTTGTAGATCTTTCAATAATTTCCCATTCCATCATCCCATAGATTTCTGCTTGTACCTGCTGTCTTTTTTAAACTGGGATCTTCTAAGGTTTTATGAAAAAAATGAAGTGAAATGGCACTCAAGACCTTTCACTAGTCCAGTTCTATCTGAGAACACATTATCAAATTCGTTATAGATTTCTAAAAGTGTCTTTGGTGCTCTGCTTCTATGGTCTTGATTCCCTTCGACGTGTTAATATTTTAAGGACTTGCTTGAATGGAACTGACACAATACTTTAATACCTCTACTAGAAAACTTGATGACCCTTCTAGACCTATCTGGTCTCCCCACGATTTAACCTACACGAAGTCCACACATGTATTACTCTTCTTGGGAGGCATTATAGACATTGACATTCTGGAACCGTTGACTGAAAATTCTAAAACTCCTTCTTTGCAATTTAAGATGGCCTTAACCTTAAGAACCCAGTCAACTTGAAATATACAATCAATAGTGAGCCACGGCACAACAAAGACAGGTACCGCCATTAGTAGTTTTATTATTTCTGCATCCAAAAGAACTTGTTCCCTAATAGGTTTGCTCCTGCGCCCAGTATCTGTGATAACAGTCATTATATTTACTTGGAACTAATAATAGTTGCATATTTTTTAAAGGCTGTTTCTACTTTACTAACTCGTTCACCAAATGTGTGTAATAAATTGCTGTCTTTCCCAGAATTTCAAATATTTTTGTATCAACTAATCGTGAATGGTACATAATATTCATGAAATCCCTTCTGACGTCAGTAAATAACTTATTGGTTTTACTAAACGAACATTTAATTTAGTTCCGAAATGAAACTGCATTGCAAAAAATAGTTTTTGTAGTGGAATAGTTTGTTCTAGGTGGCTAGATGTACAAAAGGTTGTTGGAGTTAATTTTCTGGTTCTGATGGGTGTCTACTACAGGAGAATAATCACTCAGTGGTAGAGTATTATAACATAATATTTAATTACACTGCGATGGAGCACAGGCTTCGGTGACAATTTCTCTCCACACCGATCTACCCCTATCCCGCACGCACCTACATTTGCCCTCTGCAAATTTTAGATTTAAATACTTTCAACGTTTTTGGTAAATTATTCATCATTTCTCTAGGTAACTTATTCCATCCCTGACACCCCTATGTAATAGAACAGTCATAATGCCTTTAGTGTAATTTTATTTAATTTCACAGACATTAAAGGTATCAATCAGTCGATAATATAAGCTCTCCGAAGTAAAGGCATTGTAAGAATTATCACTGACGAGTCATGGCATGTGAATTGTAGTGAAATGTTGATCAGCTTTAGAGGTCATTTCTTAAGTGTTAATCTTTATTAAATATATTGTAATTATTAACAATTTTCTATCTTTCAAAATAAATGAACCTGCAATCTTGGAAGATCAAATGTCTGGTAGTTAATTTCTTCGTCGATATTTAAGAATACATGATACAGAAAATAATAATTTAAAATAGTTACATGGCGATACCGCGACAGGACAGTTTGTTTTGAAGTGGGATTAATTAAAAGCATAATTAACCACGGACACATACTGAAACAAAAGGTAGAAAAAGTGAATTCCATAACGCAAAGACAATTAACAAGCGAGCAGCTATTATCAGCGGAACGCGACAACCGAAGTGAGCCGACGATTCCCGAGGAGAGTCGATCCACTCAGTATTAACAAGTACGGCGTATAGGTAACACCAGCCGCGGGAGCGACTCGACCGACGCTGAGAACCAGCTTCATTTACGGGAGACTGCACTTCGAAAGGAAAGTGCCAAAAATTTTTTTATCTTTGTGAGAAACACAAACTGACATGAGAAAATTTTTATATGAAAAGTTGCCTTGAAATAAATAAATAATTTTCATAGAGGAAAAGAAGTTTATATTATTTTCTTCACGATTAAAAGTCAGTTTGAGTTGATATTGAAAAATAATTAATTAGCTTCAACCTTCCTAGGGAATTTTATTAACTAATGTTTGTTACCTTGTTTGCATGCAATAGCGTACACCTTGTTTAACAATAACTGTAATTAGTTTTGGAGCAGAATTTATCTGCATTTATATCTTGCATTTTAATTTTTGTTTGCTTGCTGGTTCGGTGGATATTTTTTTCTTTACAATCAAAATATTGTGCGATTGTATTGAAAGTGTTGACGACATGGCTGCAGAAGAGAGTGAAATTGTGGAGGGGATGGCAGCAATAGGAAGTGAGTCCTTGAATTACTCAGGTCCTGAGTTCACAGATGGGTCAGTTCGTGCTATCTTGGTACAGTTGTAATCTTTTCAAAGTAGTATGCAGTCAATGAATTACAACTTGAGGGCCGATTTAAAATCAGTAGAAAGTAATTTGAAGGCTGAGCTTGGGGGTCGATTGTAATCACCTGAGAGTACAGTGGGAAATTTAAATATGTTGGTAGAAGACAATGTCCGACAATTGAGAATGTCCAATTAGAATTAAGACAACATAAGATTGATTGTAAGGAACAAGCTGAACGACTAGCGGAACGGCTAACTAGGTTAGAGCATAGTGTGATTAGGGAGACATTACTGCTACGACAGGATAACGAAGTACTCAGTAAACAGATAGTTATCGGGGAAGAAGTCAATGTCAGTCACAGGAGGCGACTGGAGGCTGTGGAAGATCACTGTGTCCTTTTGGGGAAACACATCAAAGAAGATAAAGAAAAGGTAAACAGTTTGGTCGCAATTGTCGAGTTGATTTCACAGGATGTGGGTAAGTACCAATTGTCGCCAGCAGCGTTGATAGAAGAAGATGTTACAAGAGTGAAAGTTCCGGCAGCAGAAAGGGAGGAAGTATTCAAAGTCAGGGGCTTGCTTCATTCGACTTCAACAGCAGCGTGGGTCGAAAATAAAATTGACTGGCAACGTTTTGATGGTCATGGGCATATGCACCCCGTTGAATTCATTCGGAACTTTGAGGACTTTGCACCTTTCTTCGTTGCTTCTGAAAAACAGCGGGTCGAGATGGTTCGTAGGCACTTGGCCGGAGGAACGAGGCGATGGGCCGACTGGTTTGCAGGCAAGTGTAGCACATTTAATGAATTCAAGAGCGAGTTCCGACAACGGCAGATCGCTGTACATAGAGAATTGTTAATGGGAGAACCTTACGTTGCCGCTAAGTGGACGCAGAAAAACTTTTTCATGATGTGTGCGGTCTCATGCAAATACCTCGATAGGAGTGAAGCGCCAGAGCATAAGGAGATCAGAGTGATATCATGGGGAGACGCTACAACTGTGTGACATAGGCTGCCTTGGTGGGGATGACTAGTGTGAATGAGAACCACACCGGGAATCCGAAGGGAACGCCAGTGGGTGTGGAAGAAGAGGAGAAGATCAGTGTTGATCATGTTGTAGAAGAGTACCCGAATGATGGAAGGTTAAGATGAGTTTTCAATGTGGTTTCTCTAAAACCTTATAAGAGTGTCGAATTGAATGGGAGTGCGGGGTCAGGCACTGATCAAAAGTGCATTTGTATGCAGACAAATCCTCCACGTTTCTCACTTCGCTGAGGTCATTAGAGTCCAGAAGGTGGTATTTTGTTTTTTTAACTTACGATCAGAAGTTCAGCTTCGAAATAGGCAATGATAATAGGAGCAATTGGAAGAAATAATAATAACTCATGTCATGTTGTGTTTCGTAGGTGAAGTGTTAACCGATGTAGCGCTGTGGCAAGGTGTGCATTTGGGTTTTGGGGGACAATGAAAAGAAAAAAAAAAAAAAAAGACTATGAAGATCAATATCAACCTTTGTTCAAAGAGTGGTGTTTGATTGTCTTCTAGTTTGTTTTTTTTTTTTTGTTTTTTTTTTTTTTTTTTTTGTTTTAATGCTTCATTGTATTTTTCTCTCCATTTGTATGTGACTTCAAGGTTTGTGCAATAATGTTAAAAATTGTTTTTATTAACATAAGAGTAGTCGAGCGGCTGCCAGACAAAACTTTTGTATTTCATGAGTCATTTCATATTGTCTCATATGTATAATCATGTCAATCTTAGTTAAAGGGTTACCTGGCGACGGAAGTCGAGGCTTTGTCAATGCCAACTTCCGCCTGGTTCCATCGGTGGGAGTGTAATAGAACAGGCATAATGCCTTTAGCGTAATTTTATTTAATTTCACAGAAATTAAAGGTATCGATCAGTCGATAATATAAGCTCTCTGAAGTAGAGGTATTGTAGGATTATCGCTGACGAGTCATGGCATGTGAATTGTAGTGAAATGTTGATCAGCTTTAGACGTGATTTCTTAAGTGTTAATCGTTATCAAATGTATTGTAATTATTAACAATTTTCCTACCTTTCAAAATAAATGAACCTGCAATCTTGGAAGATCAAATGTCTGGTAGATAATTTCTTCGTCGATATATAAGAAGACATGATACAGAAAATAATAATTTAAAATAGTTACACCTACCTAAAAAACAGAATCGTCCTACACCCTTGTGCCTCAAATCGATTGCCAGCTTGTGGCCATGGTCATATTTTCAGTCCCATGCATTGTTTTTAATTCTTACACCAACATCTTTCCATGCCTCAGCCACAAATATACGACTTATACCCTCCCATGACACTCTCTACCCCCCTCCTGTCTTCCAACAAATCCCGTACAAGCTCTTTTATAATTTCTGTTACTGATTGCATTCTGCGGTAATTCCCACAAAAAAATACAGCAGCCCTTTTTTGCAGCATCTCCAACTCCTCTATTTGATACGAAAAATGTGGGTCCCATACTACACCACCATTTTCAAGCAATTGTCTGACCAAAGTGTCGTAACCCAATTCCTTTACTTCTCTCGTACATCCACTCATCACTCTCTCCAACAAGGGCAGAATTTTGAAACCTTTTCCTGCTACCTGACCATTGCATCCTGCACAGTTAAGCTTGTAACCAAATATTTACATTTGAAGTCTTCAACAAGCAATTCTTTCCCCACCTTATAATCGTAATCAATCTTTAGTTTTTTATTTGTATATCTAATAAGCTGACCCTTCTGCATTTATCTTCATCCCATGTTTAAATACCCAACTTGATTTTCTGCCCAGATCACCCTGCAGCTGTTTAGTCCTCTACCGTTTTGATCCTTTTATATAGGATTACGTCAACTGCAAACAATCTAATTTCTGATAGCAAACAATCAACACAATTATTCATTAGAATAATGAATAGCAATAGTGTAAATACGCTATCCGGCGGCATTCACATTTTTTCATTCCTGTTATTTTGATACTGAATTTCCTGCTGTAACTTTCTGTTTTCTACATTTTAAAAATTCTTCAACCCAGCAAATCACTTTCTCATCCACTCCAATAGTATTTACCTTATTTACACTACCATTTTCTGGCTCACTCTGTCAAATGTCTTTCAAAGATCTAGTGCTTAACTATCAATTTGGCATCCCTTGTCCATTTCATCTGAAATATCTTGCAAATATGCCACCAACTAAGATTCGCATGAATATCCCTGCCTAAAGCCATGTGGCCTATTTGTAAACAACTTATGCTCCTCACATATATTTCTGATGTTGTTGCTTATCAATATCTCCATTAATTTACCAACCACTGATGTCAAACTGATGGGCCTGTAATTTTCGACTCTATTTCTCACACCTCTTTTATGTACCGGCACTAGTATTAAACTTTTCCAGCCCTGAGGTAAGCAGAAAGTATCCATACTCGATTTAAATAATATTTCAAGATAAGGTACAATAGCACATCCGGCTATCTTTAAGACATTGGTAGTAATATTATCTGCACCAACCCCTTTATGTTTTTTCAGCTTTCTTATATCCTTCACAATATACTCAGGATGAATTTCAAATTTTATGGTCTGTTCATTTCTAATTGTGTTGTTAAGTCTTTCTCCGAGTTAGACCACACCGTTTCTTATTCAATGCCCCTAATGCTCACACTAAACCAGTTACTTAAAATCTCATCCTTTTTGTAATACTTAGAAACATCTTCTCCATTCTTATCTATAAGCATCTCAACACCCTCCCTTCCCCTCAGTTTTCTAACATAGCCATAGAAATTTCAAGATGCGTCAGTCAATTATTCCCTGCAGAAACAATACTCTTCTTAAACCCATATTTAGTCAACTTCTTAGCTATTATTAAGTCCTTGTTTAGTTGTTATTCCCTACTTCTTACTAACCTCTTTAACCCCCTCTCCTTCCTATTATAGTACACAGATTCTCTACTTCTCTTTATTTCGTGTTTGGAATAATTTTTTTCTTTCCCCTTTCTTGTTATCTCCTTGAACTTATTCCACCTTGACTCTACTGTACTTGTGCCTTCCTTCTATTTGCTGAAATGTTCTCTGAAATATCTCATAAAATTCGAAATTTGTGCCTGTTTATAACTGAACCTATTTCCCCCTTTCAATTTCGGATGGTGGTTTACTGAATCCTCTAAAATCCATCAGAACTGCTTCATGATCACTTATTCCTTCGTTTACTTGATACACCATAAGGTTATCATGGGTCTTTATTAGGAATATATCCAAAATATTTTGTCCATTATTGTTATGCTCTACCATTTGTGTAAATCCTCCTTCCCTTATTAGGGTATTTGACAATCTCTGTTCCCTTGAATTATTAATCTTATTTCCTTCCCAGTTAACACCTGGAAAATTTAAATCCCCACCAATAATGACCATTCTATTCTCACCTCTGAAATCTGAGTATGAATTTAATTTCTTCCGAACAACCTCATCTTCATCTGTCATTCTTTCACTGCGGTAAGCAGTCGACATCCTGAATTTTTCTTTTTTATTACCCCAGAAATCTATCTCAAGTAACATAGGTGACAATAGTGAGTGTGGTAGTTTTTGTTAACTGATATGAAAACTCCTCCACCAATTGCTCATCTATCTCTGCGATACACTCTGTAACCATCTGGAAAAACCTCACTGTCTAGTACTTCTTCTTCGAACCAATTCTCTACACCAATTATTACTTGTGGTTCGTGAATATTAAGTTTGCAAGTTCGATTACTTTTTTCATTATACTCGTACAGTTCACTAGGAATACCCTTATTACTGTCTTTATATTTTCAACCTTAACCTCCTTCTTCCCATTTATACCGCAGTCAGTTATTGTTTCAGCAAATTCATCTATATCTTTAACATCTGTAATTTTTCCCATCGTGTATCTACAATCAGAATAATTTTGTCCATCTATTTCCATCCCTTCACCAGCAACCCTACCCTAAAAAAGGCCCGCTGTCACTGGAAATGGCCTCCTTACTGCTTTAGCTAACAACTCAGAAAGTACCCCATTGCCACTTCTATTTAGGTATAAGACAGGCCTAGTGAAGTCCCACCTAACAATGGCACAACCCCGAGGACAGAATTAATGCCTTTCCCAAGTAACCTATCCGTTTCCACATTTACCCGCCTCACAGCATAGTTCAATTGTTGCCGGTCATGGCGACTTAGGACATGCATGAGCTCCACCCTGGTATGCTGCGTCTCCTTCACCACCTTTGTCAGGTCACTCTCTATACTATAACTCGCGTTTTTATATGATCACACTATCCCACCTCCCACTATCACTACTCAATCGTCCTGAGTAAAACTCTTATAAAGTGAACCTATATCTGCTATTACTTGATCTAATGTGCACTATGTTTGAAAATATGTGTGACCTGGTAACCTGTACCTAACTGACCTGCAGAAGAAGGCCTACATCTCTCCCATGGCTACTACCTAGCAGCGGAACCATTTTTTCCTATTCTTGCCTTGCACGTACTTATTCCTAAAGGCCTGCTGCATCTTACCTCCTCCTACATCTATATGAGGCTCTTCTCCTCTTGACTCTGGCAACAGGTCAAACCTATTTTACCCCAAGATTTGTAAAGTTTCTGGCTTCTTCGTGCTATTAACTATTTTTCTCCTACAACCTATCACCAGCTCCCAACTCTTCTCCTCATCTTCCTCCAACCCACTATCTCTACTTTCTGCCTGTATAGTATGAGTCTCGAAAAGCTCAGCCCCCACAGGCTACGCCTCCGCATTCTGAGCCTACATAGACTGAGCCTTCACAAGCTGAGCCCCTACAGGCTAAGACTCGACAGGCTGAGACCCAACATGCTAAGCCTTCACAGGCGGAGCCACTAAAGGCCTCTCCTCCACAGGCTGAGCCTCCACAAGACGAGCCTCAAGAACCTAATCCTTTCACGCAACTCCCTCATCGTTTCGTCCATCACCCTCATCCTTTCATCCCTAAGTCAAGATGAACAATACCATGGGAGAGGCTCATTTATTTTTCATGCTTCCTCTTCCCTAGATGACTAATGAGACCACTTCCTACACCAACTACCACCTTCAATTTGTGAAAACTGGAGTCTATTACCGTCTTCTTCATCTCCTGGTTGATATACAGGAAGATTTTCCAAGTATACTGATGGATGAGAGTCAAGTATATCATATACAGATGGTGGAGACATATCTCGCAAACTAAAATTATCTACGAAGCCAGTATGATAAATAACTCGAAGAGCATTTTTATTTTACTATCCATGGTAAATTCAATTCAAACATTCATAACCAAACATAAAATCATTCTTCGTAATTTAAGAAAACAGTGAATATAGTAAAATAATTGCTTAAAAATAGCATTCAAAAAAATACACTGAAAATTTATAAAAGAGTTTTTACATTGCTTAGAAGAAAATAAATCTAAATGGATAATAGTTTACATTACTATTATTGAAAATTTTAAATTCATTGCCTGCTGTCCCATTGCGATGAACGAATTACTGATCTTTATTCGTTGTCCAAGGTGACACGGGGAGTACAAACAAAAATTCCGAATATTTTACAGCATGTAGTGAGGTAGATATTGTTATAGCGGGAAACAATTTAAGGAAACAATTAGATAGAATTTTTATCTGTGGCTTGACCTCCTTGGTATTTGAGACATATCTCTGGCACTACATTGTGAGTTGGTAGGTTGCAACATGAAGTAAATGTTTTACTGTTAGTGTAATATAGGCATATCATTTATGTGTTTCAGTTTTGTCGAAACATGTTTCTAACATCAATCATTGGTAGTAGTAAAATGATTTTTTGATGCATTACTGTTATTCCTTGTTCTTTTTATCTTTTTATTTTTCTTGCTTTGGGTGGAACAGACTCCAAAAGTAACTGATTAATGTAAAAATTTTAATAACAGTAATGTGAAATATTGTCCATTTAGATTTTTTTTTCTGGTAAGCAGGGTATAAAGTTATTTTAAATTTTTCAAGGTGGTTCTCAATTCTTAAACAATCAGCTGTTGTTTCATGCATGGTGGGGTGGGGAAGACAGGTGACGGTTATGTTAAATGTCCTAAGAATAGAACAATAGAGGGGCAGCTATTGCTTCATTCATGGTTGCCCAATTGGAGAGGGGAGGAGGCAGCTGAAACTGGGGTTAAGGAGAGCAGGTGGTCGCTCAATCGGTCTGACAAAAGGGCAATAGTAGGGGAGGAGAACAATAGGCCCCAGAGGGCAGCTGTTGTTTCACAGCTCGTTACCAAATTGGAGAGGGGGAGAGGCAGCAGAAACTGGGGTTAGGGAGAGCAGGTGGTCGCTAAAATGGCCTAACAAAAAAGCAATTGTAGGAGAGGAGAACAATAGGCCCTAGAGATCAGCTGTCGCTTCACATCTGGTGGAATGTGGGAAGGCAGGTGACGGTTAGTTTAAGTGGCCTAATTAGTGACGCATGACTGCACAAATTAGTTCCAATATATCTAATTAGTGATGCATGAGTGCACACTAACCTAATTAGTGTCGCATGACTTTAAATAGGTGGAAAACCTGTTTTCAGGCGAGAAACCGGAAAAACCCATAATGTCACGAAGGGAGCAGCCAATCAGCGTTCAGGGTCGTATGACGTCACAAGATGGGGCATGCGATAGTTCCTCGACCGGCCGCGAGACGGCGACATCTCCCAAGAGCTTAATTTCTTTGGGCGCAGATATTCCACTCCCCCAGGAGAGAGAAAGCTAGCGGGGGAATTCCGCCGCCTGAGGCGTGTTTACACATGTGCGCTCGGTAAAGGTATTTGCTCAGGCTTTATGCGCTAGCCTGCAACTATTTCCTCAACACGCGCGTGACGTCAGCACTCTGGAATTCGGTCCGAGGGTGTGCTAGGTGAAAGGTTGTGAAATGGCGACAGGTGTCGACTTGCATCACTGTCACCAGGTGGCAGCACCTAGAGGCTATAGTCACCGCTAGATGGCCTGACATGCTTCATATGCGTGAAATATTTCGGTACACCCGTTTTCTGTTCTGGAATGCGGGCCTGCGTAAACACGCTCTATTTGCTCTCCACTAGGCATTGCGAAATATGTGCCGTGCTGGGAAAATTCCTAGCGTTCCGTTAAGCAAGCACTTGTTTGCGCTGCGAAACATCTTGGCTACTATCGACATCAAGGTGTAAGTATTTCAGCACAGTAAAATATTTTCTTCGCTTCTGTGTCGTGATTTCGTGAAATATACTTAAGCATGAACCATTGCGATTTTTACTAAAAACAAAAAAGTCCACATTAGAGCATATTAGGTAAACCGACCTCGGTAGCGTTGGGGCTTGAGTGCTAGTTCAGCGTGCCGTAGGTCACCGGTTCGAGTCCGGCCGCGGGTATGAGTGTTAAAGTGTTTTGTGATATTAATAAAAAAAAGCAGTTCCAACTCGTCAATTTCAAAACGAAAATCAAAATTTTAATTTCCACACCTAGAGAGTATGGAGCCAGCTTGCCTTGTTATAATTGAATAAAAAAATAAGTTGAAAATCATAAATTTTTCCTTTAAAATACATTAACGGTCTACTCCAAGGAAGTGTCCTAGCTCCATTATTGTTTAACATATATACCAATGATCAGCCTATCCGTGGTATAAGTGTGACGTCACATCCTGCCAGGTTTATAGACGGCGGCCATAATTGTGCACTGCCTGTCCGAACGTCCATAAGACCACATTGTGTTTCCACAAGCGTTTAAAGTTAGTTTATCTCTGCAACGGATTAATTAACGTAAAGTCAAGATGCCTGCGTGTGTGATGTTTGGATGTACATCAAAGTCTGGTCGTAGTAAAGTAGGTTTATATGTAATACCTACTGTAATTACGAACCAATGTGATCGAACTCTGGAGCTGAGCGAACGTCGTCGAAGACGATGGATTTCTCTAATAAACAGATCCAATGTTACTGACGAAAATATCACAAAGGACAAACGTGTGTGCTCTCTTCACTTTGTTCATGGTAAGTTAAATTCTGTTTGTTTTTGCAGATAATCTGTTTAACAGTGGGCTAATTTGTAACGCTACATTCCTTTTTATATTTATATTAATTTTAAAGTGTTTTGCCGTTTACAAATTATTAACGTATCATTTTTATTGTTTTCAGGGAAACCATCAAAACTGATGGATGAAACACACGTTGATTGGGCACCCAGTGTCAACCTCAGATATGCATCACAGACAATGACACCGGAGGCCACGATCAGGAACAATCAACGTTACGAACGGGCGAAAGCAAGATTCTTAAGTAGGACACAAGAATTTGTTCAAGCACCTAAAAGGATGAGGATTAAGGCTGATGACCTTCATGATGTGAGTGCTAGTGATGCTTCTACTGCAGGCGTTAATGCAGGACAGTGTGTTGTAGAAGCTAGAAGTGATACTGCTCAAAATGACATCTCTCCAGGTATCAGTTGCCAAACTGATTTATCTAATGAGGACTATAATCAACTAAATCAAAATTACAAAAGGGTCGTAGAAGATAATGTTGCACTTAAGGCAGAATTGGCTACTGTGAAGGCACGTCTAAGTCATTTTGAAGTAACTGAGGAAGTGTTAGCAGCTAATGATAAGAAAGTTCAGTTTTATACAGGGCTTCCAACCTTTACAATGCTTATGCATGTTTTCAATCTTGTTTCTATTAAAGTAGAGTCATCTCATAGAAATGCTTTATCAAAATTTTCAGATGAGGCTAAGATTACATCTTTTAGAGCAAGACCTAGCTTATCGGTTTGGTGTCACACAACCAACTGTAAGTGCAATTTGTGACAAGTGGATTAGGGTTGTGGCTGCTCGCTTGGATAAGTGTATTGTATGGCCTGAAAGAGAAACCTTATATAAGACAATGCCACTTTGTTTTAAAGAATCTTTTGGTGACAGTGTATGTGTTATCCTTGACTGTTTTGAAATCTTTGTTAATCGTCCAACATCATTAATAGCTAGAGCAGGAACCTGGTCAAATTATAAGCATCACAACACTGTTAAATTTCTTATTGGCATTACCCCTCAAGGCTGTATTTCCTTTATTTCTAATGCATGGGTAGGGCGTGCTAGTGACCAATTAATTACTAATAAAAGTGGTATTCTTGAGAAATTGTTGCCTGGTGATGTTGTTCTTGCAGATAGAGGATTTGATATTGCAGAAGATGTTGGAATGTATCGTGCTAAGTTGCATATTCCAGCATTTACTAAAGGTAAAACACAGCCGTCTTCTAAAGATGTCCGAGAAACCAGGTTCCTAGTTAATGTGAGAATTCATGTTGAACAAATTATTGGTCTTTTAAGACGAAAATATAGGATATTGCAAGGACCTCTTCTAGTAGAGTTTTTGAAACCCCATGTTGGTGATACTTTATCTCACATAGATCTAATTGTTCGTGCTTGTTGTGCTCTAACAAACCTTTGTCCTAAAATATTTGATGTTGCAGAGAATTCCCTAATTTAAAATCAATCTGCTTTCTGACAAGTTTTAGAATGTCAGGAAAACTAAATGCTATGTTTTTGGGGAAAAATATGTTTTACAGTATTGATCATAATTTTTACCCACTGCAATAAATTATATTTTTGAGGAGCATAAAGTAGAGATTTTTGTGGTTTTCCTTTGTAGTAATAATTTTAGTATAGTGACATCATTATATTGGTCTCAGAGTTTTTTTTTTTTTTTTGTTATTTAGGATTGAAATAAGTAATTTTTTTTAATAAAAATGATGAAACAAATTTGTGACTTAAAATTTACTTTACACACCTATCCTGTTCCTTTAAAAGCAACAAAAACTTGCATATGTGGTACAATAACATTTGTAAGATTATGGAGTAAAGAAGATAACTTTTATTCAAGTACCATGTACTAGTAAGTAAAAAAGAGTATTTGATAAATTAGATTTTGCAATACAACTTTTTTCCGTTTTAAAATAGGTCACCATCAGTTATACCTATATATTTTATATTGATATCACAGGAAATCAGCTTTAGATGTTGAAACATGTAAGGTATCTCAGCCTGGCAGTGCATTTCAATAATAGTTGAAAACCTGTACATTAATCACTGGTAAAAGCATGGCATTTGATTTAAAATCAATCGCTATGTAATGAAAGAAAACTCCAGAGAATAGTATTGTTTAAAAATATCTTATTGATTTTAAGACAAAATTACATTTACCAAAAATTAAATTACATGAATGAACTAAAATTTAAAAAGAAAAGAATTTAAAAAATTGGAATAAAAGTCATAAATACTAATATGATATGGGTACTTATAAAGTATCTCATCCTTCTTGATAGAGGTTGTGGTTAGGTGGAAATAGGGCCTGGACCAAAACAAAAAAAAATCAAAAGAAGTCACCATCAGCTTGTATAAATAGTTTATTTTTCAATCATAATAAGATATAACATTCCACAAGACTCCGAAACATTCTTTGGATTTTTTCTTTTGGTTCAGGATCTATTTCAGCCTAACTGCAACCTCTATCAAAATAGACAGGCTTCTACATAAATACAACGATATTTTACATCACAAAATTTGATTACAGAGATCTGAATCACCTTCACTACTTGTTTTTGGAACTAACACAATCAGGGCATCTCCACCTTACCATGTGTTTCTTCATACCCACACATCCACAATGAGAAGTTACAATCTTACAGGTATTATTGGCACAATTTATCATTGGTACTTCAGGAGGCTTCTGGCACAAACAAACATTTTCAACCACATAGTTATCACTTCTGTTCAAAAGATGTTTTTGACTTGTATAATATTTACAGAGCAATTCTGGTAGGATTACACATTTAAAAAACTTTAAAGAAATATCAACATCTGGAGATGCCCCTAGATATGGAAACTTTTCATTTAAAAACAAACCACAGTCCTTCAAATCAAAATGCTCATGTTTTCCTTCTATTACAGTCTTAAAGCATTTCAAAATTGGTTTCTCTAATGCCTTACCATATTCAGTGAACTCAGTTTTAAATGCACATTCAGAAGGCCTACAGATAGAACGGACAAGGCTAGGAGCTGGGTCTTCAATATTGGTGTGGCAGATCGAATGCATTTTTGAAGCTGTTAGGCGTCCTGCTCTATGCACCATCCAAAGAAGACTATTAGATTGGTCCCTAGTGGCCTCTTCTAAAGCTGTGCATTGAGCAACTGTTAGTTTTAAGGATTCAAATAATTTTACTCATTTTACAAAAAGTTCTGTCTGGGTCAGAGAAGCTGTGGATGGGTCAAAGAGATTGGTCAAGGGTTCAGGCAAAAAAACACTATTTGGCAATACACAATTGACAGAAACAGAATTCTTCCGATCTTCAGCAAAGGGTTCAACACAATCTAACACTGCTGCTGTAGGATCACTATCATTCACAGCACTCAAAAACAATGCAAACTCCTCATCTGTTGTCACCAATTCCTCGAAGGGCCTCTTCTTGCATGTTAATGGTTGATCTGGATCCACTTCACCACACAACATCTTGTATTTCTTATCAGCTGATGCGAGCTCACAGTCCTTCACTTCACAGATCATAACATCACTCTTTTCTCTAAAAGGAAGCCACTAATTTTCTCTTGAAGTACATGTTGTGGAATTTTTTCTTGTGGTCTTTATTTCTAAACAAAAAAGGATAGCACTGATATGGGAGGAAACTGATCCCAATCCTGCCATACAGTTGCAATGAGCTGTTATGACTTCTCCTTTCTTCATGAGCAGAACCCAGGGTTTGAGAAATGGCAAATTCAGGCTCTGAGAATGGGTAACCTGGATTTATAATAAAAAAAAGACATTAGTTACAAGCTATAAAAACATTAAATGAATATTTAAAATCTCGCCAAAGTAAGTACATAACCTTAAACTAACGTACCTGGCCGATAACTAGAACTCTGTTGTTGCAAAGTACTTTTCCTTTGACAAAGTCCACATGTCCACTTTTAACATAATTATGGCCTTCCAGAGACTTGAAAGCCTTCATTTGATCCAAGGTTAAAAAGTTCGTTCCGAAAACAAGATAACCAATCAAGTCCTCTCGTGTAACATTTGGAAACATAGCCGGGTCGACATCATAGACTACAAAGTCTTTCACGCACATTTCATACGGATCCTGGCCACCACAAAGGTCAATTTTTCTTCTATACGCCACCGCATCTTCTCCGACAAGAGTCCTACCATAGTTTTTTTCGAATTTAGACATTTTTCACTAAGAAAACAGCCGTAAAATACGAGAACACCATCCACCTTCCATAAGAGCATTAATGGGCCCAGCGAGTGCACAAATATGGCGGCTGAAACTATATCCGGTTCTCGCTTATACCACCTATACCACCCAAATGCAGGAGTTTCATGTATGCTGATGATTTTGCTCTGGTCTCACAGTGTAAAGACTTTGAATCAGTGGAGAGCACACTTACCAACGCTCTGGAAGATTTGTCAAGGTATTATAGCACGAACCAGCTTAAACCAAATCCTACGAAGACACAAGTATGTGCTTTTCATCTAAGGAATAAAGAAGCAAATCGTAGGTTAAAGGTAACATGGTCGGGGGTCGAACTAGAACACTGTGATACTCCAAAATAACTAGGAGTGACCCTTGACAGATCACTTACATTCAGGAAACATTGCATGAACTCCAAGCTGAAAGTTTACAGTAGGAACAATCTCATAAGAAAACTGGCTGGATCGCAGTGGGGCAGCCAACCTGAAACAATTAGAACTTCTGCCTTAGTACTATGTTATTCGGCTGCAGAGTATGCCTGTCCCGTATGGCACAGTTCAACCCATGCCAAACAAGTAGACATTGCACTTAATGACACGCACAGAACCATAACAGGCTGCTTAAAACCAACTCCAGTGGAATGGCTCCACCGTCTCGCAGGAATAGCGCCACCTTCTGTTCGAAGGGAAATAGCAGTGAACAAGGAAAGGAGGAAAGTGAACCATGAAAAATCTCATCCACTATATGGGCATATCCCTCATAGGCAAAGACTGAAATCCAGAAAAAGTTTCCTAAGAATATCTCAAGAACTTACAGCGACAACTGAAGAAGCCAGGTTACAACTATGGGAAGCTAAGGCTCCCCTTCCGCATGGCTGGAGAAGAGTGTCTGAATCTTTGCCACCTGGTTATGACAAGGGATGGTTGACGTGGAAATCTTTGAATAGGCTGAGATCAGGAGTGGGCAGATGCAAAGTGAATTTAGCAAGATCAATGATATCAAGTGTGACTGTGGTGAAGACCAGACTGTCCAGCACATGCTCCAGTGTCAACTGTGTCCAGCATCCTGCTCGGCAGCTGAACTGTATGATGCCTCAGAAAATTCACTGGAAGTGGCCAAGTTCTGGTCGATTATAATTTGATGATTTTGATTGTGTAACTGTATGTTTCTGATACGAAATAAATAAATAACGGTCTAAATGGAAAGAAACGTCATAAACTCAGCAATTTCGAAAGGTAAAAATAAAATCTATGTGTACCTGTTTTGTGTTGCTTTCTTGAAATTATTGTGAAAGTATAGCACATTCGTTATTCCTTCAAAAATTCAATCTCACGAACTTTAACTTTGCAGTCACCCATCACGGTTTTCAAAACTTGTTTCACATTTTCCGGAGTG
>CM061918.1:16073863-16108853 GCA_031002005.1 Vandiemenella viatica
GGAACTATCGATGCGCCATCTTGTGACGTCATACGACCCTGAACGCTGATTGGCTGCCTCACTTCGTGACATTATGGGGTTTCTCGGTTTCTCGCCAGAAAACAGGTTCTCCACCTATTTAAAGTCATGCGACACTAATTAGGTTAGTGTGCACTCATGCATCACTAATTAGATATATTGCAACCAATTTGTGCAGTCATGCGTCACTAATTAGGCCACTTAAACTATCCGTCACCTGCCTTCCCACAATCCACCAGGTGTGAAGCGACAGCTGATCTCTAGGGCCTATTGTTCTCCTCTCCTTCAATTGCTTTTTTGTTAGTCCATTTTAGCGACGACCTGCTCTCCCTAACCCCAGTTTCTACTGCCTCTCCCCCTCTCAAATTGGGTAACCAGCTGTGAAACAACAGCTGCCCTCTGGGGCCTATTGTTCTCCTCCCCAACTATTGCCCTTTTGTCAGGCCAATTGAGCGACCACCTGCTCTCCTTAACCCCACTTTCAGCTGCCTCCTCCCCTCTCCAACTGGGCAACCATGAATGAAGTAATAGCTGCCCCTCTATTGTTCTATTCTTAGGACATTTAACCTAACCGTCACCTGCTTCCCCACCCCACCATGTATGAAACAACAGCTGATTGTTTAAGAATTGAGAACCGCCTTGAAAAAATTTAAAATAACTTTATACCCTGCTTATCAGGAAAAAAAATCTAAATGGACAATATTTCACATTACTGTTATTAAAATTTTTACATTAATCAGTTACTTTTGGAGTCTGTTCCACCCAAAGCAAAAAAAATAACAAGATAAAAAGAAGAAGGAATAACAGTAATGCATCAAAAATCATTTTACTACTACCTATGATTGATGCTAGAAACATGTTTCGACAAAACTGAAACACATAAATGATATGCCTATATTACACTAACAGCCTACCAACTCACAATGTAGTGCCAGAGATATGTCTCAAATACCAACGAGGTCAAGCCATAGATAAAAATTCTATCTAATTAGTTTCCTTAAATTGTTTCCCGCAATAACAATATCTACCTCACTACATGCTGTAAAATATTCGGAATTTTTGTTTGTACTCCCCGTGTTACCTTGGACAACGAATAAAGATCAGTAATTCATTCATCGCAATGGGACAGCAGGCAATGAATATAAAATTTTCAATAATAGTAATGTAAACTATTATCCATTTAGATTTATTTTCTTCTAAGCAATGTAAAAACTCTTTTATAAATTTTCAGTGTATTTTTTAAGCAATTATTTTACTATATTCACTGTTTTCTTAAATTACGAAGAATGATTTTATGTTTGGTTATGAATATTTTAATTGAATTTTCATTGGTTAGCAAAATAAAAATGCGCTTCAAGTTATTTATCATACTGGCTTCGTAGATAATTTTAGTTTGCCAGATATGTCTCCACCATCTTATATGACATACTTGACTCTCATCCATCAGTATACTTGGAAAATCTTCCTGTATATCAACCAGGAGATGAAGAAGACGGTAATAGACTCCAGTTTTCACAAATTGAAGGTGTTAGTTGGTGTAGGAAGTGGTCTCATTAGGCATCTAGGGAAGAGGAAGCGTGAAAAATAAATGAGCCTCTCCCATGGTATTGTTCATCTTGACTTAGGGATGAAAGGATGAGGGTAATGGACGAAACGATGAGGGAGTTGCGTGAAAGGATCAGGATTCTTGAGGCTCGTCTTGTGGAGGCTCAGCCTGTGGAGGCGAGGCCTTTAGTGGCTCCACCTGTGGAGGCTTAGCATGTTGGGTCTCAGCCTGTCGAGTCTTAGCCTGTAGGGGCTCAGCTTGTGAAGGCTCAGTCTATGAAGGCTCAGCATGCGGAGGCGTAGCCTGTGGGGGCTGAGCTTGTCGAGACTCATACTATACAGGCAGAAAGTAGAGATGTGGGTTGGAGGAAGTTGAGAAGAAGAGTTGGGAGCTGGTGACAGGTTGTAGGAGAAACATAGTTAATAGCATGAAGAAGCCAGACACTTTACAAATCTTGGGGTAAAATAGGTTTGACCTGTTGCCAGAGTCAGGAGGAGAAAAGCCTCATATAGATGTAGGAGGAGGTAAGATGCAGCAGGCCTTTAGGAATAAGTACGTGCAAGGCAAGAATAGGAAAAAATGGTTCTGCTGATAGGTAGTAGCCATGAGAGAGATGTAGGCCTTCTTCTGCAGGTCAGATAGGTACAGGTTACCAGGTCACACATATTTTCAAACATAGTGCACATTAGGTCAAGTAATAGCAGATATAGGTTCACTTTATAAGAGTTTTACTCAGGACGATTGAGTAGTGATAGTGGGAGGTGGGATAGTGTGATAATATAAAAACGCGAGTTATAGTATAGAGAGTGACCTGACAAAGGTGGTGAAGGAGACGCAGCATACCAGGGTGGAGCTCATGCATGTCCTAAGTCGCCATGACCGGCAACAATTGAACTATGCTGTGAGGCGGGTAAATGTGGAAACGGATAGGTTACTTGGGAAAGGAATTAATTCTGTCCTCGGGGTTGTGCCATTGTTAGGTGGGACTTCACTAGACCTGTCTTATACCTAAATAGAAGTGGCAAGGGGGTACTTTCCGAGTTGTTAGCTAAAGCAGTAAGGAGGCCATTTCCAGTTACAACGGGCCTTTTTTTAGGATAGGGTTGCTGGTGAAGGGATGGAAATAGATGGACAAAATTATTCTCATTGTAGATACACGATGGGAAAAATTACAGATGTTAAAGATGTAGATCAATTTGCTGAAACAATAACTGACTGTGGTATAAATGGGAAGGAGGAGGTTAATGTTAAAAATATAAAGCCAGTAATAAGGGTATTCCTAGTGAACTGAACGAGTATAATGAAAAATGTAATCGAACTTGCAAACTTAATATTCACGAACCACAAGTAATAATTGGTGTAGAGAGTTGTTTAAAAGAAGAAGTACTAGACAGTGAGGTTTTTCCAGATGGTAACAGAGTGTACCGCAGAGATAGATGAGCAATTGGTGGAGGAGTTTTCATATTAGTTAACAAAAACTACCACACTCACTGTTGTTGATAGATCATGACCTGTGTTACTTGAGATAGATTTCTGGGGTAATAAAAAAGAAATATTCAGGATGTCGACTGCTTACCCCAGTGAAAGAATGACAGCTGCAGATGAAGCTGTTGGGGAGAAATTAAATTCATACTCAGATTTCAGAGGTGAGAATAGAATGGTCATTATTGGCGGTGATTTAAATTTACCAGGTGTAAACTGTGTAGGAAATATGATTAATAACACAAGGGAACTGAGATTGTCAAATACCCTAATAAGGGAAGGAGGATTTACACAAATGGTAGAGCAGAACAATAATGGACAAATATTTTGGATATATTCCTAATAAAGACCCTTGATAACCTGATGGTGTATCAAATAACCGAAGGAATAAGTGATCATGAAGCAGTTCTGATGGATTTTAGAGTATTCAGTAAATCAGCATCCGATATTGAATGGGGGAAATAGGTTCAATTATAGAAAGGCACAAATTTCGAATTTTATGAGATATTTCAGAGAACATTTCAGCAAATAGAAGGAAGCCACAAGTACAGTAGAGTCAATGTGGAATGAGTTCTAGGATATAATAAGGAAGGGTAAGAAAAAAATTATTCCAAGACACAAAATAAAGAGAAGTAGAGAATCTGTGTACTATAATAGGAAGGAGAGGGGGTTAAAGAGGTTAGTAAGAAGAGAACATAACAGAGTTTAGAGACAGCAGGGTAGCAGGGTATAACAACTAAACATGGACTTAGTAATAGCTAAGAAGTTGACTAAATATGGGTTTAAGAAGAGTATTGTTGCTGCAGGGGTTAATTGACTGATGCATCTTGCAATTTCTATGACTATGTTAGAAAACTGAGGGGAAGGGAGGGTGTTGAGATGCTTATCGATAAGAATGGAGAAGATGTATCTGAGGATTACAAAAAGGAGGAGATTTTAAGTAAGTGGTTTAGTATGAGCATAAGGGGCATTGAATAAGAAACGGTGGGGTATAACTCGAAGAAATACTTAACAACACAATTATAAATGAACAGACCATAAAATTTGAAATTCATCCTGAGGATATTGTGAAGGATATAAGAAAGATGAAAAAACATAAAGGGGCTGGTGTAGATAATATTACTACCAATGTCTTAAAGATAGCCGGTTGTGCAATTGTACCTTATCTTGAAATATTATTTAAATTGAGTATGGATACTTTCTGCTTACCTCAGGGCTGGAAAAGTGCGATAGTAGTGCCGGTACATAAAGGAGGTGTGAGAAATAGAGTCGAAAATTACAGGCCAATCAGTTTGACATCAGTGGTTGGTAAATTAATAGAGATATTGATAAGCAACAATATCAGAAATATATGTGAGGAGCATAAGTGGTTTACAAATAGGCAACATGACTTTAGGCAAGGATTTTCTTGCGAATCTTTGTTGGTGGCATATTTGCAAGATATTTCAGATAAAATGGACAATTGATGCCAAATTCATACTTAAGCACTAGAAAGACATTTGACAGAGTGAGCCATAAAATGGTAGTACATAAGGTGAATACTATTGGAGTGGATGAGAAAGCTATTTGCTGGGTAGAAGAATTTTTAAAATGTAGAAAACAGAAAGTTACAGCAGGAAATTCAGTAACAAAATAACGGGAGAGAAAAAATGTGAATGCCACCGGATAGCGTATTTGGACTATTGCTGTTCATTATTCTAATGAATAATTGTGTTGATTGTTTGCTATCAGAAATTAGATTGTTTGCTATCAGAAATTAGATTGTTTGCAGTTTACGTAATGCTATATAAAAGGATCAAAATGATAGAGGACTGTAAACAGCTGCAGGGTGATCTGGGTAGAATATCAAGTTGGGCAGGTAAACATGGGATGAAGATAAATGTAGAAGGGTCAGCTTATTAGATATACAAATAAAAAACGAAAGATTGATTACGATTATAAGGATGGGAAAGAATTGCTTGTTGAAGACTTCAAATGTAAATATCTTGGCGTTACATTTGGTAACAAGCTTAACTGTGCAGGACGCAATGGTCAGGTAGCAGGAAAAGGTTTCAAAATTCTGCACTTGTTGGAGAGAGTGATGAGTTTCTGTACGAGAGAAGTAAAGGAATTGGGTTACGAAACTTTGGTCAGACCATTGCTTGAAAATGGTGGTGTAGTATGGGACCCACATTTTTCGTATCAAAAAGAGGAGTTGGAGATGCTGAAAAAAAGGGCTACTGTATTCGTTTGTGGAAATTACCGCAGAATGGAATCAGTAACAGATACTATAAAAGAGCTTGAACGGGATTCGTTGGAAGACAGGAGGGGGTGGAGAGTGTCATGGGAGTGTATAAGTCGGATGTTTGTGGATGAGGCATGGAAAGATGTTGGTGTAAGAATTAAAAGCAATGCATGGAAGGGAAAATATGACCATGGCCACAAGCTGGCACTCGATTTGAGGCACAAAGGTGTAGGACGATTTTGTTTTTTTTTAGTTAGGAGTGTCAGGGATGGAATAAGTTTCCTAGAGAAATGGTGAATAATTTCCCAAAAACGTTGAAAGTATTTAAATCTAAAATTTGCAGAGGGCAAATATAGGTGGGTGCGGGATGGGGTAAGATGGGTGTGTTGAGAAATTACCACCGGATCCTGTGCTCCATTGCAGTGTAATTAAATATTATATTATAATACTCTACCACGGAGTGATTATTCTCCTGTAGTAGACACCCATCAGAACCAGAAAATAAACAAACTCCAACATCCTTTTGTACATCTATCCAGCTAGAATAAACCATTCCCCTACAAAGACTGACTACTTATCGCAATGCAGTTTCATTTCGGATATAAATTAAATGTTCGTTTAGTAAAACCAATAAGTTATTTACTGACGTCAGAAGGGATTTCATGGATATTATGTACCATTCACAATTAGTTGATTCAAAAATATGTGAAATTCTGGGAAAGACAGCAATTTATTACACACATTTGATGAACGAGTTAGTAAAGTAGAAACAGCCTTTAAAAAATATACAGTACAATGCATGCTCGAACAGAGAACAAACACTGCATTGAAAATTTTGTGCAGTTTCTAAATGTGAGAATTAAAATGTTTGTGGTATATATAGGTAACAATCAAAGAGAATCACACATCCTATTTCAGAATCGTCCCTGAAAAAATTTCAAATTTTGAAGAATTTATGTTTCGACTGAATGGAGCTAAAATGTGTCCGTAATCATGAAGACTGGGAAAATTAAACTGGAACGAACATGAATGTTTGGAGTGATGTAATGAAGGTGTTTGTGCTACGATTTTGATGACAACTATTTTGAGCGATAGTGCATAGTCGATTTAAAGACAGATTTGAACGGACAAACACAGGTTCATTAGATAAGAGATGGCCACTATCAAGCTTTTTTGAAATATTGTCAACGAGTTTTATTTCTGAAAGTAAAGAGAAGATCTTATATCCTATCTTTGATTTCGTTAATTATCCATGCCTCAATGAGATGTTTTTATTTAAATTTATTTGTAATTTATATTTGTCTAGCTTTAGTTCATTTTTACATCTTATTTCCATAGATATTGTTGAGCAGTTAAGTGATGAGCACTGTACTGCGAATGAATAAAACTTTGTGGTTTCTATCAGGATCATAATTTATTCCACAAACTTTAATTTCTCCTTCCATTAAATGGAAAATGAGTGATTCATTAGTAGTGTATTTTAAGAAAATTTATGAACACATGGTTAGTTTCTTTGTCTCCTCCAGAGAACATAGACTTTAATTATTCGTTCTGCTATATTCATTTTATTTTAGTACTTAGTCATGATAGGATGGCTCCTACTAATTTGCTAATTTTTCTTCTCTTCGGTACTGCAGCGGTAAGTGTGTGTCATAATGTATTTTATTTAATCACACCAAATTCGTACTCAATTTAGTTGTGATCTAAATAGCAAATCTGGAAGAATTTTTTTGCTGTTTCATTATTCTGTGATTTGCAGCGTATGGCATTTTTGAAAGCAAACGTTAAATTATTTAAAATAAACAGTTTAGGGGTAAGAACTTATCTTTCGTTAAAGAACCATTTGGGTGGCCCCGAAACTATTTTAAAGGTATTCGTAAACGGTAATTTATTTACAGTAAGTAAAGGAATTCACATATAAAAATCCTCTTAAATTTTCATTGCTAGCAGGAATTTTAATTTAATATAAACACAATATTTTGAAAAAATTGTTTACCTCATAATTTATTTTTGTTTAACTAATTATTTTCCCGAGGGCAGTTCTATCATTATCGTGGCGCCACAATCTGATGATGAATTCTTGTAGAACTCGACGAAATAAATCGATTTTTGTTTTGTTCTGATATCTTGCTTGGTTTTCGAGATACGGGATGATAGAAATCACGACCACTATGACAAAACTAATCGATCGCTTTTTTGTTAAAATAAATTAACTACGATATTAGGTACAATTAATCCATGTAAGTTTTGGCTATTTCGAAATGTCTCTTGTTGCTTACAATGCACATCGCCGGAGTACATTCAGTCGCGATAAAAGTTTCTGGTGAGTAAACTGCAACTTTATCACTAACCTGTTTAGGTTTTTGTGATCCCTGTACCAATAATTTTTGTGACATTTTTACAGTGCTGCTAACATTTCGTGGTTGCAGAGCGTCTCATATTCCGGCATTTTTAATTTAATTCATGGAAATTTTTTCAAAAAAGGAGAGTGCAAAACGTAAAGAGAAAATTATAACGAAGCAGTTAAAACAAATTTCAACAGGTCAGTACCAGATTCGGGCAGGTGGAGAATGTCCCCGTCCTTCCAAATAATGTATGCTTGATTTTAGATTTGTTTCGTCAAGTAATATAGGAATTCATCATGAAATTTAGCTATGGGGAAATTTTTCGTCTGGTCCAGACCTAAACAATTCAATTCTGAGATACGATATTTCGAGAACTAAGCGAGATATCAAAAAAATTGATTCTTTGGTTTCAATTTGTCTCGTCGAGCTACGGCACCACGATTGTCGTAAAACCCCCTTCCCGAGGCTTAAAATTCGTCACAGATTACTATTCTGTTTAAATTAATGGGGTTTCATAGGAACGAATATACTTATTCTTTGTTGGTAATTTGCATCGCGATACGCGACACAACGTGGCGTGGGGTTTATGAAAGCTGCTTAAATAACTGATAATAACAAAATTCCTTGTGCCGTCTACTATAGCAAAAAGGTTTAGCTGTAATTCAGGTCAAGGCTGAATTACAACTTAACCACAATCTCCACCAATTTTGCCGTTACAAAATCAAAGCTTCAATCACACGCGCAGTGATACAGTTATTATATTTTAAGCTAATGATGTTAAGTATCGAGACATAAACTTGCTATTTCACTATTAGAACTTAGAGAAGATTTCCAGGGCCTTAGGACATCCAGCATCTGTCAAGAAACAGTACGGTATCAAAAGGTAGTTCATGGAAAGATGACCATGACCACAAGCTGGCACTCGATTTCAGGCACAAGGGTGTGGGAAATTTTTCATTTTTAGGTAAGGGTGTCAGGGATTGGAATGAGTTACCAAGGGGAAAGATGAATAACCTACCGAAAACGTTAAAAGAATTTAAAGTTAAAATTTGTAGAGGGCAAATGTAGGTGAGTGTAGGATAGGGGGAAGTTGGGTGTGTAGGGAAATTGCCACCGGAGCGTGTGCTCCATTGCAATTAAATTAAAATAAAAAAAGAAGAGGTTAGTACTAGTTTCCGACCGGTAGAGAAAGAGGCCCCACCCCCTCTTTCTCATCTACTTCCCTCTTGAAATTTTAATTATCTGTTCCAATACGTTGTCATCTTCACGTTCTCCACTGGCGATTGATCGAAAGCGGTCATAAATTAAGAATACCGAAATGTGAGTCGATTGTACAACTTATAAATGCTGTCAGCACAGCAAAAATACTACAAATATTGTTGATACAGGGATTATATCGACATAAACTAGCATGACACCCGCTAACAGTGTAAAATATTATAACAAAGTGTTTTTGTTCTCTTTATAATTGTTATGATTGGGTAAAAAAGTAAACTCTATTGTGGTCGTAATGACGTGGCAACAGGGCTTAATATCGTTGGCGCGACCCAGCATTCCTACCGGGTATAGGGGACCTACAGTTTAACGTGGAATCCGAACAACGGAAGTGTTCTGGTTGGGTTGAAATGCGGCATGAACGAGAACAAAAATTTCGTCACAGCCATATATGGATATTTTCTTTCTCGGAAGTCCATGCTGAACTGCCGTATTTTTTATATAGTGAGAATAATCTATTGCCATTATCGAAACAGCATGTGGGACGTAGCTGTAACGGTGTCATGGCTCGTATGTTGTTAATGACGTGGAGACAAGTTTTTTTAGCGATGAAAGAATGTAGGCTTTCGAATATACGTTTTTAGTGACTGTGCAATCCGTACCTATCACAACCACCTTAACTCAACCCAGTAATTCGACGAGGTATAGGGTACCTTCGGTTTAACGACGAATCCGAACCACGGAGCGTTCTGGCGTACTTCACATTACCCAGCAAGCTTTGCCAGAGGTAACGGTCGGATTAAGGGCCTTTGAAAATCTCCACCTAGACACGGATTTGAATCGGAGGCCTTTTGCATTCCAGTCAGTCGCCTTTTCACTGAAACACCATATCACTTAACTGAAACCTGGAAAATATTAAGAGATTTATATTAATTAGACAGCTCTAGAGGTACGGCACAACCATGAGGAGAAAACAAAAATAGTTTAGGTTGATATGATCCGTATGCCGACAATACGTGAGATATTTTACATTATGGCAGAATTTTTGCGCGTTGAAATTTTTTTGATATCTTGCTTAGTTCTAGAACTGTCAAAAATTAGTTACACAATAGTTCCTTGTGTATCTAGCTATGATTTTATTCTGGTCAAGACTGAATTTCAATCTAATCACACCGGACAGTATGAAAACTAAACGCCCATTGTGTATGTCCAACGTGTAGTTCCTTATTTCTTCGGGGATTTTGTTTTTTTGGTCCAAGTTAGATCTCGAACTAAACAACTCAATTTTGAGGCAGTATATCTCGATAACGAAGCGAGATATAAAAAAATTAATAATAACAATAATAATCTCTACTTTGAATTTGTCTCGTCGAGTTACATAAGAGTCCATCATCAAATTGCGGTGCCATTTATACCGAAGAGTCTTCTGGATGTTTGTCGATTGATATTTTTCAATGGATATTTTTCAATGGATATTTTTCAATGGATATTTTTTTCCTTTCATTTTTTCTCTCTAGTGGTTGTGGTTAGGTGAAATGCGGTATGGACCGGGAGAATAACGTCGTCAAAGGCACAAGGAAATATATCCATAGCTAATTTTTACAACCAATATTCGCAGATATAAACGAAGTATCAAAATATTTTATTCTTTACTTTCGTTTTGTTTCTTCGAGTTACATAAGAATCCATCATCAAATTGAGGCACCAAGGTTAGGCAGAGGTGACCGTTATTTCAGTAGACGCCGAAATACTGAATAAACTTGCGGACATTTTATATATAAATCGTAAGTATGTATGTGGGTAAACTACTACCTGTGTATAAACACCATTTAAATTAATAACGGATTTTTCCATCTTGTTTCTGGTGGCCCTGTTGGTTCAGTTGGTTGAGGCACCGCAATGCTGTCCGGCGCCTCACATGGGGTTGTGCGAGACCTGGTGGTGGAAGCAATTTTTTTTTTTATAAGGACTTGATTGGAAAGGTAGGAGAGGTGGTGGGGAACAATAATTTCTAATCATAATGATTGCGCACAAAGGTCCTGGGCTAAATCCCAAACCTCTCCGCAATGCGCATGGAGCGAGGTCATACGACGCTGATAGGTTGGGGATGATAAGCTTGGAGGCCTGCATCGGTATCTTTCGGAAGAGTGGACCTAAATGGACTGATACCGTGTTTCACCCTCCCCTTCTTTCATCTCGCTTCCCCGACGCAAGCAAAACTGTAATCCGTGAACACACACTCATCCACACTTACAGGACACTTACGCACACTGTCACACGGAAAACCACGCCAGTTCATCTTACCACAAGTTCCCATAGAGGACTTAGCATCCCCCATGGTAATCCCCTGAAACGGGTAAGACGTTCATAAAAGAAGAATTCTTGTTTCAGTTCCTTGGTCCGGATTCCGCGTAAAACTTTAGGTTCAGCCACGTCAGAGGCGGAATTGGCGTCAAATCAAAATCAAAACTGTCATGAATTCGTAGAACTACATGACTTTGCTATTTCAAGTAGTATTCATTAAATTTCCTAGTGGGAGGGAAAAAAACAACTTTGAAAACTGATTTTTTTCCTACCTTTTATTTATATGTGGGTGAAAACACAATTAATAATGCATTATATTTAACTAGCTCCAGACTGAAATTTTTGTTGTACCAGGAATTTTAATTAAAACATAAAATTATATCACATGGAAAATTATGTTTATTCGATAAATGACCCAGTGCTAATGAGTTTTATCAATTACTTTCAACATCTTAGCACGTTTGTAAATTATTTCTTTCTCCTGCACAACTCAGGTTTTGCAGGCGGAGATACCAGAAACGGGAAGAGCACGTGATTCCATAAATTGTCGGTGCCTTTCTCTATGTCCTAATTCATTTCCTGGAATAAAGTCGGTTGTATTTTTGTTGAAATTCTACCAGCGTCGTAGGTGCTTCTGGTGTTGTATATGATTTTTTTAACGAACTTTGTTGGTGCTCGGTTCCGTAATTTCTAGTTGGGCTTGTCTCGTGTTTTGAGATAGTGATTACTAATGTTACGGTTGCTCACTACATAGTTTCCTGTAGATTGTTTGTTCGACGTTGAAAGAGTTTACATGTTGTGACTTTTAAATATGGTGGTATCGTATCTTTTAGATTCTCATCGCTATTTCTGGTCGTTGCTGACATCATCACGAATCAAGATCTAAATTGACGGCTTCAGTACTTGCTGAACGTTCGATCAAGGAGGTTTTCTGGCTTCATATCAATGCTGTGGTGATTTCTAGCAATTGAAATTGGAAGATAAACGACTTAATTGCATTTTGTTTTTAACAGATATTGTAACAGAAAATGCTCAGACTTGTGAAACCATTTCTGCCCAAATAGCTGAATGTGAGCAAAACAAAACGGAAATGGATGTCGAATGCGGAGTGGAATTAAAACAACCTACGGAGAAAAACTGGTGCTGAATATTTTGGTTGAAAAAAAAAAAATACTCCTGAAATTTTAACATAATTGAAACGACGCGACGCTGATAAGTGGTTTTCCTTAATTATTTAACACAAATTAAATGTTTTTTTACGTCTATTCTTTTCACAATGTATGGACTCCTTCAGCTTCCTCCACTGCCATGCGTTATGGCATCACACATTTTGCAATTTTTAAGTTTAAAATTTGATTAAAAAGTATTTTTAACGTGACTTCAGGGAGCTTATAACCTCCTCCCCTCTTGTCACGACATCCCATACGTTGAGGACTTCTCGTCACTCCCCCCCCCTCTCCCACTCCCCGTGAACTAATCAAAATGAATAGAAATACTGCCAATAGAAGGAGGTATGGATCGGTAAAAAATGAAAACCACGGCAAAAAAATTTGAAAGGGAAGAAATTCCAAAATTTTTTGATCAAGCGATAGTGAAAACTTATGACAAATGATCATCTACCTGCAAGACAATCTAGATTGTAAATCATGTATGCTTCTAAAATTTTAACGTATTTAGAAGAAAAAATCTTCCAAATACTATACGAGTTTCGATCGTGGTATCCGGGAAATCCCCAACGAATGTAGCGAGGCTTGAATTTCGCCTTAAGATATTGGTTTATCCGTATTGAATTTGCAGTGAGCTACTTTTTTGTATCGGTGGTTTGTTTTCACGCGAGAAATTCCTGATGTCCGTATCGATCCCGCGATACACCTGATTGAATTGTTTCTCTTGAGTATTATTGGAAGAAAACTTGAGCAAGCAGTAGTCGATCTGCAGTTGTTATTTTCTTCAATTGCACTCCTTGATACAAATTTTACTTTCCAAATCTTTATACTGTTATTCACATTTTTTTTTTTTTGTTACACGGTATACCAAAGCAAGTTCAGAAATTGTACATATATCTTTTATCTATCTGAGTAAATTTTTTCCTCATAAATTTCCCGTAGGGGATTTTTTTTTGTCTACTTTGGTAATCATTTACATGTAATTTTGCGACTTTCCCCTTCTTGCAGAAATGGAAATTTACGTGTTTTAGACTTTTATATGATCTGGAACTAAAACTTTGTATGCGTAAAAAATTTCAGCTTCCTGATTGATTGAATGACAGAATTGGTGAATTTTTCGAATGATTATTATCTAAAACAATGCTGTTACTAACTGTGTGTATTAGAAATTTGAGACAGGTTAAGTCACTAAAACCACCGAAATTGGATACAAAAATTGTTGAATCGCTTCGGCAGTGCCGCCGTTAATTCGACATGGCGAGTGCTCTGCCGTTCATAGATCAGCGCCGTTCGTCAAAAAGTATGATTGGATATCATTCAGTGACTTCTATTGTCAGTCAGTTCTGATACACGTAATTAGTAAAATTTATCAGCATGTTTTTGTAAGTTCGAGACTCTCCGAAATCCATGACCTACGTATAAAATATTTAATACACATACCGTACCTAAGATGATAAATAATAATTAAAACTAGTGATCGCCCAGGGGTCGAAATTCGACTGAAATTCATTATTTAGTTCCTTTCGTGAAAGAGTAATGATCATTATTTTAATTAATTTTTTACTTTCTATTTACTGATTATTCATTTTGACTCAAGGCCCATATAACTGCTTTAGCTTTGTGATAACATGAAGTAAATGCATTCCTTCCCCCTGAAGTAACTTCTGATTCGAAATGTTTTACATTTCAAAACCTGCATTGTAAATTCGAATATATTAAAATTTCTTGGAATGACATTTAGTGCGCATTTAAATGTATCCATCAAAATAATTTCATCATTTTGTGTGTTCACTATTTAAAATAGGTCTATTATCATTTTGAATTTCACGCAAATAGGTACTACTCCTTTTTTGTCTCTCTCTTTCTCCGACTTGTCAAGGGATAATGGAAGGAAGTGCAAATATCTGAATTAAAAAAAAAAAATCTTAATGAAATTACTGAAATTCAAAAATCAAAAGTCCCTTAACCAAAGTTTAACCTTTTAAATAATAAAAAGACCATATAGTATCTGGCAGAACCACTTCATTCCTTTTGGAAATTTTCCTTTTATAACTTCAAAGATTCTACTTTATGCGAGTCTTTTGTTTCACCAAAGACCACAGAGTATCTCAATGCTGGGAATACACGTCATATAGTTGGCTCCGATCCGATTTCATACAGACACACGTTCACGAATTTAATTTTTTATTTAATAATGAATTTTTAACATATTTTAACCATGCTTATTATATTTTTTTTACTGTTGACCAAAGATCACAGACATTGGCAGAATTACTAAGTATCGTTGCCACCAAAAAAACAATTGTATGTTAACATCGAATGTTTTATTTTTTTTAATGTATTTGTAACACATATTACATATACATTTTAGCTTTCTGCACTTCTTCTCCATATAAACTTTAACTGTGCCAAATCTCACACTCCTCCGTTTGCGCAATATTCTTAAAAAGGGATCCGAAGTTTTTGCTTAGCATATTAATATATAGATATTTAACCCAAAGAAGCTCATCTTATTTTCATTGCCTCTCAATGCTAATGCGTCATAGATTTTAGTGAATAATATTATTTCTAAATAAAATCGTTTCTAAATCCACGTGGAAGCGTGATTTTTATATCTGTTACGTGCTCAAATGAAGTTATCATCGACAGCAGTTTTTTGCAACTATTGCCTTATGATGGCCCTTAGACCAGTTAAGGTTCTATGCCGGCGGGCGTACTTAATTATTTTATTTTAATTTTAGACTAAAATTTGATTACCTTTTAAAAATTTTCATAATGATTGTTGATGCGAGTATGAATGATTCTCTTGTCTTTATAACCAAAACATATACCTGAGGAGAGGGAGATATAATAGCCGAAACAATATCAGTTTGTTATCAAATTGAAAAGATAGCTTACAGATCAATATCACAATCATTTAAGAGCTAAAACTGTTGTCGCTTCCGCTTGTTTCTTGTCATCAGTCCCTCAAATTGTTTCACGCAATCTACCATTTCCTTCAATGGTGAGCTGATCTCTTCGTCTCATAATTTTTACTGTTTACGTTGTATATTTGTTTATATCTTTGTATTATCAAAAATTCGGAGACCGCCTAGCCCAGTAGGTAGAGCGTCAGACTACGACCTGGTCATTCTGGGTTCGATCCGTGATGAAGTCAACGATATTTCTCCAATGCTGACCTTCCGGAACGGTTCCCCAGGCTGAGACCATGGAGCAAAGAAAAGAGAGGAGACCACGTAAGGGACCTTCTCCATACAACGACGTGACGCCGAGAAGAGAGCGCTGGAGTGGGGAGGTCGCCATATTGGTAGGGTCAAGAAACACAAGGAATGTATATGGAACGAAAGAATTTCTTTGTTTTTAATCATCGCATTACTAAAAATGAAGTCTTCTGGGGTCACATTTATAAATACCCTAATTGATATAACCTAAAAACATTAGAATTTAAGAAAAACAACTGCCAAATAATTTTTGATAAGAATTTTGTATGCAGAATAAAACTTCTTTTTTCTACCTACAGCCGAAAAAAAAACCAGAAGAGGGTCATATTGCTATTTTGAAATCATTGAATAAATACCTAGTACTCTTAAGGACTGACAAAATGTTTTCACGTTCTAGACATTTAATTCTAGATGTATCTTCTTATGGGAACTTACTTGGTGCGAATCAGCGTAGTGTGTGAACGGTTTACCTTCTGGCCTCACATTCGGGGGATGTGGGTTCGAATCACCAGCCACCTAGATTTGGGTTTTTGACAGTTGCCCCAAATCACTCCAGGTGAATGCCGGGATGGTTCTGTCAAAAGAGCATGGTCGAATTCTTTCCCGTTCCTTGACACTTGCCTTTTCCCGCCTTTAATGACCTCAACGTCGACGAGATGTAAAGCCACAAGAAAAAAAAGTTTTCCCCAAATCACTCCAGGTGAATGCCGGGATGGTTCCATCAGTAGGTCATAGCCAAATTCATTCCCCCCATTATTTTCCCACTTCTAATGACCTAGACCAAAGAAAAGCGTTGATTGTTGATGGCTTGAATGTTAATATCTCGACCTAACATTTTATAACAATCACAACTGGGAAAAGCACATTGGGAATATGGTAGGAAAATTTTACAAAAGGGTGATAAGAGGATATTACAGAGAAGTAGCGGAATTGGATTATGAAACTCTGGTCAGACCATTGCTTCAATGTGGTGGTGTAGTTTGGGATCGACATTCTAGGTATCAAACACAGCAAAGAGCAGCTGAATTTGTTAGTGCAAATTATTGCAGGAGTTAAGATCCGATATGATAAAAGCACTGTACTGGGAGGAAGGAGGGGAAGAGCATGCTGGGAGTGTTCAAGGCATATATTGGTGGTGGAGTGTGAAAAGATATTGGTGGAATAATTAGTATTAGTTTATGGAAGGGAAATTACAACGATATCCACAAGATGGCATTCTATTTCAAACATAAGGTAGTGGGTATAGGCGTCAGGGATTTGAATAAATTAGCAAGTGATGAATAGTATACCAAAAATGATACAGGAATTTAAAATTACAATTCGTCAATTGCAGAAGTATATGCAGGAGCATTAAACTCTCAAAGTATATAAGATAATTTAAAAAATAATAAGAGGGTAATTAGATTATTAGCGGAATTGTGACTAGATCATGTGTTCCACTTCAACTTAAAATTATTTTTAAAAACAGGAATAGTCCATTTCTGTAGGTTTAATTCTTTAGAACTCATCATAAAAGAGCACAATTACCTCTTATATTTGCAATAATTCAAAGATCTCAACTGCATCAATAAGTGTGCATTTCAAATATTAACCAAAAATGATTTGTATTTATTTTGAAAGAGGTACAAATACAATACATTCAATTTCCATTGATCCCAATATAAGAGACTGGCTCTGTGGGATTTCGAAAGTTGTCAATTTACAGATAAACAATTGCATCTTAAAAAAATACACACACCAGAAGATGTATAGGCATAGCATACATAGTACATTAAACAACTGCATAGCAAAATAACACATTTACCAGAAGATGTACACTCATAGCATACATGGTACGTTAATTATGTCACCTACATTTACACAAACTACTGGCAGTTTATTGAAAATGTATGTAGAAAATGCTCCTCATTCAGTAATAAAAATTTATAAAATTCTTAAAGAAAGAATTTATTGACTTTTAAACAAAATCAATCTTGTATATTTATTCCTAATGGAATCTCCTTTCTTTACATAGTTCTTGCCCCAGTAGTTAAACCTAAGTGATAAATAATTTCTTATAACTACCATTATAAGCAGGGCTGTGTGGTTGTGTAACACACCTTGGTCTAGGGAGTGCTCATTGAGCTGACTGAATATATTTTCACTCAGTAACATTCGTACAACTATGGTTTCTGTTTTCAAAATATTTACTTCATTTAAAAAAAAAAAAAAACATACATTAGTGCGAACACTTCTACGGAACGCTTTTTCAGAAAAAAAACATTTGGCACTGCACTTTCTCTCAGTCTTGTTGATGACAGTGATGTTCTATCCATTTGATCTTCTGAAAAATGAGCTGAACATAGAAAACTGAAATTAGTTGGCATCCAACTTTGCCTCCTGCAAGCTTTGATCCATTTTGATCATAGATCTTCATTCTTTGGAAACCTGTATCAAAGAAAAAATATTCTATGCATTGGCTACACAGCAGTAGTTCTTTTTAATATGAATAAGTAACAAAACTGTTTGTTCCTAAAGTCCTTAAATTTTGGTTTATGTTCAGATAGATTATATTTCCACATTCCATTTCAGTACTTTTAAAATCTTTGGTGGGAAAGATTACAAAATCAAGAAAATTAGGTCTAGACCTATTTAAAAACAGAAGCAAGTCTTACATGAAATTTTAAAAATAACCTAGCAGAATGGTAAGGACTTAAAAACAATTGAAACCTTCAAAAGAATTCATGTCTTACTCAGAAGATATTGCAATGGTAGTGGATACCTATTTAAATTTGCCAGCAGCATTATTGCAAGGGGATTCTATCATTACCGTGGTGCCACAATCTGATGATGAATTCTTAAGGAACTCGATGAGACAAATCGAAAATATATATTGATATTTGAAATATTTCGCTTAGTTCTCGGGATATAATATCTCAAAAGTGAGGTGGTTAGATCGAAATGCAGCCTGGACCAAAAGAAAAAAGAACTAGGCGAGATATCAAAAAATTTTGTTCTTTACTTTCAATTAGTTTCGTTAAGTTTCATAAGAATTCATATAATCACTGTAATTATAGAACTGGCCAGTGCAATTATCTTGCTACCATATATCATACGTCGCAAGCTTGTGTCACTACCAACGTGCTCAGTAAATTACTAATAACAAATAAATAATTTGTTCCTTATGCTATAAAAAGAGTACTCTGCAACAGGCTGCATTTCAACCTAATCACAATTTGACTTAATGTTGCCGCTAAAGAGTTAAACGACGCAAATGCAACCAAACAATTTAAACGTATTGCGAATTACATTTCAGATAACAACAAAATGTACTTCATTACGATTACTAGATCGCTTATCACAAATTATCACAATTAATTTCATCAAACACTTTCAACATAAATTAGGAACAACTGGACTAAAGCACATAGAATAATGTATTCGCTTCATCGCGATGTAAACTTGATCCACACGTGAAAAATAGTAAGATAAAATGGTTCTCTGCATCAGTAAATATTTAATAACACCGTAGTCTTATTGAGAGCTGTGAATAAACTTTTTTAACAGGCACTGTAAATCTATAATGACATCTATTATGTCTTCCAGACGCCGCACTACAAATACTTCAAGAACAATAATTTCAACGTGACTTACCTATGGAATGTTATTCCAGGTTGTTCTTTTACTTGTTCTGTTTGTGCAACCATAGGTAACACAATTTGGCATTATAAAACACCTTGAAATATCCGAACATGAAATGTTCACAGCAGGAAGCTAATGAAAATAGACCAATGTTTGAATTCACGAAGATGGCGGCTCCGGAGACAGGCTGCCTCACTGTTTAAGCGACACCTAGTCTCCCCTCTATTCCTACCTCCATGGCCGAGACGCGTAGGTAACTCTGCGGGAAGGTAAAGGACGGCTATATCGTGGCGACAACCCCGTCATATCCCTTCTAATGATGAAGATTATAATGTGAATGCGGAGCTCTACCTCCGTGAATATTACGGGAAGCGGCAGGAGCCGTAACAAACCTGTGACCTTTACCTTATCCTCGAAAGTTTACCTTCTTCTCTGGTAACTAAACAATCGAGCTCAGATTAAACTGTGACCCGATATAACCTGTATTTTCTTTCTTTACATTTCTACAAACTCCTTACCAGATCCGTCATTTCCATGTGTTCATTACGTACATTATCAGCCCTCTTAGCTTTTAATATTGTTCTGTGCAAGACATTTCAAATGCAGTTGCAAACGGGCTTCAGAGATAACTGTTATTCATAAGACTGTACAGGGGCATGGTGGCAATCCCCTGAGAATTTGCTGACAGGTCGGTTGATCCAACCCTCACACCTGGTATCCAGATCCCTTTCCCCTCCCCTTCCAAACTAGAGAGGGGCCCCCCGGTTTTCAAGAGAATTATTACTTAGTTTTTAATAGGTTGCCTCCTTGCGAACCTCCTATCATCTACTTAGTACCTGTTCCTGGTGTTAACAGTTTGGCTGGTCGCATGCACCTGGCCTAAACTAACTTGACAAGTCTTTTATTTATATCTTGTTGCACTCCCTGATTCGGAAATTAGATGAATACCTGAGGTAACCTCCAATAATCGATTAGGCTAGAATTATAATCTGTATACCATAATTTGGTGAATGAATCATTAACTCCTCTTTTAAACGTTGATTAAAGTAAAAAGGCAATAAAGACTTTCATTTATTTGAAAACTGATATTAACATCGATTTTGAACATTAGTAACGCTTATTTTTATTTTATTCTGGACATATTTGTAATTTTGAACATGGCAGCATCAACAGCAACGGTATTTCTTCAATCGTATAATACGATATTATATTATATCGTATTATATCGTACTAGCTTCGAGCCCGTCAAAAATGACGGTTTGAACGCAATATTCTGGCAGCTCATTTTTTTTTTTTTTGTAGTTGGTTAATTAAACGGAACTGATATTACATAATACTAATGACCTTGATTTTGCAAGGTTCTACATATTTCAATTGCCGTTCACATAGTCATACAGTAGTAACTTCTACTGAATTAATGACGCCGGAAGTAAAGAACCAATTAAATAAAATCAGATTAGGAATTCCAAAAACTTTTGCTATCCATGTAATATCAGTTTTATTCCTGGTCCAGGCACAATTCAGCACGTTAAATATGAAACTACTTCCACCCGCATTAATTAATACATTTAGTAACTTGGCGCTTATGAAAGCAGTTTAATTGGTTTGTAAAACTCGTTTCAGAATGAATTATGCTGTAACAAAATGTGTCAGTTGCGATTCTGGTAAACTTAACAACCTCCAGTAATATTGCGTTCGAAAATCATAGCCTCTATTACCCTCAAATGAATAATGATGGGTATCACCTATGATGGTAATAGGAATTCATTCTGAAAAAACCTTGTAAGAAAAATAATATTTTTTAATTATATCTTTCGTTATATGAATACGTTACTCTGGTTAGATTATCAGAGCACTTGGTTAGGATCTCACATAAATAAATGCATTTTACGTTAGATGACGGAGATTACAATTTCGAAAACAAATAACTGTTATTTATTTGACTAATACATGTCGCGATTACGTATGTACGATTCTCTGAGTTTTTAATAAACCTCACTGTTTCTTACCGTGTGCCAAAAAATTCTTAGTTTACGGTTTAAACTGGTGCTTACAACTGAGGCAGGTAAAATAGCGTAAATAATGAAAACCCTTCTCCTTACATTAATTTCTGCATCTGGTTGTCGTAGATAAATAAAAAGCAATATGTAAATTTAATCGAACGTAATAATTGTAACTTTGTGACATATAATTGCCTGGTATTAATTTTTTTCCCTACTCTCAGTATTTATTATATCACTGCTCACTGCTATTTTGTGGCAATAATATCGTTGTTGAATTGCGAGTGTCATATCCTTGATGATTTAAATCTGATAAAAAGTTATCTTAAATCTCATTTAATAGCTAACACATGTATCAAAAACTAAAGGTATCATATATATAACTCTGGTTAGATTATCGGAGCACTTGGTTAGGATCTCACATAAATAAAAGCATTTTACGTTAGATGACGGAGATTACAATTTCGAAAACAAATAACTGTTATTTATTTGACTAATACATGTCGCGATTACGTATGTACGATTCTCTGAGTTTTTATATAAACCTCATTGTTTCTTATCGTGTGCCAAAAAATTCTTAGTTTACGGTTTAAACTGGTGCTTACAACTGAGGCAGGTAAAATAGCGTAAATAATGAAAACCTTTCTCCTTACATTAATTTCTGCATCTGGTTGTCGTAGATAAATAAAAAGCAATATGTAAATTTAATCGAACGTAATAATTGTAACTTTTTGACATATAATTACCTGGTATTAATTTTTTTTCCCTACTCTCAGTATTTATTATATCACTGCTCACTGATATTTTGCGGCAATAATATCGTTGTTGAATTGCGAGTGTCATATCCTTGATGATTTAAATCTGATAAAAAAGTTATCTTAAATCTCATTTAATAGCTAACACATGTATCAAAAACTAAGGGTATCATATATAATGGTAGTAGGAATTTATTATGGAAAAGCTTATAAGGAGAAACGAATAAGTCATCCTTAATGATATCTTTAGTTATACGAAAACGTTATTCTCGTTAGATTATCAGAGTATTTTGTCAGGATTTCAAAATAAAAAAATGCATTTCACTTTAGATTACGGAGACTATAATTTCGTAAATGGATAACTGTTATTTATGTGACAAATACATTTCGCATTATGTACATTTCTCCTAGTTTTTAATAAATTTCCTTGCTTCTTACTTTCTGCCAAAAAAATTCTTAGGTTATGCTCATAACTGATGCAGATAAAGTAGCGTAAATATTGAATCCCTTTCTCAATTTCTGTGTCTAACTGATACGGATAAAACAGCGCAAATATTGAATCTCCTTCTCCTTATATGAATTTCAGCGTCTAGCTGTAAATAAACGAAAAGATGGTGGTGCGAACGTAATATGGTGGTTGATGATTGGCCGTTCGTTAGCCAATAGGAGAAGCAGCTATAGACGACGCACGCAGACCACACGTTAGCTTTTTATATAATAGGACTAGCTTCGAGCCCGTCAAAAATGACGGTTTGAACGCCATATTCTGGCAGTTCCTTTTTTTGCAGTGGGTTAATTATACGGAATTGTTATTACGTAATGATAAGTTCTTTGATTTTGTACTGTTCTAAATATTTGATTTGCTGTTCACATAGCAATATTGCAGTAACTTCTACTGAATTAATGACGACGGAAGTATAGAACCAATAAAATTAAAAACCATTTAGGATTCCAGAAAACTTTTGCTGTCCATGTAATATCAGTTTTATTCCTGGTCCAGGCACAATTCAGCACGATAGGTATGGAACTACTTTCACCCGCATTAATTAATACGTTCAGTAACATGGCGCTTATGAAAGCAGTTTAAATGGTTTGTAAAACTGATTTCAGAGCGAATTATGCTGCAACAAAATGTTTCAGTTACGAATCTGGTCTACTTAGCCACAACCTCCACAACGTTGCATTCGAAAATCATAGCTTTTATTACCCTCATATGAATAACAACAGGCAGCACCTATGGCGGTAGTCTGGATTTATTCTGGAAAAACTTGTATGGAAAAGCAAATATCAACCATTTTTAATGATATTTTCGTGATAAGGGTACCATACTGTGGTTAGATTATCGGGGTATTTTACTATGATTTATTTAAATAAATTCATTTTACTTTAATTTTACTATAATATCAAAAACAAATAACGGTCATTTATCTGGTGGATATATTTCGCGATGCGTACATTTCTCTGAGTTTTGAATTAACTTCATTGTTTCTCATCATCTAACTGATACAGGTAATATAATGTAAACATAGAATAAATACCCTTCTCCTTACATTTACATGAATAAAAAGCAATATGTAAATTTAAAGGAATGTACTAATTGTAACTTTGTGACATATAATTGCCTCGCATTAATTTTTTTCACCTGCTCTCCGTATTTCTAATATCTCCGCTCACTGCTGTTTTGCGGCAGTAATATCGTTGTTGAATTGCGAGTGTCACATGGCTTATACTGTCGATGATTTAAATCTAATAAAAAGGTTATCTTAAATCGCATTTAATAGCTAACACATGTATCAAATATTAAGGGTATCATCTATAATGGTAGTAGGAATTTATTCAGGAAAAGCTTGTAAAGAAAAGAATTATTTTTAATTATATCTTTCGTTATATGAATACGTTACTCTGGTTAGATTATCAGAGTATTTGGTTAATATTTTAAAATAAATAAATGCATTTCACTTCATATGACGGGGACTATAATTTCGAAAACGGATAACTGTTATTTATTTGACTAATACATTTCGCATTATGTACGTTACTCCTAGTTTTTAATAAACTTCTTTGTTTCTTATCTTCTGCCTAAAAAATTCTTAGGTTATGGTCCTTATCACTGATGCAGATAAAATAGCGTAAATATTGAATCCTCTTCTCCTTACATGAATATCTGCGTCTAACTGATACAGGTAAAATAGCTTAAATATTGAATCTTCTTCTTCTTATATGAGTTTCTGCATCTAACTGTAGTAAATAAACAAAACGCGACATGAATGAAGGAATACAATATGGTGGCTGTTGATTGGCGAGTGACGTCTGTCACGTGACCGTTCTGTAGCCAATCCGTGAAGTAGCTATAGACGACGTACGCAGACCACACGTTAGCTTTTTATATAATAGGATTATACGATATTTGTAATTCTTTATGATCATTGTTGATCCTTGAATTTTTCCAGTATATCCTTAGTTGTTATTATTATTATTAATGAAGCTATATCAACCCTTATTTCAAGATGTAGCCTCTTTAAGTCGAATGAGCCATATATTAGAATTAAGAATTCTAATTCTAATTCTAATATCCTTAGTTGTACATTTATATATATATATAAAATAATACTGTTAATATTCAGCACAATGTGAGCTATTAGTTGTATTCGTTGTTTTTATTTTTTTATTTTTTATTGGCTTTTGGTTTCCTGACCATACAGCCATCCTATGTATACATTTTTACATTGTGGATTTGCAGATATAGTACTAATACTAGGCAGAGTTAAAGTTGTAACATGGCATATACAATTACATTATAAAAGTTTCATATTTTTCGGATATAGCACTAATACTAAACAGACTTAAATTTACAGTATAGCACATACGATTACAGGCTTTCAATACATGTTCCATAAATTTGCATATAATTATACATTTGTACACATTAATTACGCAAACCAATTTCCTTGTCCCATATTAAAATTAATAAAAGAAAGAACAATATACAGCAACATATCTATATCTATCTATATCTATATTGTGATTTCCATCGTTATAAAAAAATCATATATTATTTTATACATTCTGACGTCCTCAGTGGCCAGAAGTGTGGTGACTCTGGTTGGGCCCACGTAACCCAGGTCGCGTAGTTTCTTGAGGAGCTTATCTGTTGCTGCTCTTCTCATCGGGGATCCTAATAACAGATGGTTGGTGTCCTTAACCTCTCCACACTCACAGTTTGGCGTCTCTTGGGCTCCGATGCGGTACAAAGTGTTTCTTGAAGGCTCCATGGTTGGCTTTCAGGCGCATAATTGTTACATAAAATTTTCTGGTTACCCTCCATTTTTATACCAGTGTGTTTTAGGTATATGCGGGTGGATTTCCCTGTAATGACTTCCTTTGTACTCTGCTGTACGTGCCCACTCATCTTCCCATCTAGATCTCAGTGTTTCTTTGTATTTCTTCAAGTGGTCCGAACAGGTATCTTGTGCTGGCATCTTACTCCGTCCGTGATAGCCTTCTTGGCTAGGTTGTCTGCCATTACGTTGCCTCGCATACCACAGTGGCCTTTAACCCATACTATTGCTACTTCTTTCTCCCTGCTCTGTAGCTTATCTACTTCCTTCATTATATCATAAACTTGTTGGTTGTTGTGGCGCTGGACGATGTGGTTCTTCAGTATCATTACTGCTGAACGAGAGTCCGTTAATATAATAACCTTTTGTTCCCTACTTCCTCCCGCATATTTTAAGGCTACCAGGATTGCCCTAAGTTCAGCTGTCATTACGGATGCTTGGTGATGGAGCTTGTAGCAACCGGAGTCTCCTGTTTTGGGGTCTATGAAGGCGCTGCCTGTCCCCATTTCGTTCTTCGCTCCGTCCGTGTATATGGCTTTCGTTGGCGACGTTTCTTGCAGAAACTCCTCTGACGATTGCTTAGAAATTCAGGGCGATCTGGATGTATTTCGGAATGGTGCCGTAAATGGCAGCTTACACTTAACTGTAAAAAGTGCAAGGCAATGCAAATAAGTAATAAAAAGACCCCGTTTGCTCACGAGTACAAAGTTAACAATTCAGTTGTTGACACGGTCGATTCCCTGAAAGTATCTAGGCGTAACAGTACAAAGCAACATGAAATAGGACTTGCACATAACTTCCGTCGTAGGCAAAGCTAATTCTAAACTACGTTTTATGGGTCGTATTTTGAGAAGCTGCAATGCTCATACAAAGGAAATAGCGTACAAAACACTAGTGCGTCCGCATTTGGAATACTGTTGTGCAATTTGGGATCCGTATCGCAAGGTATTGATTGACACGTTAGAGAAAGTACAGAGGAGAGCCGCTCGATTCGTGACCGCTAGTTACAGTCCTTATGTAAGTGTCACAGAGCTGATACGTGGGTTAGGCTGGGATTGTTTGGCGGACAGACGACGTCGTTTTCGTTTAAATTTGTTGGAGAATATGCGAAAATCTCTAATTTACGAGTGCAATGAAATACTTCTTCCGCCAACCTATTTAGGTCGCAATGACAGAAGGGATAAGATTCGAGAGATAAGATGCCGTACTGATACATTTATGTATTCTTTCTTTCCTCGTTCTGTTCGGGATTGGAATACTCTAAAATAGGATTGGTGCTGAGCACCCTCTGCCACCCACAGTAATTGTGAATTTCAGAGTATAGATGTAGATGTAGACTTGTACGATGTGATCAATGGCATTTTTATACTGGCATGAATCGTCTTTTATTTTAGCTACTACAAGCGAAAGCTTGTATCTGTTTTCATTGAGGGGTGGTTTTCCTGACACCCGTATCTCTTTTTGTAGGTCTGGTATTCCATTGCCAGAGGAGGTGCCTGTTTCCGTTTCCAATACCTTTCTGCGTGATAGGCTATAGCAATTTTCCTAATGTTTTCCGTAATTGATGTACGGTTGTACTGTGTTTGCTTGAGCATAAATTTTGCTGCTAGGTAGCGTCTTCGCAAATCTAATGGTGCCTCCAATGTCTCCACCAACAGAACGTTTGTTGGTGTCGTCTTCATCGCTCCTATGCATACCCTCAAGACTTTGTATTGTACCCTACCCAGTTTAATTAGATTATTTCTACTCGCCGATCCATAGCAGATACATCCGTAGTCCAGATGAGAGCGTACCAAGGCTCGGTACATGTTCAGTGTAACAGTAGGATCTGATCCCCAAGACGTACCACAGACTGCTCTTATGATTTTTATAGCTGCTTCACATTTATTCACTATATGTTTTCTTTGCTCCCGCCATGCCAACTTACTGTCTATGGTCATGTCCAGGTATTTAACCACCGTTCTTATTGGGGCTTTGTAGGGTCCTAGCGTCACGTCGAGGGCTGTCTGTGCCTCGTGTATACTGACACTACTGTTTTTTGTACTGATATTTGTAGGCCATTGTTTAATAGCCAGTGCTGAAGTTTCCATATAGTTTGGTTAACTTCTGCGATGCAGTTGTTCAGTATTCAATCTACCACGTACAAGCACAGGTCCGCGTACTGGATATGTTGTGGCATAAGCTCATGTAGGTCTATGGTGTAAATGTTGAATAATAGCGGGGAGAGGATTGATCCTTGTGGAAGTCCATGACTAGTTGTCCTTGGGCCAATTATCTTCCCTCCGTTGTTAATGACTATTCGTCTGTTTGATAGTAGACATTGAAATCTTTGTGTGGAGGTTGCAGGTATTCCCCTCTTTATCATTTTCCTTAGCAGTACTGCTGTTGATACATTATCATATGCGCTGATCAAGTCCGTAAACAACGCAAGGAGGTATTCATTGTTTCCAAAGCATATCTGGATGTCCGTTGTCAGGTTTACTAGGACTTCTGTGGTTCCCATTCCTCTCCTGAAGCCAAGCTGTGTGGTTGGCAGCCAGTTATGGTGTTCCACCCACCATTCCCATCTGTGCTTGATCATCCTTTCAAGTACCTTGTATATGCAAGAGAGAAGGGTGATCGGTCGATATGATTCTGCTTCGTTATCTTTTTTCCCCGCTTTCTTCACTGGTACTATTGTTGCCGTCTTCATTGTTGGGATGTCGATTCGCTCATCCCATACCTTGTTCAGTATATTCAGCAATCGCTTTTTCCCTGTCACCGGTAGTCTCCTGATCATACTATAGTGGATGTTGTCTGGTCCTGGGGCGGTACCTTTGCCAAACCATAATGCTTTTTTAAGTTCTTGTACGCTAAATGGATGCAGTAGTTCATGGTTTGTGTCTTCCTCCGTCCAAAATTGTCCCGGGTTCACTGAGGGAGGTGCCATTTTCATCAGGATCTCCTCCGCTATATTTTCGGGCAAGGGTTCTCCACACTTCTCATTCGTTTTTTTTCTGTTTTAGTCTTTTAATTGTATTCCACACTTCTTGAATTGGTGTATCCTTATTTAATGTTGCGCAATAGTTTTCTTCCCAGTTTCTCCTTTTCTTTTGCTTAAGCATCTTCTTTGCCTTAGCTACTGTCTGTTTTACGTATAGATAATTCTCTAGGGTTGGCCTTTCTTTGTATTTTTTAAAAGCTTCCTTTCGCGAGAAGATTGTTTTCTGGCACTCCACGTCCCACCATGCCTTAGGTGCCTTGTGTCGTACATACCTTGCTTTCTTGTGTGGAATTGATTTCATTGCTGCGTTTTCTATAGCTGCTATCAGATTACGATAATCTTCATTAGCTTCACCACATTCCTCATACGAGTCTATATTTTCCCTACATACTGTCGTAAGCGCCCCAGTCTGCCTTTTCTATATTCAATTTGTAGGGTGATTGGATCACAGATGGTGTTATTTTTGCTGTCGGCAAGGATATTAGTATTGGTAGATGGTCCGATCCCAATGACTCCTGTATTACTTTCCAGTTCGCCTCCAGTGCTAGACTTACCGACGCCACTGCCACATCTACCGCTGAGCTCGTTTGGCTAGGTGAGCCAATTCGAGTGGGTGTACCGTCATTCAGAAGAATCAAGTTTTCTTCAACGATCATTTCCATGAGACATTGTCCAGCTGTGTCTGTCTGCGGGCATCCCCGTAACTGGTGATTTGCGTTTATATCTCCACGACCAATTTCGGTGATGGAACTTGCCTCACTATGTTACTTAATATGTGTTTCGATATCACCGTCTGTGGCGCTCTGTATAGTGAGAGAACTGCCGTGCCTATTACATGCATCTAATCCGGCATTAGGATTTCTTATTTTGATCTCTTCGTATTTTTTATCCTTCCGAATTATGATTGCCGCTCCACCATAGCCGTCGTTTCTATCTGCTCTTACTGTATGGTATCCTGATATTTCAAAGGTTGTCTTAGTTTTAACCAAGTTTCGCAGGTAGCACCTATTTGTATATCTGCTCTATGGAGTAGTTCTAGTAGTACTACTTTATTGCTTCTAACGGAGCATGCGTTCCACTGTAGTATTCTGTTAGCTGCTTGTTCCATTGTTGTATGGTTCATCATTAACAGGTTGGGATATCACGCTCCTTTCTAATAATTGTCTAATGTCTTTTGCTCCCAGTGGTTCTCCTATTTTTGTCCTCTCTAATATCTTAGTAATCAACTCCACTAGTTGGTCTATGATGTTTTTTCCTGTGTTCTCCGAGTCTTCTGTCGTTGTGGTCGATAGGGGTTACCCATGAATGTTCCTGGTGTGCCCCTTGGGTCAAACATATGCTGGTACATCATAGAGTATGTTGGTATGTTCTGTGGCTGTGTGGTCCGGTGCGCACCCTGCCTTCGTTCTAACAGCGGCATTTGTGTAGTATTGTATCTCTTCGTCTGCTGTCCTGCCGTTTCTTGCTTATGGAGCGACCGCTCATCTGGCACTGGTTTCTCCCAGTGTGGCTTGCACAGTCCCAACGTGTTGTTCGGTAACAGTGGCGGGTAGTCACCATGGCTAGTAGACTTGCGCATAATAGTTCGCGAAGGGGAGCGCTCAGTTTAGTTCGCAGCTCCCTCGCGAACTAGTTCGCTCTTTTAGTTCGTTAGTTCGCGTCTCGAATTCAGAGAAACAGATCGTTCGCTCGCCTTGCTACCGCTACTGCACGCGCTATTTTGTTTGTTAAGTCAGTTTTATTAGGACATAATCATTTTTTTGTCGTTTCTAAATGGAATTTAATATGACCTTCTTAACAAAAGTTATTGCTTAATAATAGCCCTTCCAAATTACATTAGCATGAACAGTTGGCGCCGATAAACCAAAGTGCTCATTGTCCTTTACACAAATGGGTAAATTGAATAATTGTGCTGTTTTTACTATTTATTTTACATGCATTCGTAGAATATTAATTATTTAAATGGATTTGTTTATTAGTTCATGGAAGAAACATTACTTATAAAAGGCGCTAATGATCCTGCCGTCAACGCGCCCTTAAACCCCAACAACAACAACAACAACACAACATTACTTATAAAATATTATAAACGCGTTTATTTTGATGAATTCAAATACCCGTTTATAAGTAATCGGCTTTTTTTATATAAATCAAGTTTTGGAAATCATGGACAAAATATAATTCTACTATTGCCTACAACTTAAGTACTATATGACAGAAATAGTATTACCTATATTATTAAGAAAAATAACATTAATACTTCCAATGTGATATCTAATAATGAGACATATAAAAATAACAGTGAACCTTGAATGAGAAAGTGGTAGCAATAACGAAAGTGTGTAAATTTCCAGTGAATTGGAAGTCATTGAGATATTATTTTATTAGTGAAGGGGAGAATAATCCAACACACATTCACAATTTTTTGGCGACAAATGAAACTGATGAAGACACAAAAGTTAAAATCTTTTTGAATTTCGCAAGTCATTTCTTTCATCACTTTCACAAAGCTGTTAAACAACAGACTGATATTATGTCAGCTTTAAAATCAGCGCTAGAAAAATGTAAAAGATACTGTTTCTTTGGTTAAGAAAACAAGAAAAAGCCTTTAGAAACCAAATTCTCTACAGAAAGTGATAATATAAAAAAATAATGCTCTAGTATTCGTTGATAAATGTCTGGAGTATCTTAATAAATAGTTAGATTTTAATGAAAGCAATTGGCTATACAAAATCCAAAAATTAAATTCAAATCACAGGGTTTCATTTGATGACTGTGAGACTATATTAGAGGTTATAAATTTGCAAGAAAAAATGAATATCAAAGTGAACAAACTTTACTCTGAAATAACAATACTATACGAAATCCAGGTAAAAGTAAGAAAAGTATTTCATGAATAAAAAATGAGTTTTTTCTCGAAATTAATTTGACAACTGAAAGCGATAAAGCATATGACAATTTTACTGTAGACAAAAAGAATTAAGGATGAAAGAAGCGCAAAAAATATAGCTTAAAAATGAAATAGTAAAAACATACCTTTCATCATATTCTACTCTTTGGAAAAATATTATATTTTTGAAGTGTAGCATATTTTTATAGGTTATTCTTTTTAAAAAATTCCTACCATCAACCGAAAAAATATTGGAAACCCTAGCAGTGAATGGTGCTAGTTCGCGAACGGAAGCGCTCAATTTAGTTCGCGAACGGTACCGCTCTCTATAGTTCGCGAACGGTACCGCTCTCTTTAGTTCGCGACCGGGAGTGCTCTGTTCAGTTCGCGAACAAGGTCCTCCAAGACAGCTCGCTCGCTCACTTTGCTAGCGCTACTGCACGCGCTCTCTTGTTTGTTATGGTACTTGTGGTCATCGATGGTTGTCTTCTGATTGTTAATGGGATCAAAGTGTATTTTATTTTCCACGTTAAATTTCCGTTTGTGACTTCTGCAGTAATTATTAATGTTGAACAATTTATTTTTCTTTTATTTTTATATCTGTGTCTTCAGTGAAATGTGTCCACAAGGAACTGTGTTTCCTTTTAGATAATAAACTAAAACAAAAGTTGGTCTTCGGGAAAGGATCGAACGAACTAAGGAGCGAGAGATCTGGGAACTAGTTCTCGTAGTTCGCCTGTGGGAGCGCTCTTCCGAACTAGTTCGTTCGCGAACTACACAAGACTAATGGCTAGTGATGTCTGGCAATATGTTCGGGTGCTGCAGTCCATCTGAAGTGTCTTCTGGGTAGCGCTGCTGCCACTGTACTGCCCGCGCATATGGTATATTTTTTAGGTAGTCTTCTGCTTCTCTAATAGACATGTTGTTCCTAGCTGCTAGTTCATGTGCTTGCTTACGTTTTATATACATCGGGCATGCCCTGTTTGTCGCGTTATGTGGGCCGATACAATTTGCGCAACGTACCACATCCGAGTTGCATTCGGCCGTACAGTGTGCTTCACCACACATGACACAGCGGGGCTTTCCGCGGCATTGTCTTCCTATGTGTCCATAATGTAAACAGTTATAACAAATGCGTAGGGCTAGGGTGTAAGGTGATACCTCGCACCGCGTCCCATGAATATATACAAACTGAGGTAGTGCCTGTCCATCGAAAGTTAAAACACATGTTTCAAGTTTCACTTCCGTTCTGATGTTTATTTTTGGATACTGGATTTAGTTAATCTTCTTGCTTTTACTGGTGTCACTATTTCCGCAAGTATTTCCTGCATTTCTAACTCGGTATCCACTCCGCGTATAACGCCTTGTTTACAGACTAAGTGGGCTGGTATGTATGCCTCCAAGTTCCTTGCCGCCAACGATCTGCACGTCACAATACTGTTCGCCGCTCTTGGCGAGTGTTTCTAGTTTCAATCTGTTCTTTCCTGTGGTTTATATGTTCATGACCGGTCCACGAATTTCCGGTATACTTTGGTGTAGTAATTTTCCAATCGACATAGGATGTAATCGTCCTACATTTCCGCTCTTCCCTTCTATTATTACTACATACGGGCCAGTGTCCGCCATTCTTTACTTGATTTTGTCTTTATTATTATCATTGGAGATTATGCTCTGCAGATTGTTTTGGTTCATCTGTTTTGGCATCTCTGGTCTACCCGCCTCTCTGTTATCGTTTACTGGTTCTACAGTGGCTACTATGCTGCTGACCTGTTTGGGGACACCTGGAGCTAACGCTACTCATTTATCCACTACCAAATTCACACCTAAGTCACCTGGACGTTTTCTATGGTTTACATTTGTCTCTTCTTCCATTACTACATCCACTTCAGACGCCGTCAAATAGTTGCTTATAGTACTCACTGCTTCCGAAATAGTTTCGCCTACTGCTGCCAGTGTTGTTTCTCCATTAGTGAGGTCCGGTGATCCTGGTGGTGGGAGCGTTCCGCCCCCCTCGCCGTAGTGGCCACCATACATCTGGCTGTCACACTATTGAAACCTCACGTAATAATCACTGTTTTAATCACACACGATTCACAAATTTCACACTACCAGTCAAGTACGGTACGAGGAAGTTTACTTTCACACGCCTGCTCTCTGGAACGAGGAAGTGGTCGCTAGAACGCTCAAACTAGACTGAGATGTATTCGTTGTTAAAAGTATTGGTAGAAAATAGCTAATCTAATTAATTTCCTAAGCTCACTCACTCACTCACCTCGATAGATATTGGCTAGAGAATTGTGTCACATGTCAGCCTTCGCTCGCAAAATAACAACCACCAGATATATCATTAGAAGAAATTCAAGGTTATATCCACAATTTAATAGCAAAACAACTGCTACCAAATTAATTGCCAAAATATATTCATTAAGTTTGGTTTTCATAGCATTTCATAGTTATAAAATATTGATAAAACTTTACCGCTAAAAACGTGGAACTGTTTTTCAGTAAGAATGAAAGAATATTAAAAATTTAAATTACTCATGGTCTCTGCTCATGAATGCTAATTTTCGTCTGTCCGAGGCTAAGTTTCAATTTAATTAAAACTTTAGATGATGTTATTGCTCGACCATAGTTTATACAATGTGATTTATTTGCTTTTTACTATATTACTGACCACTGGTGTTAATGATCTTTGTTCAAGTTCGCTGTACGTGAGTTATTAGGTTGTTTAAAGAGGTCATAAGACCAAATATGTTACTGAGTCGAGTATCCTGGCAATTCATTTCTTTGGAGATGCTTAACAGTTTAATAATCTGGAATCTGTATTAAGTTCTCTGTCTGTTAGAGTCACTATGACGAAAGATTACATTATGAATGCCCATCCTCAGTAAAACACAACGCGATGTTTTCGAAGCAAAACATAAATTCTTAAAATTTTGCAGAATGAACTTTAAGGGTCAAATAAAAATCAAGTTTGTATTTCAGCAAGTTCGAGTCTACGACCTTTTAAACAATTAAACGATAGCGCGATCGTCCCTGACTGTGTTTAATAACTACGTTTATTGATACTTCTGAGTTCTTCAAGCTCAAAAGATTTTATTCACTTAAGGGTGAAACAAAAGTTAATTTCGTATTTGGTCAGATCAGGTCAACGTGTCGTAATCTTTAACCCTATAAACTGAAACTATTCTAGATACGCAAAACATGGTCACTGGCTCACACTAGTCCTATTATAAATCTGTAAGCAAACTGCGTATGTCAGGGGTATGAAACGGCATCATGCAAAAAAATACCGCATCAGGTTGGATGGTGTTTACAATTTTTTTAATTGATGGTTCATATTAAAACTTGCGTAAACAACTAATAATTTATATGTATTGAGGGACCCAGAAAGTAATCAAAATCATTTCTAGACGGAAGAATTATAGGCCACTGATCAAACAGTATTTAAGATGATTGCTTCTTTCAACAAAAATTGACAAAAGATCGCATTAATTTTCTTGGGATTATGTTTATTTCTTAACTTCAGCTATTTTTTTATTCAGTTCTCTGAAATTGAAAACATTACAATAATCGGAATACGGCCGTTAAACGCAACGAGCGATGAAATTATAAAAACATCTTTATACGAGGCATGTTTTTTTAAGTAAGTACCGTTTTGAAATTAAAAAAAGACGTGCAAATATATCTCAATAATTTTATTTTTACATGAAAGCCTGTACCTTACTCTACTTTTCTATATAATTCCCTTCAATATTGAGGCACTTTTCATAACGTAGTACCAGTTTTTGAAAACCCTCCTCATAGAAGTCTGCCGCCTGACTTGTTAACCACTGCATCACGACTGTTTTGACTTCGTTATCGTCTTCAAGACGCTGACCG
>CM061918.1:16109853-16170875 GCA_031002005.1 Vandiemenella viatica
AGTAAATAAGGTAAATACTATTGGAGTGGATGAGGAAAGTGATTTGCTGGGTAGAAGAATTTTAAAATGTAGAAAACAGAAAGTTACAGCAAGAAATTCAGTAACAAAATAACGGGGAAAGAAAAAAATGTGAATTCCACCAGATAGTGTATTTGGACTATTGCTATTCATTATTCTAATGAATAATTGTGTTGATTGTTTGCTATCAGAAATTGGATAGTTTGCAGATGACGTAATGCTACATAAAAGGATCAAAACGGTAGAGTACTGTAAACAGCTGCAGGGTGATCTGGGCAGAATATCAAGTTGGTAGGTAAACATGGGATGAAGATAAATTCAGAAGAGTAAGCTTATTAGATATACAAATAAAAAACTAAAGATTGATTACGATTATAAGGTGGGGAAAGAATTGCTTGTGAAGACTTCAAATATAAATATCTTGGCGTTACATTTGGTAACAAGCTTAACTGTGCAGGACGCAATGGTCAGTTAGCAGGAAAAGGATTCAAAATTCTGCACTTGTTGGAGAGAGTGATGAGTGGATGTACGAGAGAAGTAAAGGAATTCGGTTACGAAACTTTGGTCAGACCATTGCTTGAAAATGGTGGTGTAGTATGGGACCCACATTTTCGTATCAAATAGACGAGTTGGAGATGCTGCAAAAAAAGGGCTGCTGTATTTGTTTGTGAAAATTACCGCAGAATGGAATCAGTATCAGAATATTATAAAAGAGCTCGTTCGGGGTTCGTTTGAAGACAGGATGGGGGGGGGGGGGGTGGAGGGGCTCTTGGGAGTGTATAAGTCGTATATTTGGAGGCATGGAAAGATGTTGGTGAAAGAATTAAAAGCAATGCATGGAAGGGAAAATATAACCATGGCCACAAACTGGCAATCGATTTGAGGCACAAGGGTGTAGGACGATTCTGTCTTTTAGGTAGGGGTGTCAGGGATGAAATAAGTTACCTAGAGAAATGATGAATAATTTACCAAAAACGTTTGAAAGTATTTAAATCTAAAATTTGCAGATGGCAAATGTAGGTGGGTGCGGGGTAGGGGCCATCTTAAATTGCAAAGAAGGATTTTTAGATTTTTCAGTCAACGGTCTATAATGCCTGCTAGGAAGAGTAATACAGGTGTGGACTTCGTGTAGGTTAAATCGTGGGGAGACCAGATAGGTCCAGAACGGTCATCAAGTTTTCTAGTAGAGGTATTAAAGTATTGTGTCAGTGCCATTCAAGCAAGTCATTACGATATTAACACGTCGAAGGGAATCAAGACCATAGAAGCAGAGCACCAAGAGACACTTTTAGAAATCAATAAGGAATTTGATAATGTGTTTTCAGATAGACATGGACTAGTGAAAGGTTTTGAGTGCCATTTCACTTCATTTTTTTCATAAAACCTTAGATGATCCCAGTTTCAAAAAGACAGCAGGTACAAGCAGAAAACTATGGGATGATGGAATGGGAAATTATTGAAAGATCTACAAGCCCTGTCTATAACCCTCTTGTAGTAGTTACGAAAGTTGACCAATTAGTCAGATTGGTATTAGATGCCCCTATGGTGAACAAAGTCCTGGTAACAGAGAGAGACCACCCAACGCCTATCGATGGAATCCTTTAGGAATTTCAGGGAAAGTAGTCCCTCATGTCCATCAAATTTAGGGCTTTGTACTGGCAAGTTCCTATTGCTAAAGAATCATACAAATTTACTGCATTCTTGTATGATGGGTAAAGTTTCCATTTTAATGTTTTACAGTTTTGGGCTAAATAATACGCTAGCTAATTTTATAAGAGCTTTATACAAGGTCTTCGGAAAAACACTTCTCGAGAAAGTAAAGATCTCTTTGGATGATATATTAATTACCAACGATACCACTGAAGAACACGTTACTACACTGACGTATTCAGCGCACCAGCGCTTTCCGTAAAGGCGGAATGATCATATGATTGAAAATAAAATATATGTGTCTTCCTTAAGTGCAAATTAGAGTTTTCTGGACACATCATTACTGCTAATGTATTTAAGTTAAAAGCCATTCAGAATTTTCCAAGAACCCAAGACAAAACCAGCTTAATAGTTTCCATGAGCTATGAACTATGGACTAAAGAAAATTTGTCAAGGCTCACGTTATGAATAGACCCCATTTTGAGACTATGGGAAAAAGAGGCTAGATTAAAGTGGACAGAAGAGAGTGTCAAAAAATGTTTGTTAATTAAAGTGACCTAACAAGGAACTAAATGTTATGTCATCCAGATTGGAACCTCTATTTTTGTGTAGCTACATAATGTTCTGGTTATGGGATTGGCGTAGAAGTGTTTAAAAGTGTTTAACAAAGTCGGTGCTGGTGAGCACAGACCAATAACGTTTGTCCCTAAGTTATTAAAAGTATATCAAATTATATCCTGTTAAGAAGGCAACATGCTAAAGTCTTATGTTCAAAAATTAGTAATGAATATGTACCCAATGTGGGAAAGCCTGATAATTCTTCTCAGTTTTCAGGATTATTGTGGACCAAACATTTCTCAAGGGTGGGGATCGAAGTGTAAAGAACCGCTTTGTAACATCCACAAAGTAATTTCGTTGAGCGTGTAATGCGATAACTAGACGATGGTTTCGGGCTTTCTGTGGAGACAACAACAAGACGTCTAACTTGACAGTATTGAAGATTTTATTTACTCAATACCTCATGACTCCACTCTACTTACACCCCAGGAGCTATGTGTTTTCTAAATTACCCCGGCGAGTTGCTACGAATTATATTAAATTTGCTAATAAAATCTTGAAAAAGAAAACAAATACAAAAGAAGGGTGTAAATTCTTAGTACATAAACTTGATGATCTGGTGCTGGCTAGGACACGCCACAAGTCATCAAAATTAAAAGGCAAAATCACGAAATTTGAGCCTCTAATTCGTGGATTGTGTGAGATCGTTGAGGTCTTGGGAGGTAGTGCCACCGACAGAAAGGACCGTTCAGTGTGCAAGACTTGAAATACTTCGTATTAAATATACTGTAATGCAACATAGTAATGATTGAACTATTACAATGGAGTGGAAATCTATTTTCTTTTAAGCTGTGATAATAATGATAATAATAGTGAAAAAGATATTTTATAATTTTGTTCTTCAATGTGTTTGGAATAGACTAAATGCTGGCAGTTTCTGGAGTACTATGCAGAAAACTTGATGACAACATAATTTTGGTACCATATGAGACAATTGTAAGACGTTTATGCATGCTACAGATGAAAGACAACCACCGCAACATACCAGCAGAGCAGCCAGAAAAAAACAAAAAACTTCATTTATTAAAAAAAAAAAATTGTTACAATTATTTTTTTAAGATAAAGTAATTATGTTATACTTATGATACACCAATACCCGACCGACCTAGTAGTACTAACTGTTGTGTAACTACATGCTGTGCAAAGAATTCCTTTTATTTCCAGATTTGGTTCAGAAATAATTAATTCCCATTTCTATTATCAGAAAAAGGGAATTTTCATGGGAATTAGAGGGGAGTAAATATAGAGATACCGATTTTATGCTAAAATGGTTAAATCAACTGCTTAAATATTATAAATCCCATTTAAATTCTGTCACCTGGAATATTTACTTGGCGATGAAGTTAGTTCAGTTTAGACGTCACTTCATGAACAGGAAAAGAAGACTTCGATTTCATAGATCAAATTATGAATATCAAACCTGCAATCATTTTGGATAAGAAGAATCCAAGCATAACCCATTTAAACTGTATGTTATTTTTCGATATCTGTTTTGATTAAATGAATCTGTCTTCATTATAAGTACATATTAATTATTTCGGATATTTGTAAGAAGCACGAAAGAATAAAGAGTGAAGCGCGTATCAACTTGTTCCTTCCACCGTGCAATTTCATGAAAAATTCTAAGAAACGGAAAAATGAGTCTGTCGTCAGCTTTGACGTGTAAATAGTGATATGTATCATTATACTCTCAACAGGCTGTGATTAGATTCGGCAATTCTAATTTATCAAAGACTGCGGGTTTGAATCCCAGACCGAAATCCCTCCAGGCGAATGTCTTGATAATTCATTCAAAATTGGCTAGGTAGAATTTTTTCCCATTTACTGCTCTGCCATAAGATTATTTCCCTAATGGACCTCATCATGTCCTGGTCGATGTTTTTGAATAATTTTTACTGTATATCGTTCCCGGTTTGAATAACTGTCTGGTCAGTAGTGGCAAAGATACTCGGAATCCACATCAAGAGGCGGAAAAACTGTTTATATTGAATTAATCCTCATGATGTCCACAGTAAAACCTGAATTCGTGCACAGTAATCAAGTATTGGAAAGAGACAGTGAGTAATACATCATGACAGCACTAAACAATTTGATAGGTGCATTGGAGCTAGCGGGCCATAAAACCAGGGCTCTAGATGATATTTGTCGGGTAATGGTTATTAATAAATTGCCCATAACACGGGTTACGCCCATGACCTCAGAGTCCGGGATACAAACCCATCCTGTCCTAAATGATCGTAGTTGGTAGATACATCAGCAGCAACGAAGTTATCTGGCGTATATTTACTTTTACAATACACGAAAGAGATCATTCTATCCAGCATCCTTCTTGAAAACTGTTATTGTGTATATTTCACCGAATAAAATATTATTCAAAGAGCACTTGAACCACCAAAAACGACACTAACTTAATTTTTCACATTGTATTAGCAATCTGATGTGTTCGGCCATTTTGCAAAAAACATAATTATATACCCATGTTCCATGAACCAATTAGGTAGGAAAAGGGAAAGCTACATCCTTCGATCGCAGGCATATTCAAAGCCAAGATATTGGGACGACTTAACACAGTACATCCTAAACAACATGAATGTTTCTTTTTTTGCGTTTGTTGTTGGTGAATGTTCGAGTGTTCAATACATATCGAGATGCATGTCGGGAGTAGCAATTGCTGGAAAACGGCAATCATTGGATCCTGACACTTGCTGATGCAACCTTGACATCCACGCCGAATAGTATTCGTCAACTGTTTACAATTATTTTGACAAAATGTTATCCAACACATTCATCGACTTTGTGGGAAAAAATATAAAAACAGTATGACTGAAGACAAACAAACAAACCAATTTCCAAATCTAGATTTCACACCAGAGATGTATAATGAAGAATTAGTGTTAGTCAAGATTTATGTATTTTAATTTCAAATTTGCCACTGACCATTATAATATGCCATTACCTGATTGTCCGGCCACCGACTTTGTTAACAGTGATTTTCAATGAGAATTACAGTACAACAATGTTGACTTAGCTATAATTATTGCAAATTATGAGCCATTACTGACAGCAGAAAAACAATATTTATAGTCGGATTATGCTTACTGTTGATGCTGAACAAGTATTTTTCTTTTCAACGCATCAGTTGTAACCGGTAAGACATTTTTAATATCGCTGGTCCTTGCGAAGGTAGGGTCGCAACAGAAAATTGCATTGGCAATCGCATCGTCAGGAATTGCTGCCATTTAAGCTGCCACTAAACATTCATAAAAACCAAACGCAATGTGTAACATAAAAAAACGGAACGACTGCATTGTTGCAAAAGAGTTCAATTATAATTTGGGATGAGTGTACTATGGCTCATAAACATTCACTTGAAGCAAATCATAGAACCATACAAAATTTGAAAGGCAACAATAATCTTTTCGGTAGTACTGTCCTACTGCTGCCTGGTGACTTCCGATAGACATTGTCACATTACCAGTCATTCCTCGCTCTACTTCTGCCGATGAGTTTTAAGCTTGTTTAACAAAATCGTTTTTTATGGTGGAATGTTGAAACACATAGATTGATCATGAAAATACGAGTCAATTGCAAAATGATCCATCGGCACAAGTATTTTCTAAGAAATTAATGGATATTAGAAACGGTGAAATCGAACTGCATTGAAATATTGCAATACATCAAATTTCCAGATAAATTTTCCACTGTTGTTCACTAAAAATGAAATAATTGAGAGTGTGTACCCGGATATGTCGAATAATTACTTATATCATAATTGGCAGCAAAAAATGTTGATGTCGACGAAATTAACGTCCAGATACAACAGTTGTTCTGAAGTATTTAAAATCAATAGAAACTATTCTAAATGAAAATGAAGCCATAAATTTTGCACCTGAGTGTTCAATTCTTTGGTTAGACCAGGAATGCCACCACACAATCTTCGATTGGTTCACCGATTACTCTTCTTCGTAATTTCAGTCAATCTAGATTATGCAACGGTACACGTTTGGTCATCAAAAGGATCACCGGAAATGTTCTTGATTCTTGAAGCAACTATTTTGACTAGAAAGTTTAAAGGAGAAATTGGCCTGTTGCCATGTATTCCAATGATACCGTCAGAATCTCCAGTTCCTTTTAAAAGGCTTCAATTTATGATTCGTTTGGCTTTCGCTATGACTATAAACAAGTTTCAAGGTCAAACAATGTCCATTTAAGGCTTGGGCTTGGAAAATACGTGTTACTCCCAAGGGCAGCTATATGTCGCCTGCTCACGTGTCGGAAAACCGTCAAATTTATTTGTATTAGCAAATTTTTTTTTAATTTTTTTTATAAGTATCAGTTTTTTATATATTTTCAATTAAGTAATTTGTAATAAAATATAAATTAAAAAATTATTTTCGTTTGTCCTTAATTTCAACACTACGGAACTCTTTACCAATTACTTTTGAATTTTCAAATCTATTAAATATATTTTTATCTTTATTATTGAATACTAATTTTACTACATTAGGAAGTTTAGAATAACATTGATCCAACGTCCGATAGCTACTGAGCCACAGAAACGCGTGACATGCTTTGCTTGTATATATATATATATCTATCTCTGGGTGTAAGCCTCTGAGCTATTGCCCACACCATTCGAAAATATGCTAATTATTTCAAAAGTTATTGAATGTTAAGTTAATTCGTCTGGCAGAAGGATCTGACGATATTTTCAATTTGCTCTCCGGTATCTTGGTGGTGTCTGGTGCATCCACATTATCGTATGTAATTGGGAAACGGCGACCGACCTTAGGAGGCCGTTTAATATCTGACTGACAGCTATGAGGTCGTTTAGCCCCGCATATTGCCAATCTGGTAGATGGTTGTTTAATATATGGTAGACAGCTTTCCAGTTTGCCACACACGACGTCAAAATCATAGTTAGAATCGTGTTCTGGCGGAAATAAACGAAGGTCCACGAGGCAGCCAATCTGGAAAAGTTTCGCATGCGTGAGAAGCGTGAATCTTAAGCCAATAAGGAATTTTTGTAAAGTTACTATTTACAATAAGTTTGTCCCCAGGTTGCAGCGAATCAAGAGAGCTGAAAACGAGATCGAGCTGAGACTGGAGGAGGAGAATCAAGAGAGCCTCGAGGAAGGGAGCAAGGATTCTCCCGAGGTGGAAAGGTCGAGGAGTCTGGTCGAATTACAGCTGGTGTCTTAATAGAAGCTACCATACTTTAAGTTTGGAATGGTGAAGATCAAACTGTGATATTCCTTAGACGTTGATGTCTATACTTAGAGATGTTGAGACGTGGCTGTGTTATTGAACGGCTGAATGCGTAAGGAGTGGTGAAGACTGGAACGGATGTCATTACGGTAAAGATTACGTCGAACATTCAGTAAAGTGTTTGCACTGATACTTGCTTCTCGAACAACCCAACTAACACTCTGAGTGAAGAAATTCGCCTGATAAGAGTATTTCTGCTCAATAACGATCCGAGTTTTGTTGCGTGCATTTATTGAACCCACAAATAATGTTGAAGGCTGCTAATTAAGATGAACTTGAGTAAAGGGTGTACAACTTGCGTGTCCTAGTCATTTTCTTGATGTACTTGTTATTAATCATATAAAACCTGTTCTGATACATTATAATATTTCATAGAATATTTTCTTTCATAACATAATGACCGCTTATGTAGGACAGGAGAGTTGTTTTGCAAATTTTGATTGTTTGTGATGTTTAAAAATAAATATACCTCATGTCTGTTGTCATGCTGCTTTGTCAATAAAATTGTCTGGTCATATCGCATTTACTTTTACTAGTTTGCAGAGTAATTTATAACATCTTTTTCATTCGGTAATTATTAATTATATAATTAAAAATAATATAAATAACATATATTATACCAAGAAACAAGGAACATTGCAATATATTTATGTGTGTGTGTGTGGGTGTGTGTTGAACCGAGTGATTGTATATTTTGCCTATAGATATGGTAAGTATATAATTGATTAACTATGATTTTTAATAACTTCATAAAGCATTGTTTAAATTTGAATTATGTAAAATCGAATGAATTATGGGGAGGGATTATAAAGGTCTTCATACCCACGTTTTTATTAATTTATCAAAGGAATCGAGCACAGAGAGATGAATGTTGTTTAAATATGAATATGTATGTTTTTCATGTGAATCAAAACTATTTTGTGAAAAGAGATTATATAAATGATGTCTAATATTATCAGAACTAGTATAAAGTGTGAAGTGTTAATTGAATGCTTGTAATTATAAATTATCTATAAGTTACGTGTTTTTTAGGAAGATTTTCAGCAATTTGAAGTGGTTTATATTGGACTTTTATATTTGAATCAACGTAAATACCTCAAATTTCCATTTTAAAGCGTTTACTTATGATTGTGAGAGATTTGTTACGATTTATAATACGGGTATGATTGTTAACGTAACTGTTAGTAGTAAAGAAACTTTTGTCATCACCTTTATTACTTTTCTCAGTGTTTCTCTCGCGCCTATTTAAACGCGTATAGATAGCAAGCAGAAACAGTTTTGGTGAAAAACTGTCAGCATACTTGCATTGGACGCCATTACGGCCGCAGGAAGAGATGCGAGGAAGACTTCGTGTTATAGATTCCCGCCTGTAACACCCTTCCGGCCAATTAGGAGCGCCGAAAGCTTCGTTCGCGCTGTTCGAGGTTTAAGTGGGTGGCCAATAGAGGGTAGTCTTCCGTTCCACGTTACTGATACACTTGTATCGGATGTTCCACAGTCGTGGTTGACATGGGCGCCCGTCGTCCCGCGAGACCTGCGTTTGGCGCGGTCGCGTATCCATCCGCGGAGGAACCGATCGCCAGTCCGGGACCACGTGGCTACGCCGGCAGCGTAGTGACATCGCCTACAGTGTACGACTTCTACTGTGTTAGTCATTGAAAGTGCACGCCACCTATCTGGGTTGCTGCATTGAGAAGACACGGCCTCTGCGTGCAGTTGCATTGCCGCCCTCGGCCAATACCAGGCGCTGGACTTCTGAACCGCTACACGCTGGTAATGTACTTTTGGTTATTAACCGACTTCAAAAAAGGAGGAGGTTCTCAATTCGTCTGTATTTTTTTTTTTTTTTTTTTTTTTTTTTTGTATGTGTGTTCAGCGATATCTTCGCCAATTTTGAACCGATTTAAATGAATAATTTTTAGTGGATAGGGAATACCTCCAAAGTGGTCCCATATGAATTTAATTGAGAAAACCACCCCTTCTACACCCCTCCGCCCCCTAATTTTTATACAAATACACATTTTTTATTCGATCTCAATGAAACTTTGGACATATATAGCCAAAAATAAAGAAAAAAATACTGTCAACTTTTGGTTTAAAAAAACTGAACCGCTCTCCCCCTATCAACCCCCATAATTTTTGCCAATTTTCATTATTCAAAGCTACACTGGACACCATTTAAATGATCTCCATTAAAGTTGGCAATTACGTGTAGTTTCTCATGGAAAAGGTATCTGAACAATAAAAAAAAAAAAAAAAAAAAAACACCCCTCTACATTTCTTATCTGATTTTTATTGAACTTTGCCCATGTATACTTTAAAACAAAGAGAAAATACCTGTCAACATTTGGTTTGCCAAAGCTCAACTCCTTTCCCTCCTTCAACCCCATTAACTTTTGTCAATGTTCTTTATAAAAAACTACAGTCGCGATCGTTTTGACCGATTACCATGAAAGTTGGTGCTTATATGTATTTTTCACGAAGAAGATGTCCAACCAAAAGATCCACAAACCACCCCCTCTCCCCATTAAACCGCTTACTTTCTATATACAACCACAGTTTTTATCCGGTGTAGACAGAACTTAGCAAATTTTTACTATAAATCAATGAGAAAAATAATGCCAACTCTTGGTTTGCAAAAACTGAACCCCTCTCCCCGTTTCCACCCCCATGATTTTTGTCAATTTCTTTTTAGAAAGCTACAGTCGACACCATTTGACCAAGCTTTATGAAAGTTGGTACATATATATATAGGCCTATATATAATTTTTTATGACCAAAAAATCATAAAAACTATCCTAGCTCCACTTCCCTTAATATTTGTACAAAAACCACATTTTAATCCGATTCAGTGGAACTTCGCATGTGTATACTTTTAAAAAAATATAAAAAGAAAAATACTGTCCACATTACTTTCACAAAAATGCAAATCCTATCCCCCTTTCTACCCTTTGATTACTGTCAATGTTCTTTATACAAAGCTACCGTTTCTTTCTGATTTTGAAGGAAGTATGCACATGTATACTGCAAAACAAACAGAAAAATACTGTCTACATTTGGTTTCGAGAGTCCAAACTCTGCTGCGTCCTTTCCAACCTTTAGTCTACAGTTTCTATCCGATTCTGAAGGAAATTTGCGCACGTATACTTTAATTAGGTTGCAGAAGCCCAACCCCTCTTCCCTTCTACCCCCACCCCTAATAATTTCCAATGTTCTTTATAGATATCCACAGTTTTATCAGATTTCCATGGAACACTTCACATTTATACTTAAAACAAAGAGAAATATAGTGTCTACATTCTGTTTACAAAACCCTACCACTTACTCCCTTACCGTATTTATTTTTTTTGCAAATTTTCTTTTCACAGTGCTACAGTTATTATCTGGTTTCGATGGAAATTTGCCCGTGTATACTTTAAAACAATGAGAAAAGTAGTGCCCTAACTAGTTTTACAAAAAGCAAATTACTCTTCGTCTCCACATCCCTTAATTGTTTTTTATACATACCTACAGTTTTATCTGATATCAATAGAAATTTACACACCTATACTTTAAATCAATCAGAAAAGGCAGTCTACATTTGGTATACAAAAGCCCAATCCCTCTTCCCCTTTACCCTCACCCTTTTAATTTTCAATGTTCTTTACAAAAATACAAAGTTTTAAATCCCGTCAAAATCAATTAAGCTATTTTTAAGTCATGGCATAATATTTATAAAATAAATGTGTCATAATATCTCAACATGTACTTCAGATTTCAACTGGATCCCAAGCTTTCACGTTGTAAAAATCAATCAAATATCTATATTTTTTGTGTGATGCCGGAGCAAACAGATATATTCCAGAGAAAGATTTCTGTATGTATTTGTACCCAGAAGTTACATGTTTCGGTTATCGACCAGCTGCTTTAACAGATGTTATGATACAATCGAAACATAGCCAGAACCAAAATATTAACTGACATTCCTAAACACAACACCCAATTCACCCCGTTCTGGAAGTTGTTGTGGTATAAAAGACAGAATTCTTCTTTAAAAGCAAGCGGTTTTAATCCCTGAGCTACCAGAATGTTTGCAAAATGGGAACTGCTGCGGTATATTTAAAATACAAAACAAATTATAATACCACTAAAAATCTAAAAATAAAAATAATTGTTTGAAAAAACATAAAAACCGCCTTCAAAAAAAGCACTAAAAATTTTAAAATAACTTTATACCTTGTTTAGGAGAAAGTAAATCTAAATGGTCAATATTTTACATTACTGTCATTGAAATTTTACATTAATTAGTTATTTTGGAGTCGGTGCCAGCGAAAGCAATAAAAACAAAAAGATAAAAACAATAATGAATAACAATAATACATAAAAAATCATCTTACTGCTTACCTACAATTAATGCAAGAAACATGTTTCAACAAAACTGAAACATACAGAAGATACCCCGATATTACGCTAACTGTAAATCGTTTACTGCAGGAGGCAGCCTACAAACTGACACTGTAGCGCCAGAGATATGCCTGGATGACCAATAAGGCCGAGCCACAGATTAAAATACTGTTAATTTGTTTCCTTAAGCTGTCTCCAGCAATAACACTATCTGCCTCGCGACATGCTGTAAAATAATGGGAATTTTTGTTCGTACTCCCGTTTCACCACTAACACCAAAAGAAGTTCAGTAATTCAATCTCCGCGATGTGACAGCTGGCACCGACTCCAAAAATAACTAATTAATGTAAAAATTTTAATGACAGTAATGTAAAATATTGACCATTTAGATTTACTTTCTCCTAAGCAAGGTATAAAGTTAATTTAAAATTTTTAGTGCTTTTTTTGAAGGCGGTTTTTATGTTTTTTTTAAACAATTATTTTCACGATTGTTATTGCGCGCAAGAAAGGCCCGCCAACTAGCTACTTGCCGCGTAGTACAATGTAGTAACAGCTACATTACATTCAAAGCAGTCCGCGCAAGGCCATCAAACGAGAAAGACATGGTATACGGTGATGGGTAAGGAGGCAACATCCTCGACATGTATTTGAGTAATACATTTCACGATTCGTACATTTCCTGTAAACTTTCTCTGAGTTTTTAATAAACTTCACTGCTTCTTATCGTCTGCCAAAAAAATTCTTACGTTATGTTTTAACAGATGCACATAAATTAATGTAAACAACGAATACCTTTCTCCTTACTTGAATTTCTGCATCTAGTTGTTGTAAATAAACAAAAAGCAAATATAAATTTAAACGAACGTACCAATTGAAACTTTGTAAGGTATGCTTTACTCGAATTAATTTTTTTTTATCTCTGTTACTCGTATATTTGTGTAGTTACCTCTAGATATAACAGACTATTACGATTTATCTGACCACTCAGTTACGTAATAGCAGAGACTATGAGAAATTAAAGTTTCTGAAATGATACCTTCGTTATAGTTCCACGTTTTTCAAACGAAATATTTTTCCAATTTTTTTTATGAACAAAATGTTACGAAAAGCAATCTTTTACGACTGTATTATGGCAATTAATTTCATAGCAGTTGCACATAATCTTTATTTCTTATATCTCTGGTAGCTATTCTTTGGCAAGAATACCGTTGTTCCATTGCTATTAGTAAATTGAGTTTCAGATCCCATACACACGATCATATCCTTTATGATTTAAATGTAGATAAAAAGGTAAACTTAAATCTCATTTAATAGCTACATGTGTATCAAAAACTAATGGCATCATCTAATAATGATAGTAGGAATTTATTCTGGAAAAGCTTGTAAGGAAAAACGAATAAGAATCATTTTTTAAAGTATGCAAATGGAGACTTTCCCGGCGTATTGATTCAATAAAAGTTTCACGGGAGTCCAGCCGTATGGTGTCATAACACGACGACGTTTCGACAACATCTAAAATAGACCTGATGAAGACAACCGAGCAGGTTGTCGAAACGTCGTCGTTTTATGACACCATCCGGCTGGACTCCCCTGAAACTTTTATTGGATTTTTGATAGTATTTCTCGCGATATGAGTACCTGTCCTTATTTGGCTAGGATTTGTTTCTTACTCTCCAAATTTTATTTTACACTTTACATTACAAGAAAGAAAGAGACTATAAATTCGAAAATGGATAACTTATTGAGTTGACTGATACATTACGCATTTACGCACGTTTCTCTGAGTTTAGCTGCATTGTTTTTTTTATCTTCTCCCTAAAAACGTCTTAGGTTATGGTTTAACCTACGGCTTATAACTGATACAGATAAAATAGCGTAAAGATTGAATATCCCTCCAACATGAAGGATCGATTGTAACTTCGCGAGTGACGGCTGGCACGCGACCGTTCTGTAGCCAACAGCTATAGACGACCTGCGCAGGTCTCCAGATCACGCATTCCATATAAGAGGAACACATTTTATATAAGAGGATATCCATTACTAAACATTAATTCACAACGTTATCGATGGATTTCACAAATCGATACTATTATTAATTAATTTAATTAAATTGACATAGTATGCTCACATCTAAATAAATCACAGGATTATATTCGGTGTCGTAACCGTGTACTTTGATATTAAATAATTTTCAGTTCATTCTTGGCCTTATACCATATACCACAACCATTTGAGCTTGGTGAATGAGAATTTAAGTTTTTCTTGAGAATACTGGGTTGTTTCCCAACCATTCAGATTCCGTTTTTTCCATGATTTCCCGAAACCTCTGTAGGGAAATACCGCGGTAGTTTAGTAATAAGGCATACTTCGATAGTACTTGTCAACAATTTTATCGGAATTTAATTACCTCATAAAATAATGAAAAACATTACAGTGTGTCTGTGATTTCTGGCAGAACTATAGTTTTTCTCTTACACTTCAGTCTTCGTGGCTAAGAAACACTGTGAATTAAGAATTCAATTAAAACTCCGCAAATTGGTATGTAGATTGCCAGCAAATCACAATACAGGCGTCACTGTTATTGTATTACAACTGAAGAAAATTATAGATTAGAAGAAGTTTGTTTTTATGATTGAATATAATAATTCTCAACATTCATTTTCTGATCTGTTGTAGCAACTCTTGTGCAACACGAAGAAAATTTAAAGAAATTTGTTTCTCATAATGTAATTAACCACATTGATGCTTTCATTTTAAGAAAATGAACTGAAAGACAGAGATTTTATGCAGAGACTGACACACAAAATACTGAAGTGTCAGAGGATGTGACTGCTTGACCTGATCTGACTGAAATACCAACTTCAATTTTTTTCACCTTAAGGGTTCGTTCTGTTAAATTTTAAGAAGTTTTGTTGGAGCTTGAAGTGTTAATAGAAATATTAAACGTTAACGGATACGATCTCGCTACTGTATTAGCTAGGTGTAAGCCCATTACTTGCGTAAGTTGACGTATTTGGAATTTTTCCCATTTTGAGGGTGAAAGGACATATTTTATGTTTATAGGATCAAACGTGAACTCACGTTTCATTTTAATAGTTTTCTCTGTAAAATGTGAAGCTAATCTGTTGAGTTTGAAGGTACTCAGAAGCGCGGGTTGTGTCTACGAACTAGACAGTAAAAGGGTCAAAGATCATTACCATGTAAGGCGGTATGGTCGAAATAAGAAACTAATATGAATTTCTTCCTGAGAGTTTCCTGTGCAAAAGATGAAAAATTTTGGCTTTGCTTGGCGGGTTTTAGAAAAAATAAAGTCATTAGTTTGGGCCGACTGACGACCCAGTTAACAGTAAAAGGGTGAATGGTCATGATCGTGTTTGCTGATGAGGCTCAAATATGAGCTGTAACCCCTCTGGTTTCACTCTGCAAAATTTGGGGAATTTATGTTAAGTTTGAAGGGTGTTAGAAGGCATAATTGCAAAGATTTAGAGTGGACACAGTGTAAGCATCGTATATTAAACGGTCCAAAGTCATCACTGCCTCACCCGGTCTGAATAAAATACATAACTAACCTCTATTTGACTCTAATGATACGCGTTGCAAATTTTGAAGAATTTCTGTTTCCACTGAATCCGTAATCATGAAGACTGGGAATTAAACTAGCGCGAACATGAATGTTTGGAGTGATGTAATGAAGGTGTTTGTGCTACGATTTTGATGACAACTATTTTGAGAGATAGTGCATGGTCGATTTAAAGGCAGATTTGAACGGACAAACACAGGCTCATTACATAATAGATGGCCACTGTCAAGCTTTTTCGAAATATTGTCAACGAGTTTTATTTCTGAAAGTAAAGAGAAGCTCTTATATCCTATCTCTGATTTCGTTGATTATCCATGCCTCAATGAGATGTTTTTATTTAAATTTATTTGTACTTTATATTTGTCTAGCTTTAGTTCTTTTTTACATCTTATTTTCATAGATATTGTTGAGCAGTTAAGTGCTGAGCACTGTACTGCGTGTGAATAAAACTTTGTGGTTTCTATCAGGATCATAATTTATTTCACAAACTTTAATTTCTCCTTCCATTAAAGCTGGAAAATGAGTGATTCATTAGTAGAGTATTTTAAGAAAATTTATGAACACAAGATTAGTTTCTTTGTCTCCTCCAGAGAATATAGACTTTAATTATTCGTTCTGCTATATTCATTTCATTTTAGTACTGAATCTTGATAGGATGGCTCCTGCTCCTTTGCTAATTTTTCTTCTCTTCGGGACTGCAGCGGTAAGTGTGGGTCATAATTTATTTTATTTAATCACACCTAATTCGTACTCAATTTAGTTGTGATCTAAATGGCAAATCTGGAAGAATTTTTTGCTGTTTCATTATTCTGTGATTTGAGCGTATGGCTTTTTTGAAAGCAAACGTTAAATTAATTTAAATAAACAGGTTAAGGGTAAGGACATGTATTTCGTTAAAGAACCATTTGGGTGGCCCCGAAACTATTTTTTTTTTTTTTTTTTTTTTATTGCATTTACGTCTCTCAACATCTAGGTCTTTAGAGACGGGAAAGGATGGGGGGCAAGGATGGGGGCAAGGAATGGGAAGGAATTCGGCCATGGCCTTTTGAAGGAAGCATCCCGGCATTTGCCTGGAGTGATTTGGGAAACCATGGAAAACCCAAATCTGGATGCCCGGACGGGGATCGAACCGCCGTCCTCCCGAATGCGAGGCGAGAACGCTATCCGTTACACCGCCACGCTCGGTGAAACTATTTTAAAGGTATTCGTGAACGGTAATTTATTTACAGTAAGTAAAGGAATTCACATCTAAAAATCCTCTTAAATTTTCATTGCTAGCAGGAATTTTAATTTAATATAAACACAATATTTTGAAAAAAGTGTTTACATCATATTTTATTTAACTAATTATTTTACCGAGGGCATTTCTATCATTAGCGTGGCGCCACAATCTGATGATGAATTCTTGCAGAACTCGACGAAATAAATCGACTTTTGTTTTGTTCTGATATCTTGCTTGGTTTTCGAGATACGGAATGGTAGAAATCACGACCACTATGACAAAACTAATCGATCGCTTTTTTGTTAAATAAATTAACTACGGTATTAAGTACAATTAATCGATATAAGTTTTGGCTATTTCGAAATGTCTCTTGTTGCTTACAATGCACATCACCGGAGTACCTTCAGTCGCGATAAAAGTTTCTGGTGAGTAAACTGCAACTTTATCACTAACCTGTTTAGGTTGATATGATCCCTGGACCAATAATTTTTGTGACATTTTTACAGTGCTGCTAACATTTCGTGGTTGCGGAGCGTCTCATATTTCGGTATTTTTATTCATGGAAATTTTTTTCGAAAAAGGAAGAGTGCAAAACGTAAAGAGAAAATTATAACGAAGCAGTTAAAACAAATTTCAACAGGTCAGTACGAGATTCGGGCAGGTGGAGAATGTCCCGGTCCTTCCAAATAATGTATGCTTAATTTTAGATTTGTTTCATCGAGTAATATACGAATTCATCATGAAATTTAGCTATGGGGAAATTTTTCGTCTGGTCCAGACCGCATTTAAACTTAACCACTTCAATTCTGAGATACGATATTTCGAGAACCAAGCGAGATATAAAAAAAAAATTGATTCTTTAGTTTTAATTTGTCTCGTCGAGCTACGGCACCACGATTGTCGTAAAACCCCCTTCCCGAGGCTTAAAATTCGTCACAGATTACAATTCTGTTTAAATTAATGGGGCTTCGTAGGGACGAATCTACTTATTCTTTGTTGGTAATTTGCATCGCGATACACGACACAACGTGGCGTGGTGTTTATGAAAGCTGCTTAAGTAACTGATAATAACTAAATTCCTTGTGCCGTCTACTATAACAAAAAGGTTTATCTGTAATTCAGGTCAAGACTGAATTACAACTTAACCACAATCTCCACCAATATTGCCGTTACAAAATCAAAGCTTCAATCACACGCGCACTGATACAGTTATTATATTTTAAGCTAATGATGTTAAGTATCGCGACATAAACTTGCTATTTCACTATTAAAACTTAGAGAAGATTTTCAGGGCTTTGGGACATCCAGCATCTGTCAAGAAACAGTATGTTATCAAAAGGTAGTTCATGGAAGAGAAAAGATGACCATGACTATAAGCTGGCACTCGATTTCAGGCACAAGGGTGTAGGAAGATTCTCTTTTTTAGGTAAGGGTGTCAGGGATTGGAATGAGTTACCAAGGGGAATGATGAATAACCTACCGAAAACGTTAAAAGAATTTAAAGTTAAAATTTGTAGAGGGCAAATGTAGGTGAGTGTAGGATAGGGGTAGGCCTAAGTTGGGTGTGTAGGGAAATTGCCACCGGAGAGTGTGCTCCATTGCAATTAAATTAAATAAATAAATAAAAAGGTTAGTACTAGTTTCCGACCGGCAGAGAAAGAGGCACCTCCCCCCCCCCGCTCGCTCTTTTCTGATCTACTTTCCTCTTGAAATTTTGATTATCTTTTCCAATACGTTGTCATCTTCACGTTTTCCACTGGCGATTGATCGAAAGCAGTCATAAATTAAGAATACCGAAATGTGAGACGATTGTGCAACCTATAAATGCTGTCAGCACAGCAAAAATGCTACAAACATTGTTGATACAAGGATTATATCGACCTAAACTAGCATGACACCCGATAACAGTGTAAAATATTATAATAAACTGTTTTTGTTCTCTTTATAATTGTTATGATTGGGTAAAAAAGGTAAACTCTATTGTGGTCGTAATGACGTGGCGACAGGGCTTAATATCGGTGGCGCGATCCAGAATTCCTACCGGGTATAGGGGACCTACAGTTTAACGTGGAATCCGAACAACGGAAGTGTTCTGGTTGGGTTGAAATGCGGCATGAACCAGAACAAAAATTTCGTCACAGCCATATATAGTTAATTTCTTTCTAGGGAGTCCATGTTGAACTGCCGTATTTTTTATATATTGAGAATAATATATTGCCATTATCGAAACAGCATGTGGGACGTAGCTGTAACGGTGGCATGGCTCGTATGTTGTTAATGACGTGGAGACAAGTTTTTTTAGCGATGAAAGAATGTAGGCTTTCGAATATACGTTTTTAGTGACTGCGCAATCCGCCCCTATCACAACCACCTTAACTCAACCCAGTAATCCGACGAGGTATAGGGTGCCTCCAGTTTAACGTGGAATCCGAACCACGGAAGCGTTCTGGCGTACTTTTTTTTTTTTTTTTTTTTTTTTTTTAATGGCCTTTGGCAACTAAACCATTTAGCCAGCTCAATGTGCTTATGATATCTCATCCAGTGATTTAGTTTTCTCCAGTACGTTGTGATTCTTAAGTATAGACACCACAGGACGGACAGGACATTCTCACAGACACACAACACTTAAACATCCATGCCCGCTGCCGGATTCGAACCGGCGACCTTCGGCACGCGGAGCTAGTGCTCCAGCACCTACGCTACCGAGGCCGGCCTTCTGGCGTACTTCACATTACCCAGCAAGCTTTGCCAGAGGTAAGGTCGGGTTAAGGGACTCCGAAAATCTCCACCTAGACACGGATTTGAATCGGAGGCCTTTTGCATTCCAGTCAGTCGCCTTTGACTGAGACACCATATCACTTAACTGTAACGGTGAAGCCTGGAAAATATTAATTAGGCAGCTCTAGAGGCACGGCACAACCATGAGGAGAAAACAAAATTAGTTTAGGTTGATATGATCCGTATGCCGACAATATATTTTACAGTAGTCTATGGCAGAATTTTTGGGCGTGGAATTTTTATTTGATATCTTGCTTAGTTCTAGAACTGTCAAAAATTAGTTACACAATAGTTACCTATGCATCTAGCTATGTTTTTATTCTGGTCAAGACTGCATTTCAATCTAACCACACCCGACAGTATGAAAACTAAACGCCCATTGTGTATGTCCAACGTGTAGTTCCTTATTTCTTCGGACCGAGCGTGGTGGTGTAACGGCTAGCGTTCTGGGCTCGCATTCGGGAGGAGGGCGGTTCGAATCCATGTCCGGGCATCCAGATTTGGGTTTTCCATGGTTTCCCCAAATCACTCCAGGTGAATGGCGGGATGCTTCCTTCAAAAGGCCATGCCCGAATTCCTTCCCATTCCTTGCCCCCCATCCTTTCCCGTCTCTAAAAACCTAGTTGTTATAGGAGACGTTAAGCAGTTAAAAAAAAAAATTCTTCTGGGATTTTGTTTTTTGATCCAAGTTAGATCTCGAACTAATCAACTCAATTTTAAGACAGTATATCTCAATAACGAAGAGAGATATAAAAAAATTATTATTAATAATAATAATCTCTACTTTGCATTTGTCTCGTCGAGTTACATAAGAGTCCATCATCAAATTGCGGTGCCATTTATACCGAAGACTTCTGGATGTTTTTCGATGGATATTTTTCAATGGATATTTTTCAATGGATATTTCTTTCCTTTCTTTTTTTCTCCCTAGCGGTTGAAATGCGGTCTGGACCGGAAGAAAAACGTCGTCAAAGGCACAAGGAAATATACCTATAACTAATTTTTACAACCAATATCCGCAGATATAAACGAAGTATCAAAAAAATGTATTCTTTACTTTCGTTTTGTTTCTTCGAGTTACATAAGAACCCATCATCAAATTTAGGCACTAAGGTTAGGCAGAGATGACCGTTATTTCAGTACACGCCGAAATACTGAATAAACTTGCGGACATTTTATATATAAATCATAAGTATGTATGTGGGTAAACTACTACCTGTGTATAAACACCATTTAAATTAGTAACGGATTTTCCATCTTGTTTCTGGTGGCCCTTTTGGTTCAGTTGGTTGAGGCACCGCAATGCTGTCCGGCGCCTCACATGGGGTTAAATTGTGGGAGGCCTGGTGGTGGAAGCAATTTTTATGAGGACTTGATTAACATGGTAGAAGAGGTGGTGGGGAACAATAATTTCTAATCATAATGATTGCGCGCAAAGGTCCTGGGCTATATCCCAAACCTCTCCGCAATGCGCATGGAGCGTGGTCATACGACGCTGATAGGTTGGGGATGATAAGCTTGGAGGCCTGCAATGGTATCTTTCGGAAGAGTGGACCTAAATGGACTGATACCGTGTTTCACCCTCCCCTTCTTTCATCTCTCTTCCCCGACACAAGCAAAACTGTAATCCGTGAACACACACTCATCCACACTTACAGGACATTTACGAACACTGTCACACGGAAAACCACGCCAGTTCATCTTACCAGAAGTTCCCATGGTTCCCATGGAGGACTTAGCATTTCCCATGGTAATCCCCTGCACCCGGAAACAGGTAGGACGTTCATAAAAGAAGAATTCTTGTTTCAGTTCCCTGGTCCGGATTCCGCGTAAAACTTTAGGTTGAGCCACGTCAGAGGCGGAATTGGCGTCAACTCAAAATCAAACTGTCAGAAATTCGTAGAACTACATGACTTTGCTATTTCAAGTAGTATTCATTAAATTTCCTAGTGGGAGGAAAAAAAAACTTTGAAAACTGAATTCTTTTTCCAACCTTTTATTTATATGTGGGAGTAAACACAATTAATAATGCATTATATTTAACTATCTCCAAATTGAAATTTTTGTTGTACCAGGAGTTTTAATTAAAACATAAAATTATATCACATGGAAAAATATGTCATGATTCCATAAATTGTCTGTGCCTTTCTCTATGTCCTAATTCTTTTCCTGGAATATAGTAGGTTGTGGTTTGGTTGAAATTCTACCAGCGTCGTAAGTGCTTCTGGTGTTGTATATGAATTTTTTTTATCGAACTTTGTTGGTGCTTGGTTCCGTAATATCTAGTTTTGAGATAGTGAGTACTAATGTTACGGTTGCTCACTACATAATTTCCTGTAGATTGTTTGTTCGACGTTGAAAGAGTTTACATGTTGTGACTTTTAAATATGGTGGTATCGTATCTTTTAGATTCTCATCGCTATTTCTGGTCGTTGCTGACATCATCACGAATCAAGGTCTAAATTGACGGCTTCAGTACTTGCTGAACGTTCGATCAAGGAGGTTTTCTGGGTTTATATCAATGTTGTGGTGATTTCTAGCTATTGAAATTGGAAGATAAACGACTTAATTGCATTTTGTTTTTAACAGATATTGTAACAGAAAATGCCTAGACTTGTGAAACCATTACTCCCCAAATAGCTCAAAAATGTGAGCAAAACAAAACGGAAATGCATATCGAATGCGGAGTGGAATTAAAACAACATACGGAGAAAAACCTGCTGCTGAATATTTTGGTTGAAAAAAAAAAATACTCCTGAAAATTTAACATAATTGAAACGACGCTGATAAGTGGTTGTCCTTAATTATTTAACACAAATTAAATGGTTTTTTACGTCTATCCTTTTCACACCACATCACACTGTATGGACTCCCTCAGCTCCCTCCACTGCCATGCGTTCTGGCATCAAAAATTTTTTCAATTTTTAAGTTTAAAATTTGATTAAAAAGTATTTCTAACGTGACTTCAGGGAGCTTATAACCTCCTCCCCTCTTGTCACGACATCACATACGTTGTGGACTTCCGTCACCCCCCCCCCCCTCTCCCACTCCCCGTGAACTAATCAAAATCAATAGAAATACTGCCAATAGAAGGAGGTATGGATCGGTAAAAAATGAAACCACGGCGAAAAAATTCGAAGTGAAAACTTATGACAAATAATCATTTACCTGCAAGACAATCTAGATTGTAAATCATGTATGATTCTAAAATTTTAACGTATTTAGAAGAAAAAAATCTTTCAAATACTGTACGAGTTTCGATCGTAGTATCCGGGAAATCCCCAACGGATGTAGCGAGGCTTGAATTTCGCTTTAAGATATTGGTTTATCCGTATTGAATTTGCAGTGAGCTACTTTTTTGTATCGGTGGTTTGTTTTCACGCGAGAAATTCCTGATGTCCGTATCGATCCTGCGATACACCTGATTGAATTGTTTCTCTTGAGTAATATTGGAAGAAACCATGAGCAAGCAGTACAGTCGATCTACAATTGTTATTTTCTTCAATTGCACTCCTTGATACAAATTTTACTATCCAGAGTTTTATACTGTTATTTACATTTTTTGTTACACGGTATACCAAAGCAAGTTCAGAAATTGTACATATATCTTTTTTCTATCTGAGTAAATTTCTTTCCTCATAAATTTATTGTGGTTAATTTCGGCCTAAAGGTTTTTTTTTTTTTTTTTTTTTTTTTTTTTACATTTTTGGTTTACTGTGGTAATCATTTACATGTAATTCTGCGACTTTCCCCTTCTTGCAGAAATGGAAATTTACGTGTTTTTGACTTTTATATGATCTGCAACTAAAACTTTGTATGCGTACATAATTTCAGCTTTCTGCATTATGGTACCTTATTGATGATCATCAGCCAGTCCGTCAGTGAATAACAGAATTGGTGAATTTTGCGAATGATTATTATCGAAAACAATACTGTTACTGTGTGTATTAGAAATTTCAGACAGGTTAAGTCACTAAAACCACCGAAATTGGGATACAAAAATTGCTTTAATCACTTCGTGATAGGGCTAGGCAGTGCCGCCGTTAATTCGACATGGCGGGTGCTCTGCCGTTCATAGATCGGCGCCGTCCGTCAAAAAGTATGATTGGATATCATTCAGTGACCTCTGTTCTCATACACATAATTAGTAAAATTTAACAACATGTTTTTGTAATTTCGAGACTCCCCGAAATCCATGATCTACGTATAATATATATTTAATACACATACCTAAGATGATAAATAATAATTAAAACTAGTGATCGCCCAGGGGTCGAAATTCGACTGTAATTCATTATTTATTTCCTTTCGTAAAAGAGTAATGATCATTATTTTAATTAATTTTTTACTTTCTATTTACTGATTGTTCATTTGAATTTAATGATTTAAAATATTCATTTTGATTCAACTGCTTTAGCTTTATGATAACATGAAGTAAATGCTTTCCTTCCTGAAGTAACTTCTGATTCGAAATGTTTTACATTTCAAAACCTGAATTGGAAATTCGAATATATCAAAATTTCTTGGAATGACATTTAGTGCGCATTTAAATGTATCCATCAAAATAATTTCATCATTTTGTGTGTTCACTATTTAAATTTGGTCTATTACCATTTTGAATTTGACGCAAATAGGTAGGCCTACTCCTTTTTTGTCTCTCTCTTTCTCCGACTTGTATTAAGATTTATATCAAGGGATAATCGAAGGAAGTGTAAATATCTGAATTTTTTTTTAAAAAAATCTTAATGAAATTACTGAAATTCAAAAATCAAAAGTCCCTTAACCAAAGTTTAACCTTTTAAATAATAAAAAGACCATATAGTATCTGGCAGAACAACTTCATTCCTTTTGGAAATTTTCCTTTTATAACTTCAAAGTAGGGATGCTCGATATACATCGATGTATCGAAAACATCGATGTTTACTATTCGATGCATCGAATCAATCCGATGCATCGTTTACTTTCGATGTTTAACGATGCATCGATGTTTTTCATTCGATACATCGAAAGAACACATGCGTTTCTTCGACGTGATAGAATCAGTTTTAAAGCAAAACAAAAACAGAAAATTGCATTAATATACGTTATTTTTGTCACCTAAAAAATCAAATTATATTTTTTTACTTGAATAAAAAAAAAACAAATACATATGCAACACGATTAGTTTTAAGGCAAAACAAAAACTGGAAAATTGTATCGCTGTACGATATTTTGTCACCTACAAAATCTCATTTTTTTGTAACTTGGATAAAAAAAAAAAAAAAAAAAAAAAAAAAAAAAAAAAAAAAAAAAAAAAAAAACTACCTTACATGATTGGTTTTAAAGCAAAACGAAAAACAGGAAATTGTATTGCTATATTTTATTTTGTCACCTACAAAATCACATCACATTTTTCTTTTAATTTAATTTTGATAAAACAACAAAAAATTTCAATTGACATGAAATTTCCCCACAGTGTAGGGCGGAAGTACTACAATTTTCCCCCGGGCGGGGAAAATCAAGGGCCTCTTCTTCACATTTGCTACGGGCCTCGCGCTGTCTTAATCCGGCCCTGCTTAGGGCAAGGCTAAACTTCAAAAATTTGCTTAAAGTTACTGCTCCTCGTTATAAAATACCCAGCAGAGCAACTGTGACACGGTGTCTTGATGACAAGTATGACGTCTTGGCAACATTAATAAAATCAAAACTTTCAAATGTTGAACACCTCAAATTAACAAGTGATATACGGCCAGACGTGCAGATGCGCAGCTTTTTGGGTGTCACAGCGCATTTTGGTCTAGTCACAGCGTTCGAATCAATGACATTAGGAGTTTATCAACTCAATGAAAGTCATTTATCCGAATATATAGCAGACATGCTCCTTAAGACCTGCAACGATTGGGGATTTGACACGGACAAAGTCTCTGCGGTCGTTACTGATAACGACCCGAATATGGTAACAGCTGTGGAATTAGGATTTGGAAAGAAGAAGCACATCCCTTGTTTCGCTCACACACTTAATTTAGTTGCTCAAAATACCTTTAGAAAATATATTGTCAAAAATAAAGACCATTGTTACTTTCTTTAAACACAGTCGTTTGGTAAGCGACGATTTGAGAAAGTCAGTAAGTGCTGAAATAAAGTTAATACAAGGCCTGCCACCACGCTAGAATAGCACATATCATATGATTCAAAGATTTTTGGAGCTTAAAAATGCTGTAAGTGATATATTGATTTGCCATAAAACAGCACCTCCAATGCTGACTGGTTTGGAATTAAATATTGCGTCATTTCTTCTTAACATACTACGTCCACTTGAAGCAGCAACTAAAGAAATATCTGGGGATAAATATTGTACCAGCAGCAAAGTGATCCCTTTAGTGCACTGCAAAACTCAAATCAGTTGAGACTGATGAACCTTTAGTGATGGAAGTACATAAGCTCGTCCTAAAAGAAATCAACAAACGGATGGGAGCTATCGAACAAGTTTCGTCTTTAGCTATCGCGACCTTATTGGACCCACGGTTCAAAAAACTGTATTTTGAAGACCCGATGGCTTCAAATGCTATTCAAAAGATCAAAGATATGATGAAGAGGGAGCTGGAAGAAATGCGAACAGAATCTCATTCAGATAGTTCAGACAAAACATTGGAAGATTTCAGTCTTTGGACCGATCATCACAAACTAGTTCAAAGAAACTGGAAATCAAACAAGACCGAAGAAAATGTTTCCGACGAGCTGTCTGTCTACTTGAGAACTCCGGTTGGCCGGCTTAATGAAAATCCGTTAGAAGATGGTCCGATTCTAAACAACAATTTCAAAAGTTATACAAAATAGCTTATAAATATTTAACTTTGGTAGCCAGCTCAGTGCCATCAGAAAGACTTTTTTCGAAAGCTGCACAAGTTTTAAATTAACAACGAAACAGAATTCAAGGAAAGCGTGTTAATAATATTTTGTTTATGCAAAGTTTAGAAAGAAAATATTGGGATTTATAAATTCCAATTAGATTAGAATCCCAACACTGCCTCTCTTTCAGCGTTCCTCGTTTTACTTTTATTCTATCTTTCTATTCGAATTTATAATTCCCAGTAATTGCCTTTGTAAAAGACTACTTAAAAATATAATTCAAATAAATACTTCATTTTGCTAGTTTCCAAATCTTTGTCTCATTTTTAAGCTTTCATAACCTTTATTAACCGATATACATATATCGATGTTTTTATTCGATGCATCGAAAACATCGATGTTTTTATTCGATGCATCGTAAAACATCGATGCGACGTTTCGATGCATCACATCGAAAAAAACATCGATGTATTTTCTGGATGAACATCCCTACTTCAAAGATTCTACTTTATGCGAGTCTTTTGTTTCACCAAAGACCACAGAGTATCTCAATTCTGGGAATACACGTCAGATAGTTGACTCCGATGCGATTTCATACAGACACACGTTCACGAATTTAATTTTTTATTTAATAATGATTTTTTAACATGTTTTAACGATGCTTATTATATTTTCTTTACTGTTGACCAAAGATCACAGACATTGTCAGAATTACTAAGTATCTTTGCCACTAAAAAAACAATTGTATGTTAACATCGAATGTTTTATTTTATTTATTTTAATGTATTTGTAACACATATTACATACACATTTTAGCTCTCTGCACTTCTTCTCCATATAAACTTTAACTGTGCCAAATCTCACACTCCTCCGTTTGCGCAATATTCTTAAAAAGGGATCCGAAGATTTTGCTTAGCGTATTAATATATAGATATTTAACCCAAAGAACTCATCTTATTTTCATTGCCTCTCAATGCTAATGCGTCGTAGATTTTAGTGAATAATGTTATTTCTAAATAAAATCGTTTCTAAATCCACGTGGAAGCGTGATTTTCATATCTATTACGTGCTCAAATGAAGTTATCATCGACAGCAGTTTTTTGCAACTGTTGCCTTATGATGGCCCTTAGACAACAATTAAGGTTCTATGTTGGCGGGCGTACTTAATTATTTTATTTTAATTTTAGACTAAAATTTGATTACCTTTTAAATATTTTCATAATGATTGTTGATGCGAATGTGAATGATTCTCTTGTCTTTATAACCAAAACATATACCTGAAGAGACGGAGATATAATAGCTGAAACAATATCAGTTTGTTATCAAATTGAAAAGATAGCTTACATATCAATATCACAATTATGTTAAGAGCTAAAACTGTTGTCGCTTCCGCTTGTTTCTTGTCATCAGTCCCTCAAATTGTTTCACGCAATCTACCATTTCCTTCAATGGTGAGCTGATCTCTTCGTCTCATAATTATTACTGTTTACGTTGTATATTTGTTTATATCTTTGTATTATCAAAAATTCGGAGACCGCCTAGTCCAGTAGGTAGAGCGTCAGACTACGACCTGATCATTCGAGGTTCGATCCGTGATGAAGTCAACGACATTTCTCCAAAGCTGACCTTCCGGAACGGTTCCGCAGGCCGAGACGAGTAGGTAAGTCTGCGGGAAGGTAAAGGACGGCTATATCGTGGCGCCAACCCCGTCATATCCCTTCTAATGATGAAGATTGTAATGTGAATGCGGAGCTCTACCTCCGTGAATATTACGGGAAGCGGCAGGAGCCGTAAGAAACCTGTGACCTTTACCTTCTTCTCTGTCGCCTCCACAAGGTAACTAAACAATCGAGCTCAGATTAAACTGTGACCCGATATAACCTGTATTTTCCTTCTTTACATTTCTACAAACTCCTTACCAGATCCGTCATTTCCATGTGTTCATTACGTACATTATCAGCCCTCTTAGCTTGGAATATTGTTGTGTGCACGACATTTCAAATGCAGTTGCAAACGGGCTTCAGAGATAACTGTTATTCATAAGACTGTACAGGGGCATGGTGGCAATCCCCTGAGAATTTGCTGACAGGTCGGTTGATCCAACCCTCAACCTGGTATCCAGATCCCTTTCCCCTCCCCTTCCCAACTAGAGAGGGGCCCCCGGTTTTCAAGAGAATTATTAATTAGTTTTTAACAGGTTGCCTCCTTGCGAACCTCCAATCATCTACTTAGTACCTGTTCCTGGTGTTAACAGTTTGGCTGGTTGCATGCACCTGGCCTAAACTAACTTGACAAGTCCTTTATTTATATCTTGTTGCACTCCCTGCTTCGGAAATTAGATGAACACCTGAGGTAACCTCCAATAATCGATTAGGCTAGAATTATAATCTGCATACCATAATTTGGTGAATGAATCATTAACTCCTCTTTTAAACGTGGATTAAAATAAAAAGGCAATAAAGACTTTCATTTATTTTGAAAACTGATATTAACATCGATTTTGAACATTAGTAACGCTTATTTTTTATTTTATTGTGGACATATTTTTAATTCTTTATAATCATTGTTGATCCTTGAATTTTTCCAGTATATCCTTAGTTGTTATTATTATTATTAATGTAGCTATATCAACCCTTATTTCAGGATGTAACCTCTTTAAGTCTAATGAGCCATATATTAGAATTTAGAATTCTAATTCTAATATCCTTAGTTGTACATTTATATATATATAAAAATAATACTGTTAATATTCAGCACAAATTGAGCTATTAGTTGTATTCGTTGTTTTTTTTTTTTTATTTTTAATTGGCTTTTGGTTTCCTGACCATACAGCCATCCTATGTATACATTTTTACATTGTGGATTTGCAGATATAGTACTAATACTAGGCAGAGTTAAAGTTTTAACATGACATATACAATTACATATTTTTCAGATATAGCACTAATACTAAACAGACTTATTTACAGAATAGCACATACGATTACAGGCTTTCAATACCTGTTCCATAAATTTGCATATAATTATACATCTGTACACATTAATTACACAAACCAATTTCCTTGTCCCATATTAAAATTAATAAAAGAAAGAACAATATACAGCATAATCTCATAAACATATCTAAATTGTGATTCCCATCGTTATAAAAAAATTCATATATTATTTTATACATTCTGATGTCCTCAGTGGCCAGTAGTGTGGTGACTCTGGTTGGGCCCACGTAACCCAGGTCGCGTAGTTTCTTGAGGAGACTCTCTGTTGCTGCTCTTCTCATCGGAAATCCTAATAACAGATGGTTGGTGTCCTCCACCTCTCCACACTCACAGTATGGTGTCTCTTGGGCTCCGATGCGGTGTAAGTGTTTCTTGAAGGCTCCATGGTTGGCTTTCAGGCGCATAATTGTTACATAAAATTTTCTGGTTACCCTCCATTTTTTATTCCAGTGTGTTTTAGGTATATGCGGGTGGATTTCCCTGTAATGACTTCCTTTGTACTCTGCTGTACGTGCCCACTCATCTTCCCATCTAGATCTCAGTGCTTCTTTGAATTTCTTCAAGTGGTCCGACGCAGGTATCTTGTGCTGGCACCTTACTCCGTCCGTGATAGCCTTCTTGGCTAGGTTGTCTGCCATTACGTTGCCTCGCATACCACAGTGGCCTTTAACCCATACTATTGTTACTTCTTTCTCCCTGCTTTGTAGCTTATCTACTTCCTTCATTATATCATAAACTTGTTGGTTGTTGTGGCGCTGGGTGATGTAGTTCTTCAGTATCATTACTGCTGAACGAGAGTCCGGTAGTATAATAACCTTTTCTTCCCTACTTCCTCCCGCATATTTTAAGGCTTCCAGGATAGCCGTAAGTTCAGCTGTCATTACGGATGCTTGGTGATGAAGCTTGTAGCAACCGGAGTCTCCTGTTTTGGGGTCAATGAAGGCGCAGCCTGTCCCCGTTTCGTTCTTCGCTCCGTCCGTGTATACAGCTTTCGTTGGCGACGTTTCTTGCAGAAACTCCTGTACTCGTACGATGTGATCAATGGCATTTTTATACTGGCATGAATCGTCTTTTATTTTAGCTACTACAAGCGAAAGCTTGTATCTGTTTTCATAGAGGAGTGGTTTTCCTGACACCCGTATCTCTTTCTGTAGGTCTCTGACTTTAGAGTATTCCATTGCCAGAGGAGATGCCTGTTTCCGTTTCCAATACCTTTCTACTTGATAGGCTATAGCAATTTTCCTAATGTTTTCCATAATTGATGTACGGTTGTACTGTGTTTGCTTGAGCATAAATTTTGCTGCTAGGTAGAGTCTTCGCAAATCTAATGGTGCCTCCAATGTCTCCACCAACAGAACGTTTGTTGATGTCGTCTTCATCGCTCCTATGCATACCTTCAAGACTTTGTATTGTACCCTATCCAGTTTAATTAGATTATTTCTACTCGCCGATCCATAGCAGATACATCCGTAGTCCAGATGAGAGTGTACCAAGGCTCGGTACATGTTCAGTTTAACAGTAGGATCTGATCCCCAAGACGTACCACAGACTGCTCTTATGACGTTTACAGCTGCTTCACATTTATCCACTATATGTTTTTCTTTGCTCCCGCCATGCCAACTTACTGTCTATGGTCATGCCCAGGTATTTAACCACCGTTCTTATTGGGACTTTGTAGGGTCCTAGCGTCAATTCGGTCCCGTAGGGCTGTCTGTGCCTCGTGTATACTGACACTACTGTTTTTTGTACTGATATTTGTAGGCCATTGTTTATTAGCCAGTGCTGAAGTTTCCATATAGTTTGGTTAAGTTCTGCGATGCAGTTGTTCAGTATCCGATCTACCAAGTACAAGCACAGGTCCGCGTACTGGAGTAGCCGGATATGTTGTGGCTTCAGTTCATGTAGGTCTATGGAGTAAATGTTGAATAATAGCGGGGAGAGGATTGATCCTTGTGGAAGTCCATGACTAGTTGTCCTTGGACCAATTATATTCCCTCCGTTGTTAATGACTATTCGTCTGTTTGATAGTAGACATTGCAATCTTTGTGTGGAGGTTGCAGGTATTCCCCTCTTTATCATTTTCCTTAGCAGTACTGCTATTGATACATTATCATATGCGCTGATCAAGTCCGTAAACAACGCAAGGAGGTATTCATTGTTTCCAAAGCATATCTGGATGTCCGTTGTCAGGTTTACTAGGACTTCTGTGGTTCCCATTCCTCTCCTGAAGCCAAGCTGTGTGGTTGGCAGCCAGTTATGGTGTTCCACCCACCATTCCAATCTGGGCTTGATCATCCTTTCAAGTACCTTGTATATGCAAGAGAGAAGGGTGATCGGTCGATATGATTCTGCTTCGTTATCTTTTTTCCCCGCTTTCTTCACTGGTACTATTGTTGCCGTCTTCATTGTTGGGATGTCGATTCACTCATACCATACCTTGTTCAGTATATTCAGCAATCGCTTTTTCCCTGTCGCCGGTAGCCTCCTGATCATATAGTGGATGTTGTCTGGTCCTGGGGCGGTACCTTTGCCAAACAATAATGCTTTTTCAAGTTCTTGTACGCTTACTGGATGCAGTAGTTCATGGTTTGTGTCTTCCTCCGTCCACAATTGTTCCGGGTTCACTGAGGGAGGTGACATTTTCATCAGGATCTCCTCCGCTATATTTTCGGGCAAGGGTTCTCCACACTTCTATTCGTTTTTTTCTGTTTTAGTCTTTTAATTGTATTCCGCACTTCTTGAATTGGTGTATCCTTATTTAATGTTGCGCAGTAGTTTTCCCAGTTTCTCCTTTTCTTTTGCTTAAGCATCTTCTTTGCCTTAGCTACTGTCTGTTTTACTTAGAGATAATTCTCAAGGGTTGACCTTTCTTTGTATCTTTTAAATGCTTCCCTTCGCGAGAAGATTGTTTTCTGGCACTCCACGTCCCACCATGCCTTAGGTGCCTTGTGTCGTACATACCTTGCTTTCTTATGTGGAATTGATTTCATTGTTGCGTTTTCTATAGCTGCTATCAGATTACGATAATCTTCATTAGCTACACCACATTCCTCATACGAGTCTATATTTTCCCTTACATACTTGTCGTAGGCGCCCCAGTCTGCCTTTTCTATATTCCATTTGTAGGGTGATTGGATCACAGATGGTGTCATTTTTGCTGTCGGCACGGATATTAGTATTGGTAGATGGTCCGATCCCAATGACTCCTGTATTACTTTCCAGTTCGCCTCCAGTGCTAGGCTTATCGACGCCACTGACACATCCACTGCTGAGCTTAGTTGATTAGGTGAGCCAATTCGAGTGGGTGCACCGTCATTCAGAAGAATCAAGTTTTCTTCATCGATCATTTCCATGAGACATTGTCCAGCTGTGTCTGTCTGCGGGCATCCCCATATCTGGTTATGTGCGTTTATATCTCCTAAGACCAATTTCGGTGATGGAACTTGCCTCACTATGTTACTTAATATGTGTTTCGATATCACCGTCTGTGGCGCTCTGTATAGTGAGAGAACTGCAAATTTTGACTCTGCCTTGCCTATTACAACCGCACATGCATCTAATACGGCATTAGGATTTCTTATTTTGATCTCTTCGTATTTTATATCCTTCCGAATTATGATTGCCGCTCCACCATAGCCGTCGTTTCTATCTGCTCTTACTGTATGGTATCCTGGTAGTTGAAAGGTTGTCTCAGGTTTTAACCAAGTTTCACAGATAGCACCTATTTGTGTATCTGCTCTATGGAGTAGTTCCAGTAGGACTACTTTATTTCTTCTAACGGAGCGGACGTTCCACTGTAGTATTCAGTTAGCTGCTTGTTCCATTGTTGTACAGTTCTTCATTAATAGGTTGGTATATCATGCTCCTTTCTAACAATTGTCTAATGTCTTTTGCTCCCAGTTGTTCTCCTATTTTTGTCCTCTCTACTGTCTTAGTAATCAACTCCACTAGTTGCTCTATAATGTTTTTTCCTGTTGTTCTCCGAGTCTTCTGTCCGTTGTGTTCGATAGGGGTTACTACCCATGAATGTTCCTGGTGTGCCCCTTGGGTCAAACACATGCTGGTACATCATAGAGTATGTTGGTATTTTCTGTGGCTGTGTGGTCCGGTGCGCACCCTGCCTTCGTTCTAACAGCGGCATTTGTGTAGTATTGTACTTCTTCGTCTGCTGTCCTGCTGTTTCTTGCTTATGGAGCGACCACTCATCTGGCACTGGTTTCTCCCAGTGTGGCTTGCACAGTCCCAACGTGTTGTTCGGTAACAGTGGCGGGAAGTCACCATGGCTAGTGATGTCTGGCAATATGTTCGGGTGCTGTAGTCCATCTGAAGTAGAGATGGGTCACAAATAACTAAGCGGCTACAAATAACCGTTATTTTAAAAACGCCGTTTAGAAAGTAGCGGCCAAAACGATAACTGGAGTTATTCAAATAACGGTCAGCACTTCCCTCTCTGACAGCGCTGTAATTGTTCGTCGACCGCCCGCTACGAGTGCATCAGTCACCGCTTATTGCCTCTCTCACCGTTATTAATTGCAATAAATACCACTAGATGACACTACCATCGCAAAATAATAGTTATTAACTACGATAGCGATCACTAGAGGACACCACCTATGTAAACCGCTTTTTCCAACCTCTAACCGTTATTAACTGCGATAGCGCCCAACAGATGTCGCTACTGCTGACGACGTTAAATACTACTTTGCAGGTGTTATTTGCGATAGGGTCCAAAATTTATCATCTCTCTACGACTTAGTGACCATTAAACTGGTTTTCAGCATCCATCCTTCCATCAAAAACCACTTGTTTATGCTTTTTGTTACAGCTGTGTACATGTGTTATATCGTCTTTGCCAGTTGAAGGCGTTATTAACTTCGATAGCGATCACTAGAGGACACCACCTATGTAAACCGCTTTTTCCAACCTCTAACCGTTATTAACTGCGATAGCGCCCAACAGATGTCGCTACTGCTGACGACGTTAAATACTACTTTGCAGCTGTTATTTGCGATAGGGTCCAAAATTTATCATATCTCTACGACTTAGTGACCATTAAACTGGTTTTCAGCATCCATCCTTCCATCAAAAACCACTTGACTATGTTTTTTGTTACAGCTGTGTACATGTGTTATATCGTCTTTGCCAGTTGAAGGCGTTATTAACTTCGATAGCGATCACTAGAGGACACCACCTATGTAAACGCTTTTTAATACCTTTAACCGTTATTAACTGCGATAGCTACCAACAGATGGAGAAACCATCGAAAAGCGCTAGTATTTCCACAAGTCATTTAGTTTTAAACAGCAAATCATATTTACATTTCAAATTACTTTTATGTACGTCTGAACAACATATTTAAATTGCAGCTGGTCTGTTATTGGGACACATTTACAACATATGTAAAGTATGCTATACATATAACTATAGCCACACAAAACTTAATGCGAATTAATAGCCAGACTGAAAAATTGTTTACTTTCAGCAAAGTTAATCTTCTGTATTTGTTGCATATATTCATAAAAACTCATACTACAAATTCATTAGTTTTAAACAGAAAAATATATTAACACGTAATCAAAACTGCCCACTTCGCATTCTTTTTTTTTTTTTAATCGTACGTCCATAAATCACGTTATACACAAACCGCTAAAGCTGGTCGTGTTAAAATTCTATATTAATTTATCAAGGCATCACTGCGACTTATTAAACAAATACATAAACACAAGTCGAAGGCGTATATAGTGTCTCTGACAGTTACTATGGAAGCCGCTTATTAGGAAGCCGCTTATTTGAAAGCCGCTATTCGTGACGTATCGTTAAACGCTAAATAACGCTAATAAGCGGCTTTTCGTGACGTCAGGGCCGCTATATACGTCACATCCGGTTATTTGACATTTCCGGCTTTTTTCAACAAGAGAAGAGCGTTTCTGAGCAGAGATTTTAGTAGCGTCACCACAGATATTACTTCAGAACAAAATAACTATACGTTATTTCTAACGGTTAAAAAAAGCGGTTAGATAAAAGAAGCAATAACTGAATAACGTATTACTGGAAAAAAGCTGTTTTGCCCATCTCTAATCTGAAGTGTTTTCTGGGTAGCGCTGCTGCCACTGTACTGCCCGCGCATATGGTCTATTTTTTTCTTCTTCAATACTTCTCTAATAGACAGTATGTCTCCAGCTGCTAGTTCATGTGCTTGCTTACGTCTTATATACATCGGGCATGCCCTGTTTGTCGCGTTATGTGGGCCGCTACAATTTGCGAAACGTACCACATCCGAGTTGCATTCCGCCGTACAGTGTGCTTCACCACATATGTCACAGCGGGGCTTTCCGCGGCATTATCTTCCTATGTGTCCATAATGTAAACATTTATAACAAATGCGTATGGCTAGGGTGTAAGGTGATACCTCGCACCGCGTCCCATGAATATATACAAACTGAGGTAGTGCCTGTCCATCGAAAGTTAACACACATGTTTGAAGTTTCACTTCCGTTCTGATGTTTTTTTTGGATACCGGATTTAGTTAATCTTCTTGCTGCTATCCATTTTACTGCTGACACTATTTCGGCAAGTATTTCCTGCATTTCTAACTCGGTATCCACTCAGCGTATAACGCATTGTTTACAGACTAAGTGGGCTGGTATGTATGCCTCCAAGTTCCTTGCCGCCAACGATCTGCACGTCACAGTACTGTTCGCCACTCTTGGAGAGAGTGTTTCTAGGTTTAATCTGTTCTTTCCTGTAGTTACTATGTTCATGACTTGTCCACGAATTTCCGGTATACTTTGGTGTAGTAATTTTCCAATCAACATAGGATGTAATCGTCTTACATTTCCGCTCTTCCCTTCTATTATTACTACATACGGGCCCGTGTCCGCCATTCTATACTTGATTTTGTCTTTATTATTATCATTGGAGATTATGCTCTGCTGATTATTTTGGTTCATCTGTTCTGGCATCTCTGGTCTACCCGCCTCTCTGTTATCGTTTACTGGTTCTACAGTGGCTACTATGCTGCTGACATGTTTGGGGACACCTGGAGCTAACGCTACCCGTTTATCCACTACCAAATTCACACCTAAGTCACCTGGACATTTTCTATGATTTACATTTGTCTCTTCTTCCATTACTACATCCACTTCAGACGCCGTCAAATAGTTGCTTATAGTACTCACTGCTTCCGAAATAGTTTCGCCTACTGCTGCCAGTGTTGTTTCTCCATCAGTGAGGTCTTGTGATCCTGGTGGTGGGAGCGTTCCGCCCCCCTCGCCGTAGTGGCCACCATACATCTGGCTGTCACACTATTGAAGCCTCACGTAATAATCACTGTTTTAATCACACACGATTCACAAATTTAACACTACCAGTCAAGTACAGTACGAGGAAGTTTACTTTCACACGCCTGCTCTCTGGAACGAGGAAGTGGTCGCTACGAACGCTCAAGCTAGACTGAGATGTATTCGTTGTTAACAGTAGTGGTAGAATATAGCCAATCTAATTAATTTCCTAAGCTCACTCATCTCGATAGCTATTGGCTAGAGAATTGTGTCACGTGTCAGCCTTCGCTCGCAAAATAACAACCACCAGACATATCATTAGAAGAAATTCAAGGTTATATCCACAATTTAATAGCAAAACAACTGCTACCAAATTTATTGCCAAAATATATTCATTAAGTTTGGTTTTCATAGCATTTCATAGTTATGAAATATTGATAAAACTTTACCGCTAAAAATGTGGAACTGTTTTTCAGTAAGAATGAAAGAACATTAAAAATTTAAATTACTCATGGTCTCTGCTCATGAATGCTAATTTTCGTTCTGTCCGAGGCTAAATTTCAATTTAATTAAAACTTTCGATGATGTTATTGCTCGACCATAGTTTATACAATGTGATTTATTTGCTTTTTACTATATTACTGACCACTGGTGTTAATGATCTTTGTTCAAGTTCGCTGTACGTGAGTTATTAGGTTGTTTAAAGAGGTCATAAGACCAAATATGTTACTGAGTCGAGTATCCTGGCAATTCATTTCTTTGGAGATGCTTAACAGTTTAATAATCTGGAATCTGTATTAAGTTCTCTGTCTGTTAGAGTCACTATGACGAAAGATTACATTATGAATGCCCATCCTCAGTAAAATACAACTGAATTCTTCAAATTTTGCAGAATGAACTTTAAGGGTCAAATAAAAGTCAAGTTTGTATTTCAGCAAGTTCGAGTCTACGACCTTTTAAACAATTAAACGATAGCGCGATCGTCCGTGACTGTGTTTAATAACTACGTTTATTGATACTTCTGAGTTCTTCAAGCTCAAAAGTATTTTATTCACTTAAGGGTGAAACAAAAGTTAATTTCGTATTTGGTCAGATCAGGTCAACCTGTCGTAATCTTTAACCCTATAAACTGAAACTATTCTAGATACGCAAAACATGGTCACGGGCTCACACTAGTCCTATTATAAATCTGTAAGCAAACTGCGTATGTCAGGGGTATGAAACGGTATCATGCAAAAAAATACCGCATCAGCTTGGATGGTGTTTACAATTTTTTTAAATTGATAGTTCAGATTAAAACTTGTGTAAACAACTAATAATTTATATGTATTGAGGGACCCAGAAAGTAATCAAAATCATTTCTAGACGGAAGAATTATAGGCCACTGATCAAACAGTATTTAAGATGATCGCTTCTTTCAACAAAAATTGACAAAAGATCGCATTAATTTTCTTGGGATTATGTTTATTTCTTAACCTCAGCTATTTATTTATTCAGTTCTCCGAAATTGAAAACATTACAATAAACGTAACGAGCGATGAAATTATAAAAACATCTTTATACGAGGCATGTCTTTTAAGTAAGTACCGTTTTGAAATTAAAAGAAGACGTGCAAATATATATCAATAATTTTATTTTTACATGAAAGCTTGTACCTTACTCTACTTTTCTATATAATTCCCTTCAATATTGAGGCTCTTGTCATAACGTAGTACCAGTTTTTGAAAACCCTCCTCATAGAAGTCAGCCGCCTGACTTGTTAACCACTGCATCACAACTGTTTTGACTTCGTTATCGTCTTCAAGACGCTGACCGCCCAGGTGTTTCTTCGAGTGCAGGAACAGATGGTAGTCACTGGGCGCCAAATCAGGGCTGTACGGAGGATGATCTAGAGTTTCCCATCGAAAAGATGTGAAGAGATCTTTGGTCTGATTAGCCACATGTGGACGGGCATAGTCATGCAGCAAAACGATGCCCTTGCTCAACTTGCCACGTCTTTTGTTCTGGACTGAACGGCGCAGATTGTTCAATGTCCCACAATAAGCTGCTGCATTGATTGTCTCATTACAAGACAGAAATTCCACAAGCAATACTCATTTTCTGTCCCAAAAAACTGTGCACATGATTTTCCGGGCAGAAATCGTTTGCTTGAACTTCAATTTTTGGGTGAATCTGAATGCCGCCATTCCATGGACTGTAGCTTTGATTCAGGTGTGACGTAGGCCACCCATGTCTCTTCGCCCGTAACAATTTGGCTTAGGAAATCATCACCATCGTTGTGGTACCGTTCAAGGAAAGTCAATGCACTGCCTAAACGTTTGGTTTTGTGCACATCTAACATTTTCGGTACCCAACGTGAGCACAATTTTCGGTTATTGAAGTGCTCGGTCGCAATGCCATACAAAACACTACGAGAAACATTAGGAAAGTCATCACACAAGGAGGAAATCGTAAAGCGTCTTTTTTCTCTCACCTTATTGTCCACTTTCTGCACCAAACTTTCATTAACGACCGAAGGATGCCCACTCCGTTGTTCGTCATGCACATTTGTGCGGCCATCTTTAAATGCTCTCACCCACTTTCTCACCATTCCTTCACTCATAATGTTTTTTCCGTAAACTGCACAGATCTCACAATGAATATCGATGGGTCTTAGGCCTTTAGTACAAAGAAATCTTATAACAGCCCGTACTTCACAGTCGGCGGGACTCACGATTATCGGAGGCATCTTAAACATTCAGTGAACAACGTAAACAGGGAAGAATTAGACTGTAATGGCGTCAGTGCGTAGGCAAGAGATGCAGGTACCCAGTGCGCATGCACGGAACGCCGCGCCGACCGTAGCGCTGCAGCCACGGTGTGACAAATCGGTACTTACTTAAAAAATACGCCTCGTACTTCAAAAACCACCAAACGTCATGCTGCTATATTACGCTTCTGTTGTCTTACTCTCCAGTTTCTGTAATACAGCAGGGTAAAATAAACGGAATACATCAATGAAACAACTACTTAAGAGATACACTTCAGGATTCAATTCAAGGTAAACATGTTTGTGCTTAGTGTAGACATGTTTAGATACAGTAATCAATTTAGTAGCAGTGCAAAAAGATATTACACCAAACAACATTTATTTTTAATTGTGTAGGAATCGTTTATATTAAACTGTATTAATTTTTGTTGGTACTAAGTAAGGTGCATTCTTATTCGTATGCAGTGGGCGTTATAATATGAATCTGTTTGCATGCAAGTGGAAATGTTGCCCGTACACTGTAAAACTTCACCATATTCATGCAAATTCGGATGGTGGTGTCATAATGAGAGCCTGAATTATCATTTTGGTATGAAATTCTGTACACACGTTCCTTGGGCGACATAATTTAAAAATATTTGTGCTTTGTAATAACCACCAAATACACACTAAACTGGGTATTCTACGATAACCGTGGTGCCGCAATATTATAATGGAATAACAGTTACCCGCGACTTCGTCCGCTTAAAAGTATGTTAAATTATAAGAGTTTTGTTACTGTTCAAAATACGACCAGCATTGGGGTTGAAAATATGGTTAGCTGCTTTCTTTTCCTCAAAGCCAGGAAATGGGTAATAAATCTGTAACGCGCACCGAAAGATACAGTTATGCACATTACCGACTCAGCGGCAATAGTCATCTAGAGCCGATTCTGACGTCATTATAGTCAGAATTCGGCATCGCTGCTACATTCTTCACTCAAAATCCACTATGCACCACGAAAAATTAGTAGTTATTCTGGTCCGGCCGCATTTAAGCCTAACCACAAACTTCGTTAGTACGACTCGTCGAAAATCACCCCTGTTTTTCAAATATTGATTTTCATATATATTACGGCAAATATTACGAACGGAACTACGATGAGATACCTGGGATACCATAATATTTCATGTCCGCAACTGAAGACATCTCCTTGTGAACTTGCCGAGAGCACGAATTAAAAAAAAAAATAAAATAAAAAAAAAAAAAAATTAAGGTTAAGACCGAATTTTATTGCCTTCTGCGCAACTATTGTTATAGATCTCCCGATACAAATTCGGTACATGTCACTAGATAGCCGCTCATGAAAGCAGCTTAAATTACTAATAAAGTTTCAGTTGCCATTCTGGTTCAGGCTGCATTTCAACCAAGCCACAAGCTACGCTAATATTGTCTCTAGAAAATCAAAGCTTCTATCTCTCGCGCATTAATACATTCACAATGTTGCATGTTAGTGATATCACAAATGACCTACAATTATATACAGATAGTGATACCAACAGCTAAAAACCAGCTGAATATGACGCTGGCAAAAAGCGACCTAAATTAAATAGGCCTACTGAATACATGTCGAACTACGTTTAGCAACAAAAACTATACCGAGCGTGGTGGGTGAACGGTTAACGTTGTGGCCTCGCATTCTGGAGGACGCGTAAAGCCATAGTATATAAAAAAGAAAACATGAACTATGGCGTCAGCTTCATGGCAATTATTAAAACAACGTTATTTAAAAATGTATACTAATATGCTCATAACTTAGGCAGTGGAATGGAAAGTCCAAAATACATTACAGCTCGTAACACAACTTATGTTAATATTGCGGGTCAAGTTTACGTGTTTTCGAGCGTGCTTTAGTCCAGTTACAGTTGATACTGAAGGTGTATAATAAAATTAATAATCATAATGTATGCAACTCTAATTAAATATCCTGATGTATAAAACGCTGCTACTACTCGAATTATGCATCTGATGTATTAAGGTGTGCCCGTTTCGTTTCGTTTTGTACCTGCAATATTAGCGGAGATAGTGGTTAGGTTGAATTGGTGCCCGGATCGGAATGCTCTTGTTACAGCATAAGGCAGGAGGAATTTAGTTATTATTACTAATAAATAAGCTGCTTTCATAAGCGGCATGTATTTGACCACGTGTATCGCGATGTAAAATATTCCCAATATTACTTCTTGAAACGAAAAGTTTCTACCTGATTCCGTTGAATGCATTTGTTTCAAGTGAAGGATTTAGTAGGTATTAGGTAGAATTTAATAGGTGTTAGGTATTAGAATTTAATAGGTATAGGTAGAATATTGAACAGTAGGTAAAAAATACTTTTGTTAATCATACGCAACTGTTGTTGCTGATTTCTACAAAAATTTTGAACAAGAAAAAATGAATATGGGTTATTTATTTTCGGTAAAGTTTTAAATTTTGTTAAAAGTAATTTGTAATGTTACAGAAGACGTAAAGTACCAAGAAAGAAGACACACAGGAAATAAACTGACCCGAAATGGAATCATGAACGACCATTTTTACACTTAACATTTTAAATTTTTTACAAGCTTTGATTTTCCACATATATTGTGAGCAAATACCTGAAGTGTCATACTATTTCATTGACGCAATGAAGACATCTCTTTGTGAACTTATCGATTAAATGATTTTTATTTTTTTTTAAAATTAATGTTAAGTGCAGACTTACATTTCCTGTTCCCGAATTATTATTAATCAAGTCCACTTTTAAAATAAACACACACATGCATATATCAGAAGGTTCTAACTTTTGTTTCTGAAAAAAAGTATGATTTGCGACTTGCAGGTCTACTTAAAAAGCAAAGCGTACACATGGCACTGCCATTTACAAAGTAGGAAACCCTTTGGTGTTTGAAAATTCATAATGGCAATTTGTAAAGGAATTAATCGTTTTGGCAAGATAAAAACTATCCTACGTCACTAGGCACACGATTTACTAACTCTGTGCCAAATTTCATTTAAATCTGTTGTGCAGTTAAGGCATGATTGAGGCAGATAGTAGGCCTATACCCAAGCATACAATCAAACTTTCTCATTTATAGATTCTTATGTAACTAGGTTAAAAAATCAAAGTAAAGAATACATTAAAAACAAAATATTTTACTTAGGTGTCAAGACATCATATCTCAAAATTGAGGTGGTTAGGTTAAGACGAGATCTGGACCGGAAATAAAACATTCATGAAAGTCACACAAGTACATTGTAATATGTTCTTTCCTCCTACTTTTGCCAAAATTTAAAATTTAACTAACCTTTTTTTATTTTTTGATCAAAATTTTTGTACAAATATTAGACTATGAAACACGAAACAGTGCTTTTTACTTACTGTTCAATATTATGCAAATACCTATTGAATCCTTCACTCAAGACGAATGTATTCAATATCCTAATGTACAAATTTATTGTTTCATGAAGCAAAATTGGAAATCGTTTACAACACAATACACCTCATTTACACTGGGCTTATGAAAGCTACTTATATATTACTAATAACTAGCCACAAAGCCCGTCAAACATGACGGGGTTAACGGACTGCTCTGGCAATTGATTTCTTTTCAGTTGCTTACCTAAATAGAATTTTTATAAAATAAAGTTCAATATGCTGTAATTTCTCGTCCCTTGTGAAGTAGCAAAAACTTTCAGTTGTCAATTTGGTCCAGGTTGCGTTTCAGCCTAACTACAATCTTCGCCAATATAGCCGGTAGAAAATCAAAGCTTCATTTACACGCGAATTTATATATTCCCTGCATCGCATGTCAATGTCATCATGCATCGATACCGATCATGCACCATGCGATACAAACTTGATCCAAAATCTTCACAGTTTTCTTACAACTTTCTTATTGTCTATGATGATGATCGATGTTTTAACACCTGGCACAGCTTACATCCGGCTGAAATAATGACCCCAGTGAAAACGAAGGATGTTAAAAATAAATCTTAACAACTTACGTTATGGCACGTAATATTAGTTTTAATTGTGGTTTAGGTTGCATAGATCGCGAACAATTTGGAACTTCTTTCATTCAAACCAAGTATTGATATCACAAAAAAAGGAACTAATAATCAATATGACAATTTAAACAAAATTCATACTTTTCTTTCAGTGTTGCAGCAATTCATTACTTAGCAATTGTTGAAATACATTGAATTGTTGTAAAATAAATGCAATTCCTATTGCCTGGCGCTGTAACAAAAGGTTTTGGTTGCTATCCTGGTTCAGGTTGCATTTTAAAACTAACCACATACGGGAGTAGTTTACATCGTGATTCATGACATCAAATCGTGACATGGTGCTTATGAAACCTGCTTAAATAACTGATAATAGCTAAATTCAACATGCTTTTGCTGTGATAAGGTTCATTACTTATTTTGGTCCACGATGAATTTCAACCTAACCACAATTTCGGCTAATACTGCCGCTACAAAATCAAAGCTTCAATCGCATGCGCATTGATGGTGATGTCATGTATAGCGACATAATTATAAGAAAAGTTGTTGTAAGAAGTGAATTATACAACGCAAGAATATATTTATATTGTATAAAGAAAAGTTTCCAGCGTTTTTACAGTTGTTGCTGTACAGATGCTATCTTTGATTTGACAATTTGAAGTGAATAGGCTATTTGACAGTATTAAAATAATATTATAAATTGAACTCATTCTCGTAGATTAATGCTTCAGGAACCTAATTTTCGCAATTTTGAAAAGAAAATTGGATTATTTTTAGTAAAAAAGCGAAGTAAAAATTATACTTTTCTTACCTCTGGTCACGTGACAGAAAACGCTCTAGGATTGGTGGTCGCTTGAGTGACGTCAAACGTCTGTAAAGGAAAGTTTCCTATTATCCAAGTTTTCAACTATTTTTATTGTTTGTTGCTGGTCATTTCTTGTTATTAATGAAATTTCATTTTGAATACAAAATCGAGAACAATTTGTAAAAGCCTACCGCGGAAATATATCGAAAATAGACGCCTTATTTGTGGTGCTGGCAATAGAAAAAACCCCTGACTTTTATTCTGCTGAGCTAAAAACTGTAACAGCTTCAATTTGATATTCATTTATATTTAAATTGAAAGTTAGAAATAGATTGTTTTGCGTTAGCAAATCATACGTCGAAAAATTCTGTACGCGAAATTTGTACAGTAAAGATAAAGAAACAAAGAAAAGTTGTGTGGGTGTCGCAAATATGCGCAAACAAATGAAGGTATTTCTTGTAGCTAATAAGCAGCTCTTTCATATAAATATAGGAAGAGACCGATATAATGTGGTATAATGAACTAAAAGTCAACATGAAATTGCTCAGTAGTTTATTTGTTTAATTAAAAATAATCTCGCTCTGTTTTAATGATGCTAATATATCACGGAAAAAGCATGCGTAAACTTACCTTGAGGATCGCCAAAAGCAACAGAAACACACAAGTCATTATTAACACGCAGAAACACAGCGTACTCATCGACAAGCTGAGTCAAATGGCGCGGCCGACTTGAGCGCCTGATCGGTGGATCACATGATGCCCGTTGTTCAAACTACTTTTTCTATTGTTAGGAGTGAATTCGTGGAAAATAAACCTTTGTTTCGAGTAATATGGTTTATCTACTTTGAATATAAATAACTATTTTACCTGTGCAGACTATTATCAAAACTGACTTTTGTCCCTCTAGATTTAGAAAATATCACACTGTGCGGCGTCCTCCCGGATGCGAGGCCAGAGCGTTAACCGCTCAATCACTACGCTCGGAACAATTGGATGTTGTGGGCCATTTTTCTTAATTGCAGATTACGGCTTATAGATAAATGATATTTTTTGTCAATAAAATTGAATTTGATTGTTTATTCATTTACCTACCTCGTTTCACTTCATCTCACACGAAGAAGCTGTGAAGTGTTTGCTATTAACATAAAGAGAAGCAGTTAAGAAGTAGTGTCCGGATAGCTGCGTGATTGAAGAGTGGTAATGGAATTCAGAACGCCCTTCGTTCGTACCCTGGTTGGGATAATGTTTTTGCGTGCATTTTTTTCGTCTTTGTTTGCTGTTTTTTGCACTACTATGTTTTTATTCGAAGAATTCATAATAGTTGCTAAGCGTCATACAAGCGTTTGAAACAAATTGCTACCATACACGAAAACTTTTAATTTTTAAACTTACCACAGAGAGAATATTATGCAAAAAATACAGGTCCATGGCGGAGAATAATGGAATTTATTTTAGAAATGACAACACTTGTAGAAATTTCATGCTAACCTTGCAACAGTTCCGGAACGAGTTGTGTCCTTTTCGTTGGAATTTTTACCTGGCGATACAGCTGCAGGTTACCTTCCTGACATAACTGCGTCTATTAGACGGTGTTTACTTTTAATGTGCAAATAATATTTTTAAAAAAAACCTGTTTATGGTGTGCAAGTAACGTTAAATTTCCTTTTTCAAATCTTCTTTGATTGTTTCAAACGGTTGTAATTCGCTTGTTATCCAAAAAGTTGTGAAGCCAACAGAAAAAAAAGAAAAATTAAATTTATGTTTTGGTGGATTTTATTGAAAAAATGATTATGCGATGCAACCAATAGCAACTAGTATCCAAAGAAAATGACAAAAGAAAACCAACTGAAAATATTCCGAAGCGAGTATCGAACCTCAGGACCAACCCTAATAATTCTCGCCTTAAACAACGTATTACATTTAACTCTACAAAGTCGCGGTGTAAATAAAGTTCACAGAAAATCGTAAGTGACTTTGTCGCAATTTCAAATTGAAGTTGCTACATTTTTAAGCTCCACAGAATAAAACTCAGTGGTTGTTTCTATAGCTAGCCCCACAAATAAGGCGTCTACTTTCAATATGTTTCCGCTGTAGGCTTTTGCAAATTGTTGTCGATTTTATATTCAAAACGAACTTTCATTAATAACAAGAAGTAACCAGCAACAAACAATAAAAATAGTTGAAAACTTGTGTAATATGAAACGCTCTATTCGCAGCGGCAGCGTTCACAGACGTGTGACGTCATGACTGTCGTTGCACGCGCCAGGAAGCGAAGGAGCGTTTTGGCGGGCTTTTAAATTCTTTAAATTTTAACTTTGAATTTTACGCAAAATAATGCACTGCCTTGAAAAAACTCTTCACTTGGTGAATAAGGTGTACCAATAAACAATTTAAAACCATTTTCAAGAAGTAGTCAAGTACCCAGGCGGTTTTGTGTTGCGTTAATTCGTAATTTTCATGTTGTTTCATGTCTAACGTAAGTTGCATTTTGCTTTCATGTAAATTTTTTCTTAAAAGGTATGACCTACTAACGTATGTGGTAAATTTCAAACGAATAGCGCAATTCTTTGGGCCTCGTTCTTATTTCACCATATCACAAAACGAACGTGTGCAACAGTTTTCCGACCAAAACGACAATTCACTGATGAGACAGTGATTACGCACCAACCTAAATTTGATCAAAAACCTTCAAGAAAAAAGAAAGGTAAAAAACCAAAAATCTCCAACGTGATTCAGACCGAAATTACAACTGTCGAATAGCTGACATAGTTATACATTGCGAAAATAATAGCATGGGGGGGGGGGGGTAGGATATTCTCCACCAGCGAAAAACTGTTACTGACCTGTTGAAATTTGGATTAACTGCTTCCTTATAATGTCCTCTTGACGTTTTGCACACTCATTTTCCGGAAAAGTCGCCAGGAATTAAACTAAAAATTCTGAAATATGACATTGGAGCGCAGCTTGTAGATGCCGCCGGTGATGCGAAATCAACAGATTTTCCCACCCAATAGCCTCAGTAATATTACTCAGTGAAAGCAAAGTAGATGAAAATAAATCTGATAAACTTATATTATTAATTGTAGTGTAGGCTACACAATTGGAGATCAGTGGGCAACTATTTCCGTTCAAACGAAGTAATAATTTCAATAATAGGGCACAGTTTACATATACATGGACAAAAGATTTAAGGAATACTTCTATATATCAAAATAATAATACGTAAACATAAGCATGTAATGATTGATATGTCGATTTTAACGCAATACATACTTTTACTTCAGTGTTTTGTGAGTTAATTTATTCACTGAGGCTTCTAAATATTATTAAATAACGCGCATTCCCAAGAATATCATCGTAAAGCGTGACGTCATACCGCAACGTCATAGATTGACATCATGTTGTGACATGCTACATCTAACGTATTATACTAATAGAAGATAACTAAATTACTTCTGCCTTATGCTGTAACAAAAACATTCTGGTCCAGGCAGCATTTCAACCAAACCACTATTTCTGCTAATATTGCCGCTACAAAATCAAACGATATGAATACACCTCAACACATTAAATGCACTGGAACTACATTTAGAGTAGTAACAGAATTTTCTATATCAAGATTCGTAATTAGTGTGGCATAAATTACTATCTACTATATAATGTCGCAAGGTCACTCACTCACCTCGATAGCTATTTGCTGGAAAATGGTGACGTCATGGGCCTGCCTTGGCTCGCAAAACAGCGACCAGAGATACCATTATAAGAAATTCGTGGTTATGTACACAATTTAATAGCTAAGTAACTACTACCAAATTAATAGCCATAATACAGTCATCAATTATGCTTTTCGTAGCGTTCCATAGTTAAAAAAATATTAATAAATTGTGCGACTGAAAAATAATTAGATCTGCTTTTCTGAAAGCAGCTTAAAAAAACTTAAAAAAATTACTCATGGTCTCTGCAGTAACAACGATTGACAATTGTTATTCCAGCTTGGAAAAATTTCAATCTAATTAATATTTTCACTAATGTTGTTGTTTGACCAATGTTTATGCATTGCGGTTTATTTGCTTTTTGGGGATTTTACTGACCATTTTCGGTAATGGATTTGGTTCATGTTCGGTGTACGTGAGTTATTAGGTTATTTTAAGTGAACATCAGACCAGATATGTCACCGAATCCAGTAAGTATGGAAATTCATTACTTCAGAATTGCTCAACTGTTTGAAAATATGGAATGTGCATTAAGTTCTCTGGCCTTTACGATACTATGACCAATGATTACATTATGAGTGTTTGCCCAATCTTAATAAAAGACAAAGTGATGCTTTCGAAGCAAACAGGAATTTTTTAAATTTTGCAGAGTGAATTTTAAGGGTCAAATACATGTAAGTTTCTATTTAAGCAATTATACGATGTGCTATCGTCCCGGTTCGTGTTTAATACCTACCTCTATTAATGCTTCTGAGTTCTTCAAGCTCGACAAATTTTATTCACCCTGACACACTTGGTCAAATCAGGTCAATCTGTCATAATATTTCATCACCGAAACGGGAACTATTCTAGACCCGTGGCGATACGCAAAAAACGGTCACGGGTTACACTAGTCACAATTAATTTCATTCTACACCTTACTAAATCACGAGCAATAACAGTCACTTTATCGCGATGTAATTCGACCAGCAATATTAACGAAAGTGGTCTTAGAGTAGTAGAGAATTAGGAACTTTCCTTTGTACACTCTACGTTACAAGCATTTTAGTATATATTTTTTAATTACGTCACTTCAATAATTTTCATTATATTGACGACATAGTCCATGTGGATGAATGTAGTTTCAGATGTATTCAGTATTTAATTTACTGCGTTTTTACGAGCCCCACATTGCCAGCGTCATTATTCGGGTTCATTTAGTATCGCGAGATGAAATAATAAGTCAAATTTATTTCGTGGCGTCACTAACATACAATATAGTGAATATATTAATGCGCGAGTGATAGAAGCTTTGATTTTCTAGCGGTAATTTTAAAATCCAGCCTGGGCCAGAATAAGAACTAAAACATTATTAGTTATTTCGTGAGCGGCATTTTAGTGACATCATGTATCGCTTTGTACCGATACTGTATCAAAAGATCTATAGTATGCTTGAACGATTTAGCAGAACCACGCGGCGTTGCCGGAAGTAAATTTTTGATATTTATAAATGTTTTAATCAGATAGTAGAATGGCAGACAAGCGGAGTAGTAACTTGCCGGTAGTCATCCAGTTCTGTTTGTAGATTGAGAAACCAATTATGAAGAAACATTGAATTACTACTTTAACATTGGAACATATTTTAGTGCAGAATTAATGGATCGAAATGAACGAACTATAGTAAACTGATCTACAGGCATTCAACTGTTTCCACAGATAGAGAAACCAGCATTAACACTGATCATTATGAATAAAAGAATTAATTACTACTATAATATGAAGATTTCTATTTTAAAACAGGGTTAATTGATGGAACCGATATGTCCTCAAAACAAAATCAATATTCAATGAGCAAATTAAGTTTTCTTTTTAAAATAAATAATTAAGTAATTGTCAGATATTCAGTGCAAATGAAAATATTCATTTTTAGTTTCACAATTTTTTAAGGGAAATGAACGTCCGTGGACCACTTAGAAATTTATTTGCTTTTTAAATATTAGTATTTTTTTTCTTTTTTGAGATTTAGTCGAGTTCTTCAATTTATTGCTAATGTTTTGAGTTTACATTAATTAAAACTATATTCATTTTTTTTCGCGAGACTTGAAATTAGTAATTTTAAGAGATGCCGGGTAAACGAAAGTCAAATATTTCAAAGAAATGTAAGAAAACTATGTCTATGAAAATAGTGAAAACCCAGGAGCATCAAGCAGAGCCGTAAAGGATTGAACACTTGAAACGTCTTGGTTCTTCTGCGGCTGCTGAATTGCCGTAGCAGTCGCAAGGTGGGCGACGACATCAAACGGAACACTTGGGTACCGGGACACCAGGAAAAACGCGAGCTCGGTGCAAAGAGCAAGCCGAACGGCAGTCGATCTCAAAAGCTTCTGAAACACCGAAGCAAACGAAAAGGTGGCGACAACAACACGCCGCATATTTGGCATTGCAACGAGTTGCTGAAACGCGAGCTCGGGGAGAAGAACAAGCCGTCCGTCAGTTGATTTCAAGTGCTACTGAAACACAGGCAAACGAAAAATCGGCGACTACAGAACGCCGCATATTTGGCATCACGAGTTGCTGAAACTTTCTAACAATCAGCATGCCAGGTACAGAACCATTGAAACAGCTGTTTTCTTACAACACAGATGAATCGCGGTGATTTTTGAATCTTATCAGCAAGTGTAATTCCTGCTTCTATATAACTGATAGAATTGTTGCAATGCAAGGATTTTCCCGAGATTTACTGTCCAGGGGCAAGTGTATCACCGAATTGGATCTATGCTTCCTTCGTCGAATACGAAACCACAGTTTTTACAGATATATTTCATGGGCGATGAAGAAGCAGAAACTGTAAGACGTTATAGAATTATTGAAGGGACTGAGAAAGAGAGACCATACAAAAAAATACAGCGGGTATTACACGACAACAATGCTTTGGAGACCTTGCCCGAAGTAACTTGCACGGTAGTGATCCACCTCGACCGTTAGTTATAAAACGGGAAAATAAAAAAAGTCCGCGTGGTAACTGCTAGTATATTAAAATAAATGGGAAACTTTGGATGTATGTTTGGATGTACTGTCGGCATCAATCACACTTTAATAGCTCGATACAAGTAATTCAAATTTGGCACGAAGTTAGTTAATTGTGTGCGAAGTGACATAGGATAGTTTATATCTCGCAAAAACGAATTGTTTCTTTAGAAATTGCCATTATATTCTCGAAAAATTCAGATAGTTTCCTACTTCGTACACGGGAGTTGCACGTTTACTCACTCTTTCCTTTTTACGCACATTACAATCACTTCTTTTCATAAATAAAAGCAATAACTTTCTGATATATGCATATACGTGTTTTGTTTAAAAGCGATAAAACTGATGCACATGACAAAGAATATTTAGGAAGCAGGAAATATAAATCTGGACTTAAACTTTTTTAATAGTACTGTCGGTAAGTTTATAAAAAGACGTCTTCAGTCGCGTACATGGAATGGAATGACACCTCAGATATTACACTGTAATTTCGTTCAGTACAATACTAAGAGCATACTATCACATACTGTAAGTCGGTTCACTAAAAGTGACAAAATGGTCGTTTGCGAAATGTTTTTGTATGTTCATGACAAATATGTAACGGTTTCGACTCCACCACCTTTCTACTTATTATTGCCTGTATATGTTTTTTTTTCTGTACTATAGACTACACTCTCTGTAACATTACAAATTATTTTTACCAAAATTTAAAAACTTAACCAAAGATAACTAACCCTTTTTTGTTTTTTTGTCCAAATATTTTTTCAGAACACGATTCAAATGGTAGCCTGTAATAAACAAAACGGTGTTTTTTTGTTTACTGTTCAATATCCTGTAGATAACTATTAAATCCTTCACTTAAAACGAATATATTCAATGCTCTAAGGTAGAAACTTTTTTTCAATAAGCTATGTTAGTAGTAGTTTACGCTGCGATACACGTCGACACTAATGCGGCGCTTATATAGTAGCTTATTTATTACTAATAATAACTAAAATCCTGCTGCCTCGTGCTATAACAAGAATATTCAGGTCCATGTAACATTTCAACTTAGCGACTATCTCCGCTAATATTGCTGCTACAAAAAGAAGTTTGAATATTGGGCACACCTTAACCAATTAAGCGCATCGGAACTAATTTCGACTAGTAGAAACATTTTCTATATCAGGATTCGTTATTAGCTTGGCATGAATTATCACAGTTTGTTGTATCTTACACCTTCAGTATGAATTGCAGCTGGACAAAAGCACGCGCACTAACACAATCACTGTATCTCGATGTAAATTTGACCTGCAATATTGTAAAGAATGCTGGACTTTTCAGTTGTACAGCGTAAGTTACCATCATTTTAGTATATATTTTTAAATTACGTTACTGTAATGATTGTCATGATGCCATAGGACATGTGACTGGATGTAGTTTCACATGTATTCATTATTTACTTCGCTTTTACGACCGCCATATTGCAAAGTTAATTTTTCAGCCAGTTTTTAGCGGTTGCTTTGATATCACGATCTGAAATTGGGGATCAAGGTTATATCACAAATAATGACGTCACTAACATGTAATATAGTGAATGTATTAATGCGCGAGTGATATAAACCCTAATTTTTAGCGACAATATTGGAGTAGTTTGTGACTTAGTTGGAATATAGCTTGAACCAGAATGACAATTGAACTTTATTAGTAATTTAAGCTGCTTTCATGAGAGCCAATTTAGAAACATGTATCACGTTGTACTCAAATTGTATCAGAAGATCAGTATTAATAGTTCCAAAAAAGGAATTAAAAATCCCTACTTGACCTAAAAGTTTTTTAATGTCGTGCTGTCGGCAAGTTAACAAGAAGATGTCTCAGTTACGGACATGAAATAGTGTGACAGTTCTGGATCAAACCGTAATTCCATTCGTAATATATGTGCCACAATATATGTGAAAAATCAAAATTTGAAAAAAAAATGCTGATTTTCATCGAGCTGTATTATTGAAGGTTATGGTAAGATTGTAATACAGCATGGACCAGAATGATTACCGATATTCCATGGTGCACAGTGGATTTGGAGTGCAGAAGGTGGCTGCCATGCTGAATTCTGACTATAATGACGTCAGAATCTGCTCAAGACGTCTTTTGCCGTAATTGTATATTTCGGCGCATGTTAAGTTTTTGTTAACTATCTCCCAGTTTTCAATTACACTTTTCATTGAAGAATAAAAGCCAAGGAAGTTTTTAACAATATTTTCAACCCAAAAGGGGAAATTTTTCTGATGATCGTACTCTGAATAGTAACAAAAACTTTTATACCATAATAGTTTCAAGCGGACGATTTCGCGGGTAACTATTGGTCTTCAATAAACTTTTTCGTTCAGAAATGTGTACTTCAAAACAATCCTAGCGTTTCAACGAACGTCTTCTGGCAATACCAAAGCTTTTTAGACATTATTTTTTAAACGTCGCGTTTGCAGCGTGATTGTTTTGTAAATATTTGTTAACTAGACTTTGCACGCGCTGAACTTCCGTGTATAGAAAGGCGAGTGGTGTGCCTAGTGTTGCAAACTGAAAAAAAAAACAAAATTTTTTTTTCTGATTTGTGAAAAAAAAAAACATGAAAAAAAATACTTAGCACCCGTTCTTTTTTTTCTAAATTTGTTTTTTTTTTCTTTTAGAAAACTATATATTTGATAAATTATAGTTTTATTTATGGAACTTACATTTTACATGTGTGTTTTAAACCTTACTAAATCATATAACAATCATAATGATTCATAAATGTATCTATATAGGTAACATAATTTTTTATTCATCTTCTATGTTGGAACCACATTCACTAGTATCAGTACTACCAACACTGGTTCGGTCGGAGTTGGAATTTTCTGTTTCTTCTTCAGTCCCCTCTAGATCCATAACTTCAGAAATAGTTACATTTTCTTTTACTGGTTGTATTGCATGCAAAAGCTTTTGAGATTGCAATTTTAAATTGTGAGCAAAGTACACACTGTGAATGAAGACTGCGCCGATAGTTCTGTATTACGGTCTTTTAAGTTTGAATTTAAATATATTATCATACAAAATAGGAGCTTTATTTGTTTTCAATCGTTGGTTTACGCCAACGGTTGCAAGGAAATTATTCATAATTACTGACAATGACTCAGTATTATCACTATACGCTGCGAGTTTAACAAGTATACGAATATAAGGAAAGCACAACAAGCAATAAAAAGAGGCAAAAAACCGTAGTTAAATTTCCTAATTTTTTGAAAAGATTCGTAGGTCTACAGATAATTTGTAGGGCCTGGCAGCACTAGCGAGTATCAATCCAAACAATGGGGAACGGCCGAACGGGGATTCCTTCTCACGCAACCTAGCCTTTTCGGGAAGTCCCCTTTCGTAAAAGAAAACTTCAGTCGATGTTACCAATATTTTTGTAATTTTTTTTTTCTACTGAACCAGAAAGTTATAGTAGATTTAAAAGTAAGATAAGTATAAACTCTAAAACAGTCATATTAAATGATAAATGCCTTAAAAATTATAATTTAGTAGTTATGAAAAAAAACATGTCCCAGAAAAAAAACATGTTTTTTTTCACAGTTTTTTTTTCATATTTTATTTTTTTTTCACGTCAGAAAAAAAACTGTTTTTTTACAACACTAGGTGTGCCTCTTTTTCCACCCATCCGGAACTGGTAATAATGTTTTGAAATTTGGAGTAACTGCTTCCACATAATATGCTCTTCACGTTTTCCACTCACCTATTACGGAAAAATTTCAACATATCAAATTAAGAATGCCGAAATATGAGACTGCGCAACCGCGAAATGTTACCAGCACTGTAAAAATGACCCAAAAATCTTCGGTAACTAAACAGTCTCTTTTTGTAGTATATGTTGTGGTTAGGATGAAATTCGCCTTGGACCAGGAGAAAACAATTTACGGGAAATTCGTTCTACGGCATCCATCTCGGAAATTGGGTATTTGTTTACAACCGAAGAAATGGATTTTCTTCGATTGTTTGTATCGGCTCTAAGATGGCAATAAAACATTGCGATAAAGGATTTAACCAACATTACAATATATTTTATTAATTTTGCAGAGCTGGTGGCTTCTAATAGCTAGGCGTCGCTCTCATATTTTGGTATTATTAATTTAATTTTTGGTGAATTTGCAAAAAAGGAGAGTGCAAAACGTTAAGAAGACATTATAATGAACCAGCTAAAATGGCAGGTACAAGTAGTAGGCACCCCCCCCCCCCTCAGAATTGCCTTACCCTTTTTTTTAGTGTCAAATATTAATTAAGAGAAACAAAATATATAAATTTCATTTCGAAATTTTCCTTTTTTTTAGTTATTACTTTAGATTCGGTTTTCCTTCTGAAAGTTTTTTTGTTGGGCTTATATTTCAACGCAATACAAAATATGAAGTACTAGACGACCCGTGCGAAAATTTCGCGAATAAAAATGCGATGTATAGTGAAATTGAATGCTTGTAATATAATGAAAAGTAGCACCGCACTTTTATAGCAATCATTTTTTTGGGTGTAATAGGTACTCATCAAAATACTTAGAACAAATTACGAAACAGGTAAGAATATTTAAAACACTCTGTATGTACGACAAACTGTCACTGACCTTAACTAATACAACTAACGTGAAGAAAATGCACACAGCATATCAACATCTCTGTCATATCTATTGCTGTACGAATAAAATGTTTATATTGGAATTGTATAGCAAAACAAAAATGTTTCCATAACGGAAAAAAATATCCGAATGTTACTCATTGTATAAAAAAACAGTTTACTGAAATATCTGTGATATCTGCTGCTGAAATCTAGGGACTTGACACTGAACTTTCTCATACGCGCTACCACTTTAAGCACCAAATTCCGAAAAATTCTTTCTTAATTTATGATTTTACCTAACTGGAGACCTTAATCTTCAAATTGATATGATATTTATTGATTTCGGCTAGGTATTAAAGAAGATAAATGGCTTGAAAAAAACCTATTGTATAAATAATATTGATAATTTTGCCCTTTAATGGTCGAATTCCATAAAATTCCTTTTATCAAATATGGTGTCTTTAAAATGATACCTCATTTATCGATTTCGGTTAGTTATCAAGCGAGGTAAAAAAAAAGTTTTGAGAAATGATAATATTTTTGCCCCTTAAGGGTTGAATTTGGACAAAGTTTTTTCTGAAAATATGATGTGACCGTAGCGGATAATTTAATAGTTAGACCGATACATCATTTATTGATTTTGGTTAGGTATCAAGGGAAATAAATAGCTGGTGACGGAAAAATGCATTGTAAAAATTTTAATATTTTTGCCCTCTAAGGTTAGAATTTTTTTAAAACAATTTCTTAAAATTTGGTAACGGGGCCGAAGACATTACGAAGAACTCATTCTTTTAAATGATACCTCGTTTATCAATTTTTATTAATTCTCAAGGGAGATAAATGGCTCTAGATACAAAAAACACATTTTAGAAAAATTGACATTTTTGCCCTTTAAGGGTCGAATTACGAAAAATTCCTTTGTTAAAATATAATGTTACCACGGCGGAGATTTTAGTCTTTAATATGATATCTAACTTATCTATATCGGTTAAATATCAAGGGAGATAAATAGCTCGTGACACAAAAATGCGTTGTAGAACCATTTATACTTTTTCCCTTTAAGGGGTGAATTCCAAAAACTTCTTTCCTAAAACATGATTTCACCAAAGCTGCGACAATATTCCTAGTAATCGTACTTGGTTTATCAACTTTGGATAAATATCCAGGGAGATAAGTGGCTCAATTATGAAAAATTCCTTTCTTAAAATATAAGTACCTGGGTGACCGATCTTCGCTCGGTATCTTTCGATTTCTGTTCAGTATCCAAGATTTCGAGTAAAGTTTGATTAAAGTATAAGGCTTGAAGGCTTCCTAGGCGTTTTGAGGTGCACAATTAACCAAAGAGAAGCTTAACTAACATCAGTAGGCTTACTGGTACCTGAACCTTCTACGTAATGAGGTTAGAGCCGTTTTAGAGAAACCAAATACAAAAGTTGCTCCCTTTTTTTTTTTTTTTTTTTTTTTTTTTAAATCGTGTTAAAAACTTGAAAATCAAAACGTAATCTACATGTGAAATTTTATCCAAATCGCTAGATCCATTTGCGAGACGGCCTCACAAATTGCTTAAAAAAAAAAAAAAAAAAAAAAAAAAAAAAAAAAAAAAAAAAATTCTATTAATATGTTAAACAGAAATTTTAATGTCAGTTTGGTATTAATTAATGGTGCGAGATTTGTGGTAATTCAAAGGATTCTACGATAACCCTTGATGATGGATTCTTATGTAACTCGACGAGAAAAATTGAAGGTAAAAAATATATTTTTTTTTAAATATTTCGCTTAGTTCTCGAGATATCGTATCTCAAAATTGACGTGGTTGGTTGAAAGGCGACCTGAACCAGAAGACAAATTTCGCCATAGCCAAGTTTGATGAATTCGTATGAAACTCGTCGAGACAAATCGAAAATAAGGAATTTATTTTTCTGATATCTCACTTAGTTCTGGGGATATTATATCTCAAAAGTGAAGAGGTTAGGATTAGATCCGTCCTGGACCAGAAAAAAATCCACCAAAAGCACTATGTCTATATGGTGGAAATGTACTTTCAATGTTTTATTTTGTACCTAGTGGTTTTTGTTATGTTGAAATACGGCCTGGACCAAAAGAAACGTCGCCAAAAGCTCAAGGAACTATACCTATAACTGATTTTTGACATTCTATATCTCGAAAACCAAGAAAATTTATTATTTATTTTCGATATGTTTCATCGAGTACTATGAGAATTCATCATCAGGTTGTGACGTCAATAGAACATCATCTGTGCTATATTTATTCACTCCGATAAAACTATGCTCATACCTCGCAGTAATCTCACATCTGATCAGCATTTCAAAATGATAATAAAACAATTCCCATAAGAAGTAACCTTCGTTATAAACAATAAAGCACAAGGTCAGACGATTCAAAAGGCAAGATTCTATTTATCAGAACCCGTTTTTTCGTATGTGCACTCGCACGCGGCTTTTCAGGAATTTGTAGATGTATTAATATTTAATTATGCACTTTATTATCAAACTCTACTTGAAATCTTGTATACTGAACAGAAATCGAAAGATGTTTTATAATTAAGGTGGTAGTATTTAATGGCTAACTAACAACCACTATTTATAGTCAAAAAGTAAACGATGATTACTTTATAACTGGTACCGGTAATATTAATTTCAAAGAAGTTTCTGTTAAGTTATCACCTCCGATAAAACCATTGATAAATTTTTAATTATCTTTCTTTTTAAATGTTTTACAATTGAACTTGCAGTGCTAATATTTCCACGGGTCAGCCAGTACACAAGAACTGTTCGTTTACTTATTCTTTGGAATCAAAGAAAATCTATTTGTAGGCTTTCTGGTACCTGAATTGTCTACGAGATGGCGCTAGTGCCGTTTTCCATATACGGAATGACAAAATTGTTCATATTTTGTAAACTCGCTTTTTAGTAGGGAAGACAACTATTCAGGTAATCTTAAAAGTCAAAACATTATCTAAATACCAAATTTCATCCAAATCGTCACAGCTGTTTCCGAAATCCGAAATATATATATATATACTAGCTGACCCGGTCACGCGTTGCTGTGACTTAGTAATTATAGTACGTTGGATTAATGTTATTCTACACTTCCTAAAGTAGTCAAATTAATATTCACTAATAAAGACAAAACATTGTAGTCGATTTGGAAATTCAAATGTAATTGGTAAATAATTACAGAGAGTTGAAATTAAGGAGAAACGATCATAAAAAAATTAATTTATATTTTATTACAAATTACTTAATTGAAATTATATAAAAATTGAAATGTATAAAAATAAATAAATAAATTATTTTTTATTTATTTATATAATTTATTATATTATAAATTTCAGTTTTATAAATGAGGCCTATGAAGTTGATTTTTAAACATTTTTTAACAATTATTTTCATTATTTTAAATTATTACAATTTATAATTTTAATTTATCTAAGCGCTAATTGGTGCACAATATTTTTAGTTAGCCTGTCTTTTGCTAATACAAATAGATTTAATGGTTTCCCTATGTAGCATAACCGATAGTAATAACATCCTTGAGGTAAGCGTTCCTTGCCACGGGCCAGTGAGTACTCTTAGAGAAGTTTCCATAGCAACGGGACACACACAGAGAGACTAAGAGATTGATAAGAGCAGCAGCTAAGGAGAGCTTGCTAATGACGAAGTCCGATAATGTATTTAATGAATGTATTTAATTTAAAATAAAAGTTGTGATTTATGTTGTGATGAGTAAAACTAAAAGATTAATTATTTGATTAAACTGCACAAAAGATATCTTCCGAAATAATATAAATAGAAGTACATTCTTAAATACAACAGGGCGTATTTCTTAATAAGTAATATCAAGCAAATGCTTATAAGAAATGCGACACCTACAAATGAGCAGGCGACATATCGTTGCCCATGGGAGAAAACACGTATTTTCCAAATCCAAGCCGCAAACGGACATTGTTTGGCCTTGTGACTTATTTATTGTCATAGCGAAAGCCAAACGAATCGGAAATTGAAGCCTTTTTAAATGGTATTGGATATTCTGACTGTATCATTGGAATACGTGGCAACAGGACGATTTCTCGTTTAAACATTCCAGTCAAAACAGTTGCTTCAAGAACATTTCCGGTGATCGTTTTGATCACCAAACGTGTACCGTTGCATAATCTAGGTGGATTCAAATTACGAAGAAGAATAATCGGTGAACCAATCATTAACCGGAGATTGTGTGGCAGCATTCCTATTATATCCAAGAGTTTAAAAACTCATTTGGAAAATTTACGGCTTCATTTTCATCTACAATAGTATCTATTGATTTAAAAGATATCAGATCACCTGGCAACAACTGTCGTATCTGGAAGTTAATTTCGTTGACATCAACATTTTTTGCTGCCAAAATAGCACGATTACTGATCCAATTATGATCTAAGTAATTATTTGATATATCCAGGAACACACGCTGAGTTAGTTCATTTTTGAGTGAACAACAGTGCAGAATTTGTCTGGCAATTTGATGTATTGTGTATTTCGATGTAGTTCTATTTCACCTTTTCCAATATCCAGCAATTTCCTTCAAAATACTTGTGCCGATGGATCATTTTGCAACTGTACTCGCATGTTCATGGTCAATCAAAGTGTTTCGACATTCCGCCATAAAAACGATTGTTTTAAACATACGTTAATCTCATCGGCAAAAGTAGAGCGAGGAATCACTGGTAATGTCTGTCGGAAGCCACCAGATTCTTGCATACGACGCTCAGCTGTCCTGATTCTTTGAACTTCCTTACTTGCCGCGATTTGTGTTGCTGATTGATGAGCTCTCTCGTCGTGCGTCGTGCCTCTCTGCTACACGCATTGTCGAGGTTAGATTCTTTGGCGACATTTCACTGAAAAATATTTTAATTACAACAAAACCTTAAAAGACACTATAATACAGTGGTGAAACCGGAATTTTTGGGTCCATTGAAAAATACAGTAAAATGGAAGTTAAGAACTAATGAGGAAATATATAATAACATTGAAAAATAACAGAAAAAGAAGAATTATATTTTTTTCGATACATTTATAGCATGGATGACACCAGGCTTTCAAGAGGTTTAGAAAGATTTGAAACGAAATAATACCAGTGAACTGTATGGAAAGAAAATTTTTTCGATAGCAGACTTTGAATATGGCAGGATTCAAAGGTAGAGAGGAGTGCAATAATGAAGGAGTACTGGGGAGGAAGAAAGAAAAAACAACAGGAGAGGAATTGAAATTGACACGTGGTCTCTAGCTGAACAAAAAGAAGAAGAAAAATGATAAGCTAGCGAGAAATACTTACACGATTCGAATTTATCGTAACGTTTTCTTCAATGTTATATTCATGTGTGTAATTACTTTGTCGTTAGGTATAATGACACACAAACGATGAACAACAATACGGTATAATTATAACACAATACACAGCACAATTAAAATTGAAGAAACTCGCACATATGGCGTGGAAT